>JAJIBD010001174.1:0-359702 GCA_021461705.1 Cryptotis parvus | reverse complement strand
GAGAATGGCCAGGGCCTGCCTGCTGCCTGCCTCCCCCGGTGCAGAGCAAACACTCCTTTTCCCCCACAAGTCAGGGACCCCCAAACAGCTAGAGTTGGGGTGCCCCTGGGTATCAGGACCGGGGATGCAGCAACATCTATCCAAGAGGAGAGTGGGAAGGAGGTCAAGGGTCATGACTCCCAAAGCCAAGACTGTGAGGGGGACCTGGGTGGGGGCTCCGGCAGCCATGGACAGGTGGTTTCTGAACAACCAGCTGAACAGGCGGCTCCCCAGAGCCCCCATTCTGCCTGACCCCGCACCGCCTCTAGGCTCCCACTTCCTGGCTGAGACCTTGATTTTTTTTCTGCTTTTGGGTCACACTCAGTGATGCTCAGTGGTTTCTCCTGACTCTGCACTCAGGAATTACTCCTGGCGGTACTGGGGGACCATATGGGATGCTGGGATTGGATCCTGGCCAGCCACATGCTATTGCTCCAGCCAGAGACTGATTCTTAACAGGGCGCCTCCCCGTGCTGGGCGTGAGGGGTGGCCTGGAAGCTTGGGGACACTCTGGGGATGCTGGTGGCTACAGAGGGGGCGCAGCTCAGTGTGGGGCGGAGTGATGTCACGGGGAGTCGCTCCTGCCAGGCCAGGACACACCAACCAATGCCCCCCCTGCCCCCAGGGGTTGCTGACCCGGGCCCCTCGTGAGTCCCTTGCCTGGCCCTGCCGTGGGCCGGGGCTTCAGCACAGACAGCACTGGGTGAGCAGAGGGGCAAGGTGTGGCCTTCTCTGGTTTGGAAAACGCTGCCACTGGGTGCCAGAATGTCACACCCGCAGGGGCTGTGCCTGGCGGTCCTGCCAGGGCTCTCAGTGGGGGGAGCACCCGACATGGGCGGGGCCAGCTGGCGTGATGCGGACCCTGGGACCTGGCTCAGACTCTGCATGTGCAAGTTTGTGAAAACAGGGTGGGGGCTGGCTCCAGCCCAGCAGGATTTGAGCCACTGAAGGGGCACCCCATGCCTTGGGGGACCCCTGACCTCCCCAATCTGACCTCCCAGAAGCATCTTTTTGGGGTTGGAGTGCTTGAGCCTGGGTTTCCAAGGGGAGGGGACCCCGAGCTGGGACTCGGGGAGAGCCGGACCTGCCAGTGCGGTGCCTCTCTTCAATCTGCTCCCGAGACGGAGCAAGGAGAGAGGCCGGGGCTGTGCAGTCCCAGCTCACAAGGCACGGAAACACCAGCTTACACACACACACCCACAGACACACACACACTCATTCACACACTTATTCACACACATCTCATTTGCACTCACTAACATATATTCATACACATACTAACACACTCAGACACACACAATCACGCAAACACTAACATACTAACACACTCACTCATACTAATACACTTACACTGACACACTCACACACACTCACACACTTACACTCATATACTCATTCACCCACTCACACTAACATACATGCACACACTCTTAACACAGTCACAACTAATACTCTCACACTAACACACTAAACACACTCAATACACATTCTCACTATCACACTAACACATTAACATATACACTGACACACACACATGCAATCATACCAACACACTCATAGAAACTCATGCTCATATATACTAACATATATTAACGCACACATACCGACACCTACAGTAACACACATACACACTCACACTCATATAAACACATACACCTATATTCACTATCACACACTCACATTCACACATCCACTTACACACAACTCCTACTAACACACCAACACACACAAACAAATTCACTCACACACCAACACACGCTCATACACTAACACACACTCAGTCTCACTCACACTAACACCTGCTCACGCACACACGCGCACTCACGCCTGGACTTACCCGGTCCACCTGGACTTCTGCGTCTCTGGTCTCAGCCCCTGCAGGCGCCCCTCCGTGGCCGTCCCTGCAGGTGAGGAGGCTCAGCACGGGCAGAATCTCCTTCAGCAGCTCGTTGTCCTCCCCACCTCCCTGGACACACACCCTGGCCCCGGCCTGGGCAGGGGTCCTGGCTTGGGGCCTAGGGGCTAGGCCGCTGGTGTGGGGCAGGGTGCCGGCTTCCTGTCCATTGTCCAGGGCAAGTGGTGACCCGTGGCCAGGCCCCAGCCCCATCCTCAGCCAGCGACTGCTCTGTGCTGGCTGAGGGCTGTGAGGACAGACTGACGGACGTGGAAGACGGGCCCAGGGGCCGGGTCACTCGGATGGTCTTAGGGGTCCCATCACCGGTGAAAGTGGTCTCCAGGTGCGTGGTGAAGCCCTCAGGGCCCCGCAGGATGAGAACCACGTGGGTCTCGGAGGCAATGCCCTGAGCACCTCCAGGGCGCTGTCATAGCTCAGGTCCACCAGCGGCTGCCCGTTGGCCGCCAGGATGATGTCCCCGCCTGGACGAGGCCGCTCTGCTCGGCCGCCGCCGCCGCGATCAGGTCGGAGATGATCACGGGCGGCTTGTTCACCCGCTCTCCTTCACCAGGAAGCCCAGGCCCCCACTTTGCGCCTTGAAGAGGCGGACAGAAATGACATTGGGTTGGATCTGCTGGACGCTGAGCGTGTGGTTCTCCATGGTGCCGGGGGCTGGGGCCTCCCTTGCCCACAGCTGCTTCCGGCAGGGACAGGCAGAACTGGAGTCTTGGAGCTGAGTCTCTCTGGGGCCTCCCGCGCTGACGTCTTCAGCCGGCGTCACCCCGCTCATGACACCCTGTGACCGCTTCACCCTGGCTCTCGGAGACGCTGCTCCCACTCGGGCAGACGGCAGGCGAGGCTGGGCTGTGGCCACAAGTACAAGCCAGGGAGAAGTGTCTGTGGAGGTGGAGAGGGGGCTGTCTAGCTGGGCTCAGGGTGACGCATGGTAGACACAGATGCCAGCCTGGGCAACGTGGATCCAACCCAAGGCTCTTGGAACTGTAACAGGGGAACAGGGAGGAGAGAGAATTTCAAAATTGGGGGAGCACAGATTATGACCCCAACTGCCTGTCCCACCAAGAGAGATACCTGACGAGTCACCCCCTAACACACTAGGGCTCTGAGGCCAGCCCAGGCAGGACACGTCCCTCTTGATGGCCTTCCCTAGGGAGCTGTGAAGTGTTGGTGCATGTCCATCCTGAAGGCCCTCCCGGGCGTTTTCCCCTGGGGAGACCCTGAAATCACAAGCAAGAATCAGGCTTTGGGGCAGAAGTGACACTGAGCAGGGAAGGCATTTGCCTTGCATGCTGCCAACCCGGGTTCGATTCCCAGCATCCCATATAGTCCTCCGAGCACTGCCAGGAGTAATTTCTGAGCATTGCTGGGTATGACCCAAAAAAGAAAAACAAGGGGAAAGATTCAGGCCTCTGTTCCCCACAACCTCGCACATGGGTGTGACACCCTGTTCTGTGAGCCGCCACCACTATGGGGCCCAGTTAGTCTCTGAGAAGATTTTCCTAAGGACACACTTGTTCCAGGCCTAGCAGGACGGGCCGGGCCACACCACACATCCTGTGACCCCAGACTGCTGGGATGTGGGCTCGGCATGAAGGCCCCGGGCTGCAAAGCACGGCAGCGCCTTAGCCTGACTAGAAACCCGGGCTGAGAGAGGTCCAGGAGAGGGGTCCTGGACCACCAGGCCGAGTATCAGCACAGAGCAGGAGCTCAAGAAGCATCAGTGGACGGAGAAGGAATCTCCCTGGGTGGAAGACAGTGCACACGGCCTGGATGTGCGTGATCAGACAGTGCACACGGCCTGACACGCGCGTGTTCAGACAGTGCACACGGCCTGGATGTGTGTGATCAGACAGTGCACACGGCCTGAACATGTGTGATTAGACAGTGCACACGGCCTGGACATGCCAGACAGTGCACACAGCCTGAACATGTGTGATCAGACAGTGCACACGGCCTGGGCGCGTGTTCAGACAGTGCACACGACCTGGACGTGTGTGATCAGACAGTGTACACGGCCTGAACATGTGTGATTAGACAGTGCACACGGCCTGGACATGCCAGATAGTGCACACAGCCTGAACACGTGGGATGAACAGTGCACACGGCCTGGATGTGCGTGATCAAACAGTGCACACAGCCTGCACGTGTGTGATCAGACAGTGCACATGGCCTGGACATGTGTGATCAGACAGTGCATACGGCCTGGACATGCCAGACAGTGCACACAGAATGAACATGTGTGATGAGACAGTGCACACGGCCTGGATGTGCATGATCAAACAGTGCACACAGCCTGGGCGCGTGTGATCAGACAGTGCACACAGTCTGGATGCGGTGATCAGACAGTGTACACAGCCTGGGCGCGTGTGATCAGACAGTGCACACAGCCTGGATGCACGTGATCAGACAGTGCACACGGCCTGAACACATGTGATGAGAACAGGTCTCATCTCTCTGAGCCATGGAATGACCCTCGCAGAGGGAAGCTGGGAAACCCAGGCAGCTGTGGGGGTGTGCGGGTGGGGGCACATAAAGAGCCGCTGTTTTCTTTCATTTGTTCTTATTTTGGGATGATACCTGGACCTGCTCAAGGGCTACTCCTGGTTCTGTACTCAGAAGTCACATCTGGTGGGTTTGAGAGACCATAGGGGGTGCCAGGGATCAAACCCGGTCGACTCGCGGAGTGAGACAAGCACCCTCGCTGCTATCCTGTCGCCCAGGTCCCCGAGTTGCCCTTTGTGAGCACCCGTCTGTGGACCAGCGGTGCAGACGGGCAGAATCTTCGCACAGGCAGGAGAAATGGCTGCAGCCGCGCCACGCTGAGCCCCTTCACAGCTACACATAAGTACCACGGCTTTGATAGACGTCTGTCTTAGCAGAAGCCACGCTGAGCCCCGTCATGGCTACACATAACTACCACGGCTTTGATAGACGTCTGTCTTAGCAGAAGCCACGCCTGAGCCCGGCCATGGCTACACATAACTACCACGGCTTTGATAGACGTCTATCTTAGAAGCCACGCCTGAGCCCCGTCACGGCTACACATAAGTACCACGGCTTTGATAGACGTCTGTCTTAGCAGAAGCCACGCCTGAGCCCCATCACGGCTACACATAACTACCACGGCTTTGATAGGCGTCTGTCTTAGCAGAAGCCACGCTGAGCCCCGTCACGGCTACACATAACTACCACGGCTTTGATAGACGCCTGTCTTAGCAGAAGCCACGCCTGAGCCCCGTCACGGCTACACGTAAGTACCACGGCTTTGATAGACGTCTGTCTTAGCAGAAGCCGAAAGAGTCCGAGGGAAAGAACGGCGAGAGGGATTCAAACTCGGATCAGCGCCAGCCCTGAGCTTAAACTGCGAGCAGAGGCAAGTTCACATTTACACATGGAGCTTTTCCTGGTCCACCCCACTGCTCCCGCAGGCTCGGGGGTGGAAGCAGAACACTGGGGCTGCGCAGTGCCAGCCAAGACACAGACCCAAAGCCTGCGATGGGGCCTATGTCTGGGGTGGGGTGGGCGGCCTGGGGGCAGCAGGGCAGCCCTCCCTGTCCTCGTCCCCCAGCCCCCGCTGCAGCCCTGTTCTGGGCCCCAGACCATCCTTCCTGCCGGCATCTCCCAGCCCGAGCAGGGAGCCCACATCTGCCACTACCAAAGTGACACTCACTCCCTTGGTTCCCTTTTAGCGACTTCCCGGGGTCACCCCCAGGGCTGACGCAGCTGTCAAGCTCCTCTTGCCTCAGAGAGCAGGAGGTGGGTGCACACACTCCCCGCACCCCGAGGGAGGAGGGGCTGCCGCCCGATCCCCTCCAGGGGGCCGCGGAGCTGCTCCCTGCTCCCCCGCAGCCGCGTGCCTTACGTAAGTGCGCCAGCCCCTGTGTGTGGGTGCCGGAATAATGAATCCTGGGGCCGGCCCGGGCTGCCTCCTCCATCTGTCATCACTGTGTGTGTGTGTTTCTCCGTGTCCATACACCACCCTCTTGCCAAGCAGCTTCTCTGCTGTGTGGGTGTGTGTGTGTGACCTGAGCGGCAAAGGGGTCTCTGAGCACCTTGGTGCTGGGGCTCTTGTTTCTGGGGACACGACCTAGAGTTTCTCTGCCCTTCCTCCTGGGGACAGTCCCTCCAGTTTCTCTGCTGCCTGCCCCAACATGCTTCCTTCCCTCTCCCCAAGCCCCATCTCTTGTGGGGGACCAAATGCAGGAATGAGCGGAACCTATAGCGCTGTCCAGGGCTCAGCTCTCTAAAGGAGGAACACGGAGGGGGGAGGCCTTGAGCAGGAAACGTCCATCCTGGCACCCTTCCCCATGCCCACGGTGCCAGCGGTGGGAGCAGAGACTTGACTTAAAGAAACATCAGGGTCCAGAGCAATAGCCCAGCGGGTAGGGCGTTTGCCTGGCACGCAGCCGCCTCATGCCGGCCTGGGTTCGATCCCCGGCATCCCATATGGTCCCCTGAGCATCACCAGGAGTAATTCTTGAGTGCGGAGCCAGAAGAAACCCTTGAGCATCGCCGGTGTGCCCCAAAAAGCAAAAAAAAAAAAATCTTAAAAAAAAAGAAACACCAGGGGCGGAGCGATAGAGCAGCAGCTACGTTTCGGTGCATGCAGCCGACCTTGGCTCAATCCCCAGGATCCCATAGGGTCTCCCAGCACCACCAGGAGTAGTTCCAGAGTGCAGAGCTGTGAGTGACCCTGAGCACTGCCAGGTGTGACCGAAAAAAGAAAACAAGAGGAAGAAGCATCAAGGGGCCAGGGAAGATAGTAGAGGGGTTAATTAAGGCGCTCGTTCTGCATGCGGTTGGGCCCGGTTTGATCCGAAGCACTGCATGTGGTCCTCCGAGCACAGAGCTAGCAGCAGGCCCTGAGACTACTGAGCATGACCCCATCACCACCACTAAACGACGAACAAGCAAGAAAGAGCCGCGAAGCCCGAGCACAGCCCTCTCCGCACTCTGGCTTCTCTCTCTCAGCTGCTTCCTAAATTTGGGGCTGGCTGCTGGCTGGTGCTAGGGATGCTGGGGATGGGGGATGTTTTGCAGCTTTTGTCTCTTGGAAGAAATGGTGACCTCCGGCAGGAGCCGGGCAGAGGTGAGGCTGTTCTGGGTGTGTGGGAATGGGGTGGGCGTTCCTGTGGTCAGCCAGAGGAGCTTCCGCCCATGGAGCTTCTCCTCTGCTCTCATTGCTCCATCCCCATCCTGGCCAGTACTGGGGAGATGCTCCCATTTCACAGATGGCTGGGTCAGGCTCTCGGCCAAGCGAGACCAACCCCCTCGGCCCTGCCTGCAAGTGACCACATGTCCGGCGCCTCCCCTGGCCCTTGAGCCACCCCCTCCATCCACCCCTCCCTGTCCTTCGTAGCTTGCACTGCCCATTTCTGGTGAGATCTATTCGTCCCACACCTCCTGTTCCCTTATCTGTTAAAGGGGCTCAGTCCGAAGAATCACGCCTCCCCGGTGACAGCGGGGTGCTGGCCAGCAGTGTGGACGGCGGCTCAGGAGACACGGCTTCCTGCCTTTGTTCTAGAACAGCTAATCGCCTCAGCTTCCGGCCTTTCACTCGGCCCAAGGGAGCTCCAAGGTATGACCTGGCCACCTGGGAGGGGGGCTCTGCTCAAAATCCCGCCACCGGCCTGGCACTGTGGGGGTGCGGGGTGGGAGCTGGGAGCACATCCCCGGTCCCTGAGTGGTGTCTCACACGGCGCATGCGCAGGGCACGCTGGGCCGCAAACCATGGCAACGACCCTTGGACCCGGGCCTCAACACAGTAGCTTGGCTGTGTCGGGGTACGCTGGTGCTGTTCGCCTGGCCGCGAGATCAGCTGGGAGTGTTGGAGTGCCAGGGGGAAGGCGGGCACCAAACTAGGCCAGCGTCTGCTGCACCCATGACCTTGGCCACGGCTCTGCCCCCCGTGCGCTGCTGGCATCAGTGGTGTGGGCTGGATGAGACTTTGCTGCCCACCCAGCCAGGTACTGAGCCTACACTACGTGTTCCATGGTCCCCCGACAGCAGCCACCTCTCTCCCAGAAGCACCTCGGAGAGGAGCTGGGTGACCCGGGGTGGGAGAGTGCCTGGGCCACGCAGTCCTGGCACCCACACCAACCCCAGCACTGGCAGTGAACTTACACCAATGGCACCTTACCCTCCCCGCAAGACCTGCTGCTCTCTCTTCCATGCCCACGCTGACAGAGGCCATGCATGGTGGCCCCCGTTTTGTGGTGGGCAAGCCCTAGGGCTGCTGGCCCCAGCTTGGCCCCGCCATCCAGGGGGAATCATGGCAGGATGAGGGGGTATAGCGGTCATCAGTCCAAACCCCCGTGTCCCTTCTAAAAGCAGCGAATGGAGTCCTGAAAGAAAAGGGTCTATGGAACACAGACAGCATTGCTGGACCGGGGCCCAGAGGCCAGCCTTGAGCCACATGTGGCCTGAGCTGTGAAAATCAGTGGATTCCACAGATCCGTGACCCAACAGGATACACGCTGAGACTGGAAGGGAAAATCTGAGACTGGAAGGAACAATCTGAATACGAACAGAGCAAGAATTTTCTGGTACCGATTTCACACGGAAATGCTCCTGTTTTCGACAGACAGGGTAAAGGAAAATTATTACAGGAGTGAATTCTGATTGCTTTCTGCTCTTTTTCATCAGCAGTGCATGCAGTTGACGCACATACACACAGACACACACAGACACACACACGAGGCTCACTGTCCTGGTGCCACAGGCCTGGAATCTGCCTCTGCCCCCACCAGTTCTATAATGCTCAAGGTCCCTGCAACACTGACCGATAACCTGGCCAGGTGGCAGTTGCTGCTCTGTAAAGAAACCAGGAAAAGGGTCCAAGGACGAGCAAACGGAGCGCCACTTGGGAAGACTATTGGAGTAAGGCAAGCTCGGGGCGGGGGTGTAGGATGGGGAGTGAAGGGAGAATCGTCTCTCACTAGGGCCGGGCTAAGGCCCAGATGCTCCTGGAAAGGAGGAGTGTTTCCTCCAAAAGAAGGCCGAGCACTCTTTACAGGGAGGAGCAGAACTCTGGGAGACGCCAGGCGGAGAACCAGAAAGGCACAAATGTGGGGACTCAGCAACTGTCAACGCAGGGACCATTCTGGAAGGAAGCAGGAGCAGTGTTATGTCAGACGAGGAAGGCTGGGAGCAAAAGGTCAGGGGAGATATTCTCTGCCTTGCTCCAAAGGCCCTTTTAAAATATTGTTTTATTATCATGAAGCAGTTTTATGTATTATTTTTTAAAATTCTTATTTATTTGTTTTTGCTTTTTGAGTCACATCCAGAGATGCTCAGGGGTTTCTCCTGGCTCTGCACTCAGGAATTACTCCTGGTGGTTTTGGGGAACCATATGCGATGCCAGGGATGGAACCCGTGTTGGCCGCGATGCAAGACAAACCCGCTGTGCTATTGCTCTGGTCCCACATTAAGCACTTTTTGAAAACATATTTTCCTAAATCACAGGGTTTACCTCCCGAGAGCAATCTGGGAGATCACAGCACCTCCGGGGTCCCCGGGCTGGCTGTCGTGGGTACACACGTCATCACAGAAGATGGGAGCCCTATTTCTCATCTTCCTCTAAACTCACTTAAAAGAAAAGAATTCCAAGTTCTGCGTGTCTTAAAAAGTAAAACTAAACACTCCCACCCCTAACATAAACAAAAGACCGGGTAACCCAACTGTGCTCTTAAAAAATAAAAGCAACAACACCGCACACAAAAACCAACCCAACCCAACCAAACCACCAACTTCCTTCCCTCCCTCCTACTGCTAATTTGCAGTCTGTCCCCAGAGAGAACAGTACCCGGGGATCAGGCTGACGTACGTGCTCCCACGCTGGCAATCACAGCGGCAAACCCTCCCACCTCTGGGAACTGGAGGGGCGTAAGTTGGCATTCCGTGTCTTGGGGATCCCAGAGACGCAGGCACCACCGTCTCCCGGCAGCATGGCTCCCCTTTGCCCGCCTCCGCCCCAGTGGCTACTGTGGGTCTGGGTTGACTCTGATCCTTGGGTTGGATGGTCCCAGCACTGGAGCGAACGACTCTGCACTCAGAGCGTGAGCAATACTGGCTGTCCCCAGTTCACAGCCTACCTGGCTGCATGGGGAACCCCCAGCACTCACAGCGCTGCTTCCCACGGCCTCGCCCGTGGCAGTTTGACAGTGTCTACCCCAAACTTATCAAGCCACACGCCTTTGACCTGACAATTTTGAGGGTGCTGTTCTAGGAGGCTGGGAAGAACAGCTGGAAAGAAACATACACGATACTTTCTGCGGGTTTGTTGGTTCAGAGAATGGGGTCCTGTGGGGAGCTACAGCGAGGGGGCCAGATGGAAAGGACAGTGTGTCTGTACAGTGGGGAGCTGGCCGTGGGGAGACATGCCACACCCAGCAGTGCTCAGGGCTTACGTCTGGCTCTGTGCTCAGGGGTCGCTCCTGGTGGTGCTCAGGGTTTTAACTCCTGCATCAGTGGTTACTCTTGGTGATGCTCAGGGTTTATTCCTGGCTCTGGGCATCAGGGGTCATTCCTGGCAGGGGTCCACTCACTCACTTTGGGAGCAGGTTTTGGGCACCAGGCTGCCTGGGTGTGACTCCTGACTTCACCACTTGCCTTTGTGCTGGTGGGCAAGTTACTCAGCCTCCCTGAGCCACAGTTTCTGCATCTTTCACATGGTAACGCTTGTGGCATCTAATCAGGATGTGTGTGAGGAGGCTCAGACTTCCCGAGTCCTGACAGTGGCTGGTCAACGCTCTGGACCGGCTTCCCCGGGCACCATCTGAGCAGACGTTGCTTTCTGGGTGTGCCTGGTGTCGGAGACTCTCATCGGAGATTTAACAACCCCCCGCGCCCCACCAACCCGGCACCCATTCTCTGTGGGGCAGAGGAACCCAGCCTGTGCAAGCAGACCAGAACACACCCAGGGCTGCTTGGGGGGGTCACTCCTGGCTCAGTGTTTGGGGGACCACGTGGCAGGCGGTTCCATGGGGCTGGAACCCGGCTGGCAGCATCTGCCTGCTGGCCTGAAGCACAGTGAGATGCTGTAGATGCACGCACTGGCCCTGCTTCCCAGGGGAGCGGGTGCCTCGCTTCCTCTCTGGAACCCTCAAGAAGCACAACTGGGCTCGCGGAGCTACAGAACTTGAGAGAAAACTCGGGTTGCAGATGTGGGGGTGGCCAAGGCCATGGGGCTGTGCCCAACCGAGCCCGCCATTTGGAGACTTTATTCCATGCTCCTGCCATCCCGGACCCCTCCATGGCCGCACAGTCCAAGGACGCCCTGCCCACAGACGCTGCTTTGCATTCAAAGGCACAGAGAGATGAGGGTTGGACGCCGCTTCTCCCACCTGTCAGCCCCTGACGGCTTGTCAGAATGACAACAGGGAAGGCTCCTGTCTTTAAGTCAGAAGCGAAAAAATATCACCTGGGATCACGGACTAGAAACGCAGCAGCCACGGAAAGTGCATGCGTGGCTTGTCCCTATTTTCAGACTCACGCTGAAGTACACCTCGAGGGAAAGGAACCACTCAGGGCCAGGTTATGAGGGGAACCGTGGCCAGAGGATGGCCACGTCACTGGCGCAAGGCAGGGCGATACTAGTTGCTTGAGAATCGTTAAGATTTTTCACCCCCAACGCCCGACTCTCTGGCTTTCTTTCTCACTTCGCCTTTTCTCTCCTTGCTTTCCCCTCCTCTGTCATCTCTCAGCTCTTTAGACATTCACTGACTCTGGCAGCTCCGACCTGGGCCCATGAGGGAATGTGGGATGAAGGGGCGGGATCGCATCCCCGGCCTCCAGCTCACAGTTCAGGCTGGAGAGGCCAGAGTGGCAGGACACAGGGGTGGGGAGGGGAGAGAGCGGAAGGCAGTGGAGACAGGGGATACGGAGACACCCCTGTGCCAACGGGCACAACGGCAGGTTGCCTACCAAGCTCTGGATGTCATGGGAAGGCTTCCCGGAGGAAGCGTTACAGGGTACAGAATGAGTAAAATGAAGGGGTGGGAAGGGGGGAGGGGAAACTAGGAGAGAAAGTAATTGGAGGCCGTGAATAAAGTTCATGGTGGCAGGAGGGAAAAATCCTATAGGGTCTGGATCCTGCTGATCTGGAGCTGTGAGGAAGATTCTGGACTCCAGTCTGACCTCAGCCACGGCGTGTCTCTGAGGGCTTTGAGGGGGAGAGGCTCTGTGGTCAGACTGAGGCCGATAAAGATCACTCCGGCTCCTGAGCGGTTTGGGAGGGGCACGCCGGGACGGCCGCAGGGGCCGGGTGAGAAGGCGGCAGCTCTGGTGGGGCAGTGAAAGGGAGGAAGGAGGGAAGTGGGTGGGTTCTAGGGATCTCGGAGGCTGTGCCAACCAGATCAGGGGCTGGGTGGGACGTGGCGGGGAGGGCAGAGGGAGGTGTCCACACAGGCTTCCCAGCCTCTGGCCTTGGCACCCAGAGGGGAGTGGTGCCCTTTCCCCAAGGGAGGGGTCAGACACTGGGAGAGGGCGAGAGAAAGGAGCAGAACCAAGCACATCGTTGAACGGATCCGTCCTTCCTATAAGTAATAGATGGCCCTGACTGTGCTCTAATGAACTGCCCGAGTCAGCCTTTCCCATTCTCATGCCTGCCAAGATTCCAAGAACACAGAGGGATTCCAGAAAAACAGGCTTGGTTCGGCTTATTCCCCGGTGACGCCATTTACTGGCCATTTGCTCTCTGACAAGTCACTTTACATCTTGAATCTCCATTTCCTCGCGTAAAATTGCAAAGGTAATAACACCTACTTTCCAAGGGTTCTGCGAAGATTAACAAGGCGAATATGGTAAAGAGCACTTAGGAAATGGTAAATGTCAGCCGTGATGGCAACGGTGAATCTCTGTTTGCTGTGTGGAGGCCGGTGCTCTCCAAACCAGCGGGCCCACGCTCACCGGAGAATCAGCTGCGTCTCTCCCTTCCGAGTCTGGCATCCCTGCGTGCCCCGGCTGCAGGGAGCTGGGTGGAGAGGCTGCTGAGAACCTCTCATGGAAGGAAAAGGAAGCCAGTGTGGCCATTTGGACTGCTGCATTCTACGTTCACTGAGCCACATCCAAGCAAATAGGCGTGCTGCATTCTACGTTCACTGAGCCACATCCAAGCGTGACCCACGGGTAGAACGCGTTGGTGTCAGAGGGATATTTGCTCCTTTTTGCTTGCAGGCTGCTCACAGCCTCCAAAGGGGCCTGGCCCAATCCAGATAAATAATTTCAGCAAGAGAACTCGTTCAATAGGACGTCAGACGGCAAGGCTTGGAGTAACTCCACACACGTCATCCATACTGGCTGCGGTAATAACTGTGAATGGGCTAAACCCAAGTCAAAGATTTGAATGCTCAGGTTGGTGGAGCATATCTGAAGACCCCCTTTATTCGGATGAATGTGGGGACAGGCAAGATCTCAGAACCAAGGCGGCCTCGGCTGGCAATTGTCTTAGCCCAGTATGCAACGTGAAGGCAGCAGAAAACAGCTTTGATGTGAAAGAGAAAGTGACTCTCTTCTTAGCATATGCTAGTAATTGGGGGCTGGAGCAATAGTACAGCGGGTAGAGCCCCTGCCTTGTACATGGACAACCCAGTTCTATCCCCAGATGTTCCCCTGAGCACTGCCAGGAGTAATTCCTGAGTGCAGAGCCAGGAGTAACCCCCTGAGCATCACTGGGTGTGACCACAAGTGAGCACAAGATATTCACTGTATAAAGGTGTAACTACCCGCACTAATATCTCCTGTGGAATTTTGATTAATCAGGCGGAAGTCTATGAAATGAGCAGTTTTCGGATGATCAAATCCACCGACCAGGTCATCTATAGTTTAACCTAATACTCTGAACACTGAGAAACTCTTGAATTTCATTTTTGCCATTAACATCGCAAGGGCACCAACTCTATTCACTGCGCATTACAGATGTGGGAACGGAGGCTCAGAGAGGCCAACTGTCTGATAAACAACGTGATCAGTGGGTGCTGGTGGGCGGGGGCTCCCAACTGCATTTGTCTCAGTTAAAGCCTTTGCTTTTTTCCTGCCTTCACTTCTTCATGAAGGCTGCTGCGTCCTTAGCGGCACTCAGCTCAGTTCAGTTATTTTCTGGACAGACATCTAAGAACAACAGCTCCAGCTCTTTGCTTTTAACATTTTCCAGATGCCACAGTGGGTTTTTTGCTTTCAGCTGCGTCACCACCTCTAAGGGAAGTTGCCAGGGACTTTGGGGGCTAGTCTCCGAGACGCAGGGGCGTGCTGTTTCCCCAGGTTCCCGGGGTATGAGGAGACATGCTGCAGAGCTGTTCACCCCTGGCTGTGAGCCGCAACCCTCCTGCTTGGGGTCTTGCCTGGTTTTCTGACCACTCAAAGCTCCTTATCCTCCCTTGCTGCTGAATCACCCCCAGTTATGACCTGCTGTCTAGAGAGTGACCACAGGTCGAGGGGTGTGTGTCTGCGGCTACCAGGTCAGGCTGCGGGCTGAGGGGAGACATCAGGGGGAGATTAACACAAAAACTGTGCACGCATTCCAGGGTTTTCGGGGACCCAGGAGCCCTCTCTGGGGTCAATGGACCCTATCCCAGTTGCTTGCCAAGGTGGGTGTTAAAAGCTCAGTTTCATAGTGAAGACTGAGAAGTGAAAAGCTAATCCCGGGGCTGGAGAATATAACAAGTACAGCTGATCCCGGGGCCAGAAAGTATAGCAGGTAGGGCTACACTGTTGCATTTAGGGCTATCAACCTGGGCTCCACCCTGGACACCACAAAGGGACCCCTACATATCAGAGGCCAGAGAAAGCCCTGAGCAGCGCTAGGTGTGGCCCCAACTCCCCACCCACAATCCCAAGCTGATTATACGTCTCTAGTGTTAAGTCAGGAAGCCTTAAGCAATAACGTAATGTTGTTCGGGGGCCACACCCAGCAGTGCTGGGGCACGCAGGGTCCTTTCTGCTCAAGCTCAGCCACGTGGGCCTGATGGCTCAGTGTTCAGAGCCCAGCGGTGCACACTGGCCGCTGGGGCCAGCTCAGGGTGTTTCTGGGGGCCTCCAGGTATGGTAGGTATGTGCAAGGGAGGCAAATGGTGATGCTGGGGATTAAACTCGGGCTCTCACATGTGCCAGGGATGGGCACGGCCCCTTTGAACAACGTCCCGGCCCTCATAATGTAACTTCTGAGATAAAAATGAGGGAGAACATGATTATAGTGCCAGAGACCCGGCCATGACTCCTTCCACGACTCAGTCTCTACAGAAAAACCACTTTGCTCCTACCGATGGGCTGTGAGACTGTGGCCCTTGAAGATAGAGATGGTGGCTCTTGGCCTGCTGTGACATCTCGTGGCACCCAGGAGCTCGGGACCAGTGCCTGGTCCATGGCGCGGGGAACAGTGAGGCTAGGTTGGGGGTGGGGGACGGCAGGGAGGACCCCGCCACATCTCGTGGCTACTGCCCAGGAAGGCGACACCAGGGCCGGGACAGATCAAAGGGTGAAGGGAGAGAATGACACGTCGCCCACAGGGGTAACCATGCCTGCAGTGGGGACCACCAGCCTGGCCGGGGGACAGTTCAGTCACCCATGATGGGTAGAGTGTGGCTCATGTATGGCAGGTGGACGCAGGGTCCCAGGCCCATTCATGGGACCCTGGACTGTGTATCTCAAGGGAGGTCCCCGGGGAGTGGTGGGTGCAAACACCAGCCCCAGGTGCCTCTTAAGGCCCATGGTTGCCCACACAGCCCCTCAAAGCTTCCAACATTGAGGATAACCAGGCGACACCACATGGCCCACTGGATGACAGAGCCTGGGAGTCCCATTCCCACCCACACTATAAGCTCCTCCGCCCCAGAGCACAGGGACCAGAGGCCGCTTATGCTTTGGTGAAATGGACACAGTGAAATGAAAGAAAATGTTTCCTGCTCGCTCGCTTGCTCGGCTGGCACCAGTCACCAGGAAGAGTGAGGGGCAAAAGGCAGGTCTTCTCGCGGATACCAGAGGTGGGACCCTCTGGGGCCTGCACGGCAGTGGGATGCGGGCTGGAACCCCCTTTCTCTGGGGTCTGAACTGTCCCCCCCCGACACACAGAGACTCTCATTTCCCACATACCTTTCCAGGGCCCTGCAGGGATTCAGGCAGTGGAGGGTTCACCCCCTCGACAGTGGCGGAAGAGCTGTGCTGGGGTGTTCTGGGGGGTGCCCCTGAGCTGGGTGTCGCGGGTCACCCGTCCTAGAGGTGCGGCCTGTGGCCTGGCTCCTGCCTGGTGCCCACAGCTATCTGGGCTCTGGCAACTGAAACCCAGCCAGAGCGGGCGGGACCGCCTCAGATGGCACCAGCTGCTTTAGGGACCCCCCTCACAGGTTCCTGGTCCAACTCGTCTCTAGCCCCTGGGGTGCCCCTAAAGACACCCTGGAAACGCCCCTTCAGAGCAGGGGGTGACACTCTCCCTCTGATTCATCTCAGCCAGCAGCTCTGTGAACCCTCAGCTTGGCAGGAAAGGAGGCAGGGCACCCCCTGGGAGTGGCCCCCACCTGACAGCACCCAGCAGGAAGGAAGTTTGTGGGGGCCACAGTTAACCCTGGGGGGCTGGGGTGGATCTGCCTCTGCTGCCTGGCGTCTTCTCTCTGCACTGCTCCAGCGCCAGGTCCAGGACAAACAGCCCAAATGTCCCTTCTGTGGGGCTCAGGCAGGAATGCTGTGACTGGCCCCCAAGCCCCCTCATCCGCTCCCTGCTGCCTCGGTGCCGGCGGCTCGGGGCTTGCCTGGTCCATCTCTCGTTCGCCCCCGTCCTTCCCACATGCCTGCCGACTCTGGCCTGAGTGTGGTCAGGCCATCCTCAGGCATCTCCCCAGGGATCACGGGGCGGGGTGCTGGTGCCATTCCCCAGCCCCGATCAAACCAAGTATCCGGTGAGCAAAATGAAAGGACAGACATAGACAGATGGACAGACAGACGGAAAGACGGACAGACAGACGGAAAGACGGACAGACAGACATAGACAGACAGACAGACAGACAGGCAGACAGACAGATAGACCGCCTTTCTGCAATCACGATGAGGTGCTGAACCAACTCAGCTGGAGGGACACTGCCCCAAAGGACTGACCGGGAACCTTCTAACATGTCCCCACCCCATGCAATGCTGGAAACTGGACATACTGTCACCCCAACACCCCAAGATCAGGGAGAAGCTGGCGCAGAAAGAAAGACGCAGTTGGACAAGGAGACCCTGGGCCAGACCCGGGGATCACGGTGGGGGAAATGGGATGAAACGGCGACGAGGGGTTGGGGCTCAGCCAAGGACACCCCCGAGCGTTGGGGGTTCCTGCTCCTGCTCCTTGGGCAGCCACGCCAGGCGCGAGGGCACTGGGGGTGCTGGGGAGGGAAGGAGGTGAACCCGCAACTCTGCTCAGAAAATCGCCTGAAGTCTGAACCGCCTCGTGGGCAGGAGCTGTGCGGTGCGGGTTCTGGTTAATGAGGGTCTCCGTTTCCCTCTTCCCATACGGGGTGGCAACCCCTAATCTGTGGGCTGGCCCGGGCACGTCGTGTGAAGTGAGGGCTGCCCCGTGACGTATTTGTGCCTGTATAACTCTCCCTGCCAGGCCCACCAGCCCCGGCTCCCGGAGGACCAGGCTGCAGAGCGTATCCCATAGTTGTGCCTGTGTGGGTTGTCTCCGCCTTCTGCCTTTGGGCCACGGCGCTGTTAAGCACGTGGGGTGGGTTTTTGTTTGAACACTCGCTTTCAATTCCTGATGGGAGACAGGGTTCCTCTGGGAGTCTGGAGAGACTTTGGAACTAGACCCCTGGGATAGTAGTGTAAAACACGGGCCTCTACTGATAACCGTCATGGGGCGACACCCGACAGTGTCCGGCTTGGTGGTATGGACCTGATGGGTTCATCCTCAAGCCTAGAAGTGTCTGGGAGACGCCAGAGCTACACCCAGCAGTGCTAAGGGTTTGGTGGGCACTGGGGCAGTGTGGAGGGTTGGGATTCAAACTGGGGCCTGGCACGTGCCGTTCGACCGGCCGGCAGCGGCACTGTGCACTTCAACGAGATTTACTTTGTTCTGCTCTGTGAGTTTCTCTTGCATTGATACAAATGGGACCCACCAGTGGAACAACCCCCTTCTTTGGAGGGCCCGAATCTGTGTTCCTGTGTGGGAGCGGGGGGCACCAGGGGCCTCTCACTGGCTCATGCACACACGACTCCTGGCTGCCCCATCCCGGGGGCTCCCCACAACCTCACGCTGCTCTCCCCCAGAAAAAGCCTCCCCCGTTTCATCTGAGTCTCCCCATCTCCCGGGCATCCCCACCCCAGAAGGTCCTGTTCTGGCTGTTACCTGGCCACTGCCCCCAGCCTTGAGCTCAGCACAGTTCTGAGTGGACATTCACAGGAAATAATCTGACTCTGGGACTATACATGTGCCCAGGGCAGCACAGAGTGGGCCCTAACCAGGCCCTCCGACACATGTCCAGGACAGCAGAGTTCAACGGTGACCACCCTAGATACGTGCGGCCTGGACACCTGGCAGAGCTGTCAGGTGTGACTCAGCAGGCTGTGCTCTCCGGCCTGGATGCTTGAGCCGTCAGAATGTGACCGTGCAGCTGGGGGCTCCACCCTCCAAAGGCTGTTCCTGCGGCCCACCCTAGCCACATTTCCTCTGACTTCACAACACCCTCTCCCAAATCCGTAAAAGTACTGTGGGTCAGGGGCTGGTGCTGCTCATATCTGGATGATTTCATGGGGATCCTGCAGAAAACTCAATTCCAGATCGGGGGTGGTGCAGGGTAGTGCTTCTTGCTGCTCAAGGGCTGGGGGGGTGCAGGGTAGTGCTTCTTGCTGCTCAAGGGCTGGGGAGGTGCAGGGGGTGCTTCTTGCTGCTCAAGGGCTGGGGGTGCAGGGTAGTGCTTCTTGCTGCTCAAGGGCTGGGGGTGCAGGGTAGTGCTTCTTGCTGCTCAAGGGCTGGGGGTGCAGGGTAGTGCTTCTTGCTGCTCAAGGGCTGGGGGTGCAGGGGGTGCTTCTTGCTGCTCAAGGGCTGGGGGTTGCAGGGTAGTGCTTCTTGCTGCTCAAGGGCTGGGGGTGCAGGGTAGTGCTTCTTGCTGCTCAAGGGCTGGGGGTGCAGGGTAGTGCTTCTTGCTGCTCAAGGGCTGGGGGGGTGCAGGGTAGTGCTTCTTGCTGCTCAAGGGCTGGGGGTTCAGGGTAGTGCTTATTGCTGCTCAAGGGCTGGGGGTGCAGGGGGTGCTTCTTGCTGCTCAAGGGCTGGGGGTGCAGGGTAGTGCTTCTTGCTGCTCAAGGGCTGGGGGGTGCAGGGTAGTGCTTCTTGCTGCTCAAGGGCTGGGGGTGCAGGGTAGTGCTTCTTGCTGCTCAAGGGCTGGGGGGTGCAGGGTAGTGCTTCTTGCTGCTCAAGGGCTGGGGGGCAGGGGGTGCTTCTTGCTGCTCAAGGGCTGGGGGTGCAGGGTAGTGCTTCTTGCTGCTCAAGGGCTGGGGGGTGCAGGGTAGTGCTTCTTGCTGCTCAAGGGCTGGGGGGTGCAGGGGGTGCTTCTTGCTGCTCAAGGGCTGGGGGTGCAGGGTAGTGCTTCTTGCTGCTCAAGGGCTGGGGGTGCAGGGGGTGCTTCTTGCTGCTCAAGGGCTGGGGGGTGCAGGGGGTGCTTATTGCTGCTCAAGGGCTGGCTTCACTAGTGACCATCAGTGAGTTCTTCCCTTCCCGGCTGGTGCTGGCTGTTCTCCCCCCCTAGACCTCCAGAGCCACCCTCTGTCCTTTTCCAAGCCATCCCGAAGCCATCCCATCCGGACAACAGCTTTCCCCTTGCCCTCTGGTCTCCGGCTGGGCCTGGCTAACAGGCGGCAGCGGTGAGAGAGTGTCTGTGCTCCTCCTCTCCCCCACTGCAGTGTCCTGAGAGTTCTGCCTTCAGCTTCGGCACTTCACCCCCATCCCAGCAATCTTAGGGCTTTGCTTCCCCACAACTCGCTTCATCAAGCAGACGCAGACGGGGCTGTGTGAGCGCAGAAAGAAGATGAACACAGTGGGCTGTGCTTCAAGTCAGGAGCTGCTGCAGGCACCACAGTGCCCTGGATTCTGTGACCTGGGAAAGCCCTGCTGTGCCCTCCATGTCCTGCGGACCCTGGCCTGCAGCCCACTGCAGGGCTGAGGACTAGCCTGTCTCAGTCCCACCTCAGTAAGTAACCACTGGCCAGCACCTGCCTCCAGAGTCCTACCCTGACCGCCCATGGCCCCAGTGAGAATGAGAACAGTGCAGGCTGGCCTCCAAAACGCTTTGCCCAGGCTCCACAGTCACGCACAGAGAGGCCCCACATGAGCGAGGGTCAGTTTCCCAGCCTGTCCCCGCCGCCAGTGTCTGGGGGGAGCAGAGCTTGGGGGTCCTGAGGAAGAGATGAAAACTGCTGCCTGCAGAGCCCTCCCCGCACCAGTGTAGGGACACTCAGCCCCAGCTGGGCAGGCGACACGCAGGAAGGCGCCTCTCACTCACTGTGAGTCTGAACTGGGTCCGCGGCTGTCACCACCCTGCTCGGTAACCCCCCTGGTGTCATGAGCGCCCGCTGGAGAGGGCTCGGCTGGGATGCTAAACAGCCGTAAATGACATTGTCACCAGCCTTCATAAAGCACGGTGACTCACAGCCCTAATTAAAATGCTGAGAGGGACATGGAAAGAAAGGCTGCCACGGAAAAAAAAGCGACATCCCACTCAACCGCTGGGTTTCTTCTTCCAGGAAAAGAGGGGCTTGTGTGTGTGTGTGTGTGTGTGTGTGTGTGTGTGTGTGGTGGATAGAGAGAGGGGTGCCATGAAATGTCCCAGGGAAAACCCAATCCCCAAGATGACTCTCAATTGGTTCCTGGGGCCCCCTCCGACACAGATCATTTCATAGACTAGACTAATAACACAAACTTCCAACAAAATCAACAACCGTGAGCCCCGACCGTGTCCACCCCCCACGTCTGTTGTTTCTACCTACCCGGGAACCTACTCGCCTACCACCCACCCTTGCTGCTATACATGGATCCATATTTACACGGAATCATGTGAAAACAAGTCACAGCTGCCATGAGGCTGTAGCCTTAAAAACTGAAGCAGGCAAGGCCGAAGATTAAAAAGCCTCGGCACCGTGGTATGCCGTGTGCACACGAGAAAATGAACTGAACTTGCGCGACTTTTGCCAGATGTCCGATTAGGTTTGTTTCCCCCTTTTTTGTGTCACACCTGCTGATGCTCAGGGGTTACTCCTGGCTCTGCACTCAGGAATTACTCCTGGCGGTGCTCGGGGGACCATCAGGATCCTGGGGATGGAATTCCCCAGGTTGGCCCCATGCAAAGGCAAACGCCCTCCTTGCTGTACTATCGCTCCAGCCCTGATATCTAGTTCTTAAAACAACAGTAACAGTGACAACAACAACACCCAGCCACAACTGGAGTGTAAAGCAAGTGCCCAGTGCTAGGGACAGGGTGGCCACCTGCAGAAATGGGGCCGGCAAAGCTACTCTTGGTCATGGACACTTGGAGTCCTGACCCGAGACTCCTCCAAGACTGGACTCAGTCACCAGTTAGGACACAGACAAATAATGCAGCGGGAGGACACCAGACTGCTTAAAATAATAATAATAATAATAATAACAACAACAACAACAATAATAAATAATAATGATAAGCGAAAGAGCCCTGCTCCAAACTAAATCGTCCATGATTTCATCCAATGTAATTACCCATGTTAACCGCAAAAATGTGTCTCCTAATGACTTCTCGCTGTTTCTGAAATGCAAATGCACCCTTAAAAGCCTAATAAGGTATCATCAATGGGCAGAGACAGAAAGAAATATCCATTTCTAAGGGCAAGTAAGGGGGTGCCCATATATCCACCCCCTCCAAATATATATATATATGTATCCTGGGCATTGAGCTCTGTTTACCCGTACAAAGAGGAACAAACCCCCTAACAGAAATATCTTGCCCCCTGCCCCAATCCTTCAGGTCTCACTGGCTGGGGGTGGGGTGGGTAGTAAAGGTGTTCTGTTCCCACAGCTCCGGGGAGTGAGGGATGAGGAGGAAGGAAGGCCTCTGTTCTTCTGCTCAGCCTCCTAAACCAGTTCAGAGATGTGACTTGCGCTAGTTACCGGAATTTGAGAGCGGGAGGATGATTCGTTTTCTTTCTTCTTACTGAATCTTTCAGACCGAGAGTCGGCTCCAAACAGCAAGGAGGAAAACAGCCCTGGGGGTGTGACTTGCTCTCCGGCCACCACGCAGGATTACCCACGTAGATGCGGCTCAGTTCCAACCCGGGCGGCCCTTCCCGGCCAAGCAGGACTGGGCATCCCTCACCATTAGCCCCTGAAAGAACCCTGATGGGGACCCGGGGAGCTGCCAGGAAGTGGGAGATAAGGACATCCCCGTCTCTGTCTAGATCTGGGAGCTCAGAACTTGTTCATGAGATGGAGGTAGCTGTTCTGACCCTTGATCGTCACGAGACCCCCCAGGAGGGGAGCCCTGAGTCAGGGGCTGAAGGTGGAAAGGTGTCCTCGTTCATGAGCTCTCCTCCTCGCCCCTGCTGGGGACTTCTGGAAAGGCCCCTTCCTGTCCCCATGCCAGGGGCAGTTTCTTTGGTGCCAGCACAATTCCATCCTGCTGGCCATGAGCTAAGACTTTGCAGGGGACCCCTGGAAATCTGTGGGATTTCTTTCCTGGGCCTTTTCTGAGACTACGGGGAAGGGAAGCTGAGCAACAAAGACTTTCCATGCTTTGGGAGTGGGGATCCCAGTTGAGAAAAGGTGGGGCTGGGAGTGGCCGAAAAGGCTGGCACCATGTCTGTCGTGCCCAGGACCCCACGTTCTCTTCCCTGCACAGCCAACGTCATCCCAGAGGCCTTCCTGCCCCACTGGGTACACTCCCAAACCAAACTAAAGCAAATCAGTCGACACCAAACCAAATAAATCCAAACAGAGCCAGACAATCCCATGGTAGGCGATGGCAGTCGGAGGCGGGTCACAGCACAGTGCCCAGGCTGGGGAGGGGCCGTGATGGCCAACAGCTCTGCCTTCCTTTCCAGATCTGTCCGCAGGAACTGGGTGTGCAGGGGGACCCGTGTGGCACCCGTCAGTCCCAGGTGAGACATGGGATCACAGGATCACAGAGCGGGAAGGGTCTGGGCAGTGCAGGGGGCTCAGGAGGGGAAAGTTCCCAGGGACCAGAGACCTTTCACAGGAGAGAGACCTTCAGACCCAACCTAGCGCAGACCCATCTTCAGACTGTCTGAGGGCCGGCCCTGGAGTTCCAGCCCCTTTGCTTCCAGCTGAGAAAGTGGGGGCTGGCAGAGCCCCCAGAGGGCTAACCACAGGCCCCTCGGTTTGTACTTCTTTCCTCTGTCTGATCACTGACTCCCGGCGTGATGCTGTCTGTACCTGCTCCAGAGTTACACAGACACCGTCTGCCCTGATCCTCTGCTGACCCCCATCCCAGGCTCCTGGACAGTAAAAAGGGCAAGGTGTTAATTTACCCCTTAACCACAGAGCTCCGGGGGCTCCAGCTGACTCTTGCCCAGTCTAGCCCAACCCTCACCAGCTCTCAGTGTGGGCACACTGGAGACGCGGCCACAAGAGGGGCTACAGGCTAGAAGGCTGCCTGCTCCAGGGCCCCCTCTTCCTCCTCCTCCTCTCCTTCCTCCTCCTCCTCCTCCTCCTCCTCCTCCTCCTCCTCCTCCTCCTCCAGGACGTCCTCCTGGGCCTTTGGACCCCCAGACTAGGCTCTGCAACTGCATCTCTCTCAGCCTCACTGATAGAACCTTCCTGCTGGGCCTAAGGCCAGCATGGTGCCCGCTGCCCAATCAGCCTACAGGCTCATGCCACCTTCACCAGGGCCCCTGCCCTTGGGGGCCTGGCCCTGGGCCTGCCATTCAGCGCTCAGCACCGTTGCACGCTTCAGCAATGTGCTGATGTCTGCTGCAGCTCTGCTCGGAGCCGCTGCTCGGCCAAGATGCTGGCCCGCTGCTCCCTGCTCCACTTCCACGGGACCAAGGGGTATCTCCACCTGCCCCCAAAGATCACTTTCACTTACCCAGACGGAGTGAGCTCAGCTGTCCAGCTTCGCAGGGGAGCTGCTCAGATGCTCCTGCCTTCAGGAAGTGGGGACAGGGCCAACATCTGTGGGCCTGTTCAGGGGTGTGTGTGTGAGGGGGCTGGCTCAGTCACCCCTAGTGCATCCACGCCAAAGGCTCCAATGACACCAGTTGGAGTGAGCCTGGACCG
Source organism: Cryptotis parvus (assembly GCA_021461705.1). Taxonomy (NCBI): domain Eukaryota; kingdom Metazoa; phylum Chordata; class Mammalia; order Eulipotyphla; family Soricidae; genus Cryptotis; species Cryptotis parvus. Next base: position 335,526 of record JAJIBD010001174.1, on the reverse strand, counting down.
GGCAGCTCCTGGGTCACCTGGCTCCTAAAGTTATGCTCCAAGGTCCCCCTTAAAGCAGATGTCCTCTGGGAAAGGACAAGGGTCAGCCCCTGAGGTGAATGCCCCACCTGCAGACGGGGACGGGAGCTGATCCTCTGCAGGTCAAGGCGGGGAAGAAGCCCACTCGGACTCTCCTGGGTGGTGTGTCCACAGGGGGACAGCGTCGGGGGAGATGGAAACTTGCCTCCCTGTCCGCTCGGGACTCGGGTCTGAGTGATGACAAGTGAGTGAAGCGGGTGGGGGCACCTAAAGGCGCCTGCGCTCCCCATAGGGGCTGAGCATCTCTCAGCAGGGCACGTGCCCCCTGGCCCTGCCCTCTCCTCTGCACAAGAGGCCGGTGGGCAGGGAGGGAGGGCACGAGCATGCCCTGCTGGGTCAGTTCAAGCCTCCAAGTCTCACTGGGCACTGATCTTTAGGTCTGGGGGCCGGGGTCCTGAATTGAACTGGGATCCTGGTGGATTTGGAAGCTGGCGCCAGGGCCGATATCTGTTACCCCAGATGTCTGCATGCTGCTGTGCATCAAGGTGAGGAAGAGGGTGACAGCCCGAGTCACCCCACCCTCATTGCCATGTACCCAGGCCGGGATGCGGGTGCCTTTGTTTGAAGAGGTCCGGCAGGGAGGTGCGCCTTGGAGTGCCAGACCTATCTCCGCATCCCCTTCCTAGCAGAAAGGAGCCCATTGGGATGATGCAGACACGGCGCAGGTTACGGCTGCTGGCAGCTCTCAGACCCCACCCCTCCCCAACGCCCTGAAGACCCCATCGGGCCTGAGTTTCAGCATCCGACACAAGTCACGCGCCCAGGAGAGCCACAGCACCAAGCCCACGCATTCACAATTCACAAGAGGAGAACCAACCCCAGCTTCCCTGCATCCTGGGAAACCAGCGCACCAGCCCGCAGGGGGCTCTTTCAGGACCCTGGACAGCTCCAGGCAGCTGCTCTGAGGTCCAGAGTGGCAGTCCAGAGTCCCCAGAATGGGTGGAAAGCAGACACCAGTCACTCGGGAAGTACAGAGGCAGGAAAAGCAAAGGGCAGGCAGATCAGACAATCACGCTGGCATGACATGACCCAAACAGTGTCACTGAAGGCTGCCCCTCTAGGGCACCTTTCCTTGATAGTGACCTGCAGAGCGCCCCTCTCAGACATGTCCACACATCATCCCAACACACCTCTGTGGGGATCATTCTCATTTTGCAGCTGATCAGATCTGGAGCTCAGAGAGGTTGAGTGACCAGCCAGAGGCCACACAGCCATAAAGGAAGCTAATCTTGGCCCAAAGCAACAATCCTTACAGAATCTGTCCTGGGTTGTTAGTTCTCTCCCGTGTGACCCCAGGGCTTTTAGGAAAGGGCTATTTCTGGAGACACAATCGTCCCCCTGACTGGCGGGGGAGCTTCTGCAGGGCAGAGGAGACAGAAACACAGTTAGTCTATGACTAGAAAGCTTTCCAAAGAAGAAGCCCAGCTCAGGTCTCTGGCTGGGCCACTGACCAGCTCCATCACCCGAGACAGGTCTGCCCTGCCTCCGTGTGTGGGTCCACAAAATGGGTTTCCAGCTGCAGCGGGAATTTGGGTGAGTTCTGGGGTGGGGCTGGGGTAGTCTCAGGGAGCCCTGCATAGCAGAGGTCCCGGAGAGGGCAGGAGGCTACTGTGTGCGGGTCAGGGGTGTCTGGAAGGATGGGGGCTCTAGGGGGCTGGTGGGGACTCCCGTGTGGAGATAGCAGTGCCCTCTCTGGTTTAGCTTCAGTTCAAATTCACAATGAGCCTTGGCGGGAACCAAGGCTTGAATCTGTGAACTGCAGTATCTACCCACAGCCCAGTAGTGGCAGGATGGTCTCGCCCTTCCCTGAGCACACAGGCTGAGCACTCAGCTCTCAGCCCTCTTTTCCAGGGTTCAGGGGTGATGGAGGCTGAGAGTGTGCCCTGGGTACACTTGCCGGCCCCGGACTGCTCAGAGATGCCCTCTCTGTGTCCAGACACAGAGCTGAGGCTGGGCAAGGGGCAGAGGGGACCTTGTCTGCCAGGAAAAGCCCCGTGGGTCCCCCCACCTCTCCATTCTGAGGTGCTTCTGGGGCAGCCAGGACTTCCTGTAGGCACCCGTGTCCAGCCATGACTGAATACTAAGACGCCAGCACCACTGATGGACTCTGGAGCCCTGGCCCCAAGGTTTTCACCCGCATCCGAGATTCTTAGGCTCCTCACAGCATCCCCCAGAAAACTGTTGTGGTTTCTCGTGTTATGGGGGAGAATGGAGGCTCAGAGCGAGGAGAGAAGGAATCACTCAAGGCCAAACAGCAAAAACCAGGGACACAAGCGCCAGCGCTGAGGGGTGGTCGGGAGCACCCACCTCTTTGGGACCCCTGCACAAAGCCCCCCCCGCCCCTCGTGGCACAGTCATATTTAAGGGTCTCAGCCTGAGGCGGTGGGCTAAAGGCCCCAGACCCTGTTGGAAGGCTCTGGTAGCTTCTGGAAACAACATCGAGAGCGCCAATCGCCATCCGGGAGGGAGCCCCTTGCTAGCGCGGGGGAGGGGTGGGGGGAGGCGGGCAGCGGCTCTAGAACCTCCTTCTAAGGAGACACAACTTTCCCAGGTTCCGCGGGCTATTGCTCCTACACCCCATCCGGGACTGAGAAGTACGAGGTGCCTTGGCACCAGCCAAAGGTGCCTGACTGTCAGAGAGCGGCAAGCACCGGAGAAAAGTTGACTGCCAGGCTGGGGTGGCTGTTCCCGAGCCAGGTGCTTGGAGCTCACGGCAAGGGGACCCCGCGGGGAGTGGCAGCGCCCTAGTCCCCGCCCGCCCGCCATGACCCCCGTTGGCCTCCGGTATCAGGGCGCTGCTGCCCTTCGGGGCATCAGAAGCTGAAAGTTACAGTGGGCAGGTGCCTGGGCGCCCAGGCGCTGCCACCCCGGCGGCCGCCGGCCGCCCGCTGGTGGAGCGGCGCGCGGTGCCAACCGGTCCGCCATTACCGCCGAGTGTGGCTTGGGGCTCCCAGGAGCGCCCCAAAGGGGGACCCGCGTCCCCTCAAAGTTGGCGCATAGCGGGCACAAGGGACCCCCAGGCTGGAGACCCCAGAGCCGGGGCGGCCGTCCACCGCGATCAAAGCAGGCCGCCCAGTAGCAAGTTGGGACGCGCGCCCGAGCCCCGCGCGTCTCCCCGCGCGCACCGGGGGCTTCGAGCCTGGCCAGGGAGCCCCGGGGCTGGGGGCCGGGCCGGGGGCTTGGGATTCCGGGCGCAGCACTCACCTGCCTGGCCGCGGGGCCGGAGGGCCGCCTCGGGGCGCTGCGCACCCGCCGCTCGCGCTCCCGCCCTCCTCCCCTTTCCTCCGGCGCCTTCTCCGCCTCCCGTGCGCCCGCGCCCGCCGCGCGCTCGGCTCCGGATCGCTCCGGGACCCGCTGCCCTGCTCGGCCGCTCCCGCCCCAGCAAGCCGCGCCTCCCTCCCCCGCACCCCAGGCCCCCGGCTTTGTGCCGCCCCCGCGCCCTCCCCCGCCCCCTCGCGCCCAGCCCCTCCCCTTGGGCGCGCCCCTCCCCGCGCCCCGCGCTGCCAAGTTCGGGACGGAGGCGGCTGCGGGCTTCCCCGGCGCGGTGCCGCCTGCCCCGCGCGCCCCGGCTCACCCGCTCTGCCCGGCCGCCGCTCGCCGCCTCCTGGCCGCCCCCTCCGAGGAGCCGCGGCGCTAAGTCGCTCCGCGCCCGCCCGGCGGCTGGGAACGCGGCATAAATATGTAGGGACCGAGCCGTGAGCTCAGCGAGGGTCGTGAGGGGGAATTTATTTCTTAATGTCCCTCCTTTATCCTATCATCTCCGAAACGAATTAGCGGTGACGTCCAACCCGGCTGGTTTATGGGTGTGGGGGGGGGAGCCGGCGCAACCCTCATTAAAAGGGCCGCGCTGGGCTCCGAAGCATACATCTTTTATATAACCTAATTTCCATTCCCCCTACCAGGAAACGCACACACTCGCGCACACCACGACCATTTCTGGGTTCCTGGAGGGGCCGAGCAGAGTGGCCACGGGGCCGGGAGTGCCCCGGGGAGGCCGCGATGGTTGATTCTGGGGTTCGGCTTCCTCCACTGCACCCGTCACGGGCCCGTGAGCCAGCCCCGCGCTCCCCGGCGGGCCAGGGCAGGGTGCCCGGAGAGAGAAGGGATCCCTCTGAGGGTGGCTCGATGTTCCGGCCGACCCTGGCGCCCCGAGAGTGGAGGAGGTGTTGGAAATGGGGCCAACGCCGGCCAGGCCAGGGCGCGGGCGTGCCGAGGCCTGAGCGCTCACCTGTGGCCACAGGCCCGCAGGTGGGGGCGGCCTTTGCACCCAGCCGGGGAGGGGAGCGCAGGCAGAGCGCAGGCTCCCTTTTTCTTTCTTAGGGGCCCCACCATATGGGTAACCATATAAACCCGTTCCAACGCTGTCTCTGCCTGGGCAGATTGCAAAGGGTTTCATTTCTTTAAGACTGCTGCGCGCACACTCGGGAGGCAGAATCAAGGAAAGAAAGTGCTCTCTCTCTCTCTCTCTCTCTCTCTCTCTCTCTCTCTCTCTGTCTGTCTCTCTCTCTCTCTCACTCACTCAGCTCTGGGGCTGCACGGTCCCCCTCGCTGCGGGCAGGAAGCCCACTCAGGCTCGGAGTTGAGCGGCAGAGAGCAAGGAGAGGCAAACCACTAGCGGCTTTGTCGCTAATAAATGCTTTCAGACGGTCTTTCGCATCAAGCCCCACAGAAGGGGGTGTGACTTTGGGGGCCGGAAAAGGGATGTGGGGGGTGAGGAGGGAGCTTAGCAGCAGAGCAGAATGCGCTGGTGGCCGCGGGGTTGGGGGGAGCGGGTGGGGGGCATGAGGTCTGTGCGGTGCCGGCCCTGCCTGGACGGAAGAAGGCAGGAATCCCTGTCCTCTACAGAACGCTCTTGCGCAGGGCCTAGAGCTCAGAAAGTGCTCGGAGAGCAGCAGCGCCTGAAAGACACAGGGCAGATGAGCCCCTGGGGCAAGTGACGTGACGTGACACAGATATGGTGGACAGTGGCTGTGGCACCCAGGGCAGCTTATGTATGGCCCAGGCTGCTTCGGGCCGAGCCATTTGGAAGTTGTGCGTTGGGCTACCGTGGTGTCACACACACTCAGAACACTGCTCCCCTCAATTACCATGGCAACAGGGGAAAGCAGGAAGCCCAGGGAAGTAAAGCTGTTTTTCTGGCGGCTCACCTGCTCCCAAGAGACCAGCCTGGCCTGTTGGGGGGGGTCATCTGCACCAGGACAGGCCCAAGGTGGGGCTCCTGTTTCAGCAGCTCGGAAACTGGGGAGGAGGCCAGTGGCAGGGAATCGGTATTTCCCAGAAGGTGCCGGGAGAGGGATGGGGGGCACAGATACCACCACCCCCAACTCTCTCCTCACAGACAGATATCTCGAATAGTTGAGGGCAACACCCGGGAGCAGGAATTCAGGAAGGGGGTGGTCTGAGTTCAGGACAGGGGCACCCAGCACTGTGCACCTGCCTGGAGACAAAGCAACAGGGAGGGAGAGAGAAGGGGCAAAAGAGAGGGGAGGGAGAGAACAGCAGGGAGAGAGAGAGAGGGAGAGAGAGAGAGAGAGAGAGAGAGAGAGAGAGAGAGAGAGAGAGAGAGAGAGAGATGCCCCTTCCACTTGGATTATTTCTGCAGAGGTGGAGGCTGGCCCTTACACCACTTCCTGTCCTAGAAGTAGCTCATCAAAGGTATCTCCTCTCTGCAACTTGCCCCATGGCCCGTCCAGAGATGCGGCTCACAGACTCCTCCGACGGCTCCAAAGATACTGTTTGCTTATTGCCACCATTGTGACCGGTTCCAGGCCACCTGGCGAATGGACAGTGAAACAGTTCTTAGGAGCCAGGTCTGTTGACCCAACCCTAGAGTGGGTTCTTCCTACCTTCCGCCACCACTGCCTGATGGACAAGAGGGAGACGGACACTGGTGGGTGTTGGGTCACTATGCTGGGCTGGGACCCCACGGGACTTCATCCACCAGCTCTAAAGGACCAGAGGCTCACAGGCCCCCGAGGGTTCTAAGAGTGATGGTTCCCCCACATCCCTGAGGGCCCGGGACTTCATGAAGTCCTTTTCCTCCCAGCTTGTCTGGTCTCCCCTTGGCCCTGGCATCCAGGGACAGCTGTCCACAGAGCCCTTGCCTCTGTGGTGGGGTGTGGTGGCCAGGACTCAGCCATAGCCAGTCAGGAGCAAGTGCCCTGTGCCTGGTCACTGCAATGACCATTATTCATTCCTCTTGTCTGGCGGGGGCTAGATCAGAGGCTTCCCTCACTCCAGCTCTGTAGAGACTGTCCCCACTCCCCTTCTCAGATTCCCCCTTAAAGTCCCTAAAGCTTCCAGGTGGGCTCAGGAGAGCTCCCAGGAGGGGGGGAGGGAGGTAGTTGGCGGCCGAGTTGCTGCTGAGGGTAATATATTATCTGGGGCTAATGAAAACGTAATTATCTCCTTTTGGCTGCAGAGAGGGGCTAATTTAATAGGCTGCGATCGAAAGGCATCTGGTGAATTCACCAGCACTGCAAACACTTGAAGGGCTGGGCGGGGGGGGGTGGGGGGGCACAGGCAGAGCGATGGTCAGCATCGATGCTGGGGCAAGGTTGCAGCTGCCCCAGAGCTGCTGAGGGTGTCTGGCTACTGACAGGACTGGGGGCCATCCTCCTTGGGGGGTTCTGGTCCAAGTCTTGCCCTTGCACCTCAACTTCCTCACCTGTCGACGGACTTTGCTCTGCTCCTTTATACCACCAGGAGGCAGAGAAGATGGGGAGGAGGGTCTGGGACATTCTGAAGTGACCAGCAGCCCTGCCCCCTTCTGCTACTCTGTAGGTCAGTTTCCCCTGGCACCTGGTGTACCCACACCCCTGCCCTCCATCACGGGGCCACTGTCTGTGCACCCCCAAGGCCTGGGGCTTCACAGGGCCTTGAATGTTGGCGACACAGCCTGTCTCCTGGACCTTCCTCGATGCCAGAGGCCTCAGCAGCAGTGGGGAAGTCTCCGACAGAGCTGGTCCTTGGTCCCTGCCTGCCCGAGGCTGAGGGCAGTGGGCTGGGAGGTCCCATCCATGCTCACGCTTGATTCCTGCACTTTACCAAACACCCCACATGTGTCTCTGAACAAGTAAATATGTGACAGCGATCCACAGCTCCCCAGGAGCCACCGTCTGTATTCTGGGCTCTGGGATTCATGCAGGGACCATCCTCCCAGCCACTGTCCGACCTATGCTGACCATTCCTAGCGAGGTGCCCTTGGCTGGTCTCTCTGTCTTGAGTTAGAAGTCACTGGAGGTGCTGAAAGACCCAGGGGGTTCCCCCTTCTGCATCTTCCCACAGTCTCCATTATGCACGGTGCTCCGGTGCCCCTGCGTGATGCTCTGCCCCTCCACAGCCTCGCCCCTGCCCCCCAGCTCTGGGCGGGACCTCAGCCTTTGAGCCTGACCCTTAATCCAAGACCGGGGGTGGCCCAGCAGATGAGCTCAGACAGCATCACTGTCTCCATGGCTTTATCAAGGGGCGCGGTAATGGCCATGGGGTCCCCACCCCTGGGTTTCACACACAATCATCCAAGGGCAAACAACGGGAGGGGCGCTGCCATATTTCCTTCCTGCCAGCTGACCACCGTGGATGCTGTTTCCAGCACCCTGAAGAGGTGGTGGGGGCGCAGCGGCAGGAGCGTGAGTTAAGTGGCTCTGGAGGCACTTTTTTTTCAGGGCCCTGGTGTTGGGCGGGGCAGCCAGAACCAGAGGACAGGGTGGCCTGAGAGCCTGTGACCCTGGGAGGGGTCAGACTGGGGGGGGTCTGCTGAATGGTCAACGGCTGATGGCTACTCAGGACTCAGCAGGGAAGAAACAGGGAGGGGCCCTTTAAGCCTTAAAGAGCAACTGGGTGTCAAGAGCAGCAGCTTTGAAGCTGAACATTTTGGCTCCCAGCCCTGGCTCCCGTATTAGTGCCTGGGTGAGCCTGGTTAGCACCCCCTCCACTTGGCTGTGCCCTGGCATCTCTGCGGCTCAGGAGGTCACCTTAACTGGAAGACAGACAACCCCCACCCCCACCCCCAGGCTGATATGGAAAATCAAGTGCAGATATGTTTCCCTGGTGTAGGGAGTTCAGAGTATCCTGGGATTGGCTTGAAGGCACCTGATATCGGAAGGGTTAGAACCACCAAACCAGACTCTCCCCAGGCACTTAAACAGGCCCAAAGTAAGTGACTCCTTGCGCTGGACACCTCACCAGGCCAGGGGACAGGTGCCACAGCCTTACGCAGCAGCGCGACAAGCAGGCGACGTGCCGCGGATGACCAACAGATGGCGCTACTCCTTCACTCTAGTCTTCCCGTTTCCCGGAGACCACCAGGCTCGTGGGCGTTTGTTTCTTCAGCTTGGGGACCTCTGGTCTCTGCTCTGCGTGATGACCCGAGTGGGAGGGCCGTGATGTGACCCCCGGATATCTTGCGCTGTCTTGCAGCATGGTCCCATGGGAGGAGAGGTGCGGGTTTTTATTGGGGCGCAGTGTGTGAGGGTCCCGCTGGAAAATGAGAAGGCAGCCTGAGCCTGCAGCCCCAGGCCTTCCTCCACGTCCTTCACCCCCCGTTACACCACCCTCTGCCTGTCCCAGTCTCAGTCTGGGAGACAGCATCTCGCCTTGTCCCCCCTGGCACATCGGCGTGGAAGCCCAGACAGTGTTTTGTGAATCCAGCAGGGGAGATGCTGGGGAACAGAGAACAGAGATGCAGGGACAAGGTGAGTCCTGGGCCCCCTGAGCCAGCCTAAGCTCGACCCCAGCCCAGCCCAGGTCTCCCCCCCAGCCCCAGCCTCGACCCCAGCCCCAGCTTTTAGAGTCACAGCAAGAGCTTTTAATTTGCCCTCAAACCTGGCTCCCTTATCTGTGGCCTCGCAAAGCCATAGCTAGAACCCTGTCACTCCTGCAGGGTGCGTGGCCTCCTTCACTGCCTCGCTGTGGCAGGGCGCCACGTGTGGGTGCTGGGACAGGGGCACAGGCCAGAAGCCCAGAGGACTGTACCTGGAGCACTCAGTACCACGGGGCAGGAGGTCACCGGGGAGCCCCCCACGCGCTGCATGCTGCCATTGTGACAAGTCTACATTGTTCTGAACCCCTAGCAGCTGACTCCCCGACTCCTAAGGCCTCTCGGAGGGCGCCCAACAGCACAAAGCCCCGACACCTTCATGAGCTCTGGCCGATGTTCTATGAGATGAACTCTGGGGGCAGAGTCTCCGGAGTCGCTCCTGTCTGGGATGTGGGCTGCCCCCAGGAAGCTTTGGCATCAGCTCTGGGTTGGCCACTTGGAAGCTGTGTGACCTCAGGCAAGTTAACTTCCCTTTCTGATCTCATCTGTCAGGGGTGACAGCAGTGGCTCAGAGAGCAACAATGACTCAAGGGGCTACGGCTGTGATGTCACAGGGGGAAACTCTTCACCCCTCCTTCAGCACTGAGTGACCTGCAGAGGATGGCGGCTCTACCTCCCCGGTTTTTAACCATCGTGCAGGGGCTCCGGTCTCTGTCCTGTGGGCTCCTTCTCTGCCCAAGTTTGGGGAGGGTCTCTGCAGACCCAGCAATGTGCCAGGCTATCTCAGGTGCCCTCGGACTCAGCTTGGCTGTGCAGGAATCGGGCGCTTTCTCCGCCACAGTGAATTCTCAGACCCCCACTCTGAAGCAGCAGCAGCACACAGAAACTAGACCTCCCTCAGGTCTACTGGATTAGTAGCTCTAGGATAGGGGCTGGTAACCTGAATCTCAGTTTCCAGTTACCCACCCGCTCACCACCCCCAACCTTCATTCCCAACCATCCACACATCCACTTTCCACCTATCTACAGCCACGTCGGTCCACTTACTCACCCCAACCATGCATTCCATGCACCCATATACCACCAACCACCTGTCCACACATGCACCCCATCCACCAAACAACCCAACCACCCAACCACCCATCCAGCCATTCACACTCCATCCACTACCTGTCCATCCATCCACTCATCCACCCACCCAACCTCCCAACCTCCCATCCACCTATCTCCCTGTCCACCCACCCATCCATCCATCCATGCATCCATCTACCCCAACCATCCAGCCCCAACCATCTATTCATCCACCCGCCTATCCCCCACCCATCCATCCATACACCCATCCACCTCCTTATAGCCATCTGTCACCCACTCATCCATTCACCGACACCCCAACCAACGCCCCCAACCATCATCCACTCACACCCCATCACCGCAACATCCATCCACACCCGCCCTTACATGCATCTATCCGCTGGACCTATGCAGAGACCACAGAGCTCCTGCTTTCCACCATGCTACTGTAGAGCACCGATGGCCTTTTCATTAAGACCAGCTTTTCAGATTGTTAGAAGACAAACTCTGGGAGATAGAAATCCTTTCACCTTCCTCCCTCCCTCCCAAAGAAAGTCATGCTTACTGACTAATGCAATAGACTCTCTCTCTCTCTAGGGGCTGGGGAGCAGCTCAGTGGTAGCGAATCTGCCTTGCAACTATAAGGCCGAGAGTTTGACCCCCAGACCACCCACGGGCAGAGAGATCCCAGCAGCACTGCAGCGAGTGTGAGCTCCCTGCGATGTGATCTCCAGTGTAGGGCCGTCACGTGTGTGAGCACTGCAAAGATAGGTCCAGATGCTCCACACCTGTACATTCTAAGAATCCAAGACCTCAGTCAAGTGTGTCAGCTGTGACTAGCACTGGCGCTGAGTGTGTGAGTTCCAGAGAGCACTGCAGTAAGGGTGAGGGCCCCAGAGAGCACTGCATCAAATGTGTAAGCCACAGAGCACTGCAGAGAGTGTGAGTCCCAGAGAGCACTGCAGAAAGTGAGTCCCAGAGAGCACTCAGTGAGTTTAGTGAGTCCCAGAGAGCACTGCAGAGAGTGTGAGTCCCAGAGAGCACTGCAGAAAGTGTGAGTCCCAGAGAGCACTGCAGTGAGTTTAGTGAGTCCTAGAGAGCACTGTAGTGAGTGTGAGTCCCAGTCATCAAGGACACAAGCAGCCTCTAAAGCATGGGGCGGTGCCCGGGCACATTTCTAACTGGAGAAAACCAGACACTAATTCCAGGCCCAAAGGCAGAAGGGCGCCTTTGTCCCTTACCAGGGAGGGACCCTCTTCTCCCGAGACCCTGTGTGTTCCATGGCTGCTCTGTGGGCAGTGGGACTCTGGAACTGCTACTGCTCTGGCCAATCCACCCTGGCATCTTCCCATGGACACCAGTATTGGTTGGAAACAGGCCACAGAAGGAAAGGTCGAGCCTGAAGCCGGTGTTATCCTGTGCTACTGAACTACCATATGGATCCTGAGCTGGGCTCTGAGTGACCTAAGAATAAGTTTCTATTCCATCGAACCCGGGAGACCACAGGGCCTCTCTTAGAGCAGCAAACACTGCCTTCACTCTCTACTGGAGAAACAGCCACGGGACGTGGTGACAGACTGGCCACCGAGGACAGTGAAAAGGAGATTGATAATAAGAGCTACATTTTAGCATGAATAAAGCGCAAGATGGAGAAAGATTTTTTCTTTCTTCTGTTGGGGTAAAGTGTGATTTTAAAACACAGATGTTTACAATATTGGAGAGACATCTGAAAGGAGATGCCAAGGAGAAATTCAGATACGGAGATTCAAAAGAAGCTGGATCCAGAGATGTTGTCTTCTAGGCGGGATTTCAAGTGCATGGGAGTACTCAATAATTGTTCTCTGATGCGAATGGGAATAATTCCTTCCTCACGTCTACTCAGTGACGGGAAGTTGATGGGCACATCCAGAAGTGATTAAAGACTCCTCCGCCCCAAACCTGCCGGCAAGACGAAGAACACCCATTCCTTGCTTTGCTCGTGAGCGCCACTGAAGAGTCTCTCTGGGCTCAGAGAATCAAGCCATTCAAAAGCTGAATGAAGGTAATTCTGACGATGCTTCAAACTGCCTTCCTGCAGTGTTGGGTAAAACACTCAGCTCTGAAAACCACAGCGATAAAAACCACTTGAATTTCTGTCTTTTATCTCCTCAGCAGCTTCACCTAAGGGGCTGCGCTTTGAAAGCAGAGTGAGAAAGGCAGGCCAGGCTTCACCCGCCTGATGGAGCCACCTGTCCCATACCTTGGGTCTGGGCAGGGTTGCTACGGAGAAACAAGGTCTTCTGGCTGAGCAAGGCCAGGAGAGGGCACTTGGCAAGCGACCCTGTTCCCCACTCACCTCTAACACTGGGTAGTGGACTCACATATCTGCAGGGACCTGAGAAAACCATCTCGTGGGGACTTGAGGCAACTGCGAGAATCAGCCTTAGTGGGGCTGCACCGTGTCTCGGGACAACTTCACTCTGTGGAGGCCAGATCATGTTTCTCTGGGGCTTCTGGCTTCTCAAGAGACGCCTCAAATTCAGGATTCCCATGAAATCTTCTGGCCTGAAATCACTGTCACTGTATCACTGTCTTCCCGTTCATCATCGATTTGCTCCAGCGGGCACCAGCAACATCTCCATATGTCCTATCTCATGCAAGTAGAGCCCAAGGGCACCTGCTTGCTCCATGAACATAAAGAGCCTCAAACCATTCCATCAGGTCATGGGAATGAGGTCTATGATTGTTACTGGTATTTGGCATATCAAATACGACACGAGCTTGCCAGGCTCTGCCGTGCGGGTAGCGTACTCTTGTAGTCATCTCAAAATCCAGCATTTATTGATGAACGCGCGGCCGCTGTGATAGGCTGGTCTGCTGGGTGGAGTTCTGACGAGGAGGAAGTCCGGATGTGGAAAATGGAGGTCCTCATGGAGTGGGGCGATCTCGTCTGGCCTGAAATACTGGTAATGAATGTAGACGTTGGCTCTCTGGGCCACGCAGTGCCCAAGGCGCGGTGCCTACGTGGCCTGGGTTGGAAGGTGGCAGGGGTGAGGGAAACTGCCCAAGGCCGATCAGGCAGCTCTGTGGGAACTGCTGACAGGCACCCCCAAACTCATACAGATCCGTGGCCTCCCTCCCCTGGGCGGGTCACACCTTCAGCTTCAAGAACGGAGGGGGTGGGGGCGGGAAGCAGAAGCGAAGCGTGATTGAGTCTGAGCTAGATCCTGAGTGTGGGGTCCATGGGTGTGTGAACCGCTGAATCCACAAAACAGGGGTACCTCTGGGCAGGTAAATGAGCCGCCGCCAGGGGACCAGATTTGCACGTTTCCAGGACAGGAAGCCCGCAGAGGCAGTGTCCTCCCAGCTCCACACTTTGAATCTGCTACATTTAAGTCACTTTTTTGAAAGGGGACATGGCCAGGACACAGGCGGACTGCAGCGGTTCCCACCAAGGAAACACGTGACAGTGTTACGGTCGCAAGGTGATCCGAAATTCTCTTTCTCTCTTTGCTCTCTACTAGAATTTTCTCCCTCACTTAATCTGCAGCTCCCCATTTTTTGACCATCAACGTGTTCTCTGACCCTGCGCCCCCTCCCCCATACACCTACACCACCCCAGTTAGAGAGCGACTGGGACTCTCCCTGGATATTTGTGAAGAGTTTCCATAGCTGTTACTGTTTCAACTCTCCAGGACACCGTGCTCGGTATAAGAGGTTTGGCCAATCACATTAGCTCATTCTCTTCCCTCAAGTTGATTGGTTTGAAGGGTGAGCATGTGACTCACAGAGAGCCAATCAGGGTGCTTCCCTGGAACTGATAGACCAAGCTGAGGCCGCTAAGCAAACTGTAGCTCACCGTTGGAAAAGGCCCGTCTGCAGGACGAGAGGCTGAAAGCTCCCCCCACAAAAGAGGATCCAAAGAACAGAGGGAATGAGGGGTGCAAGGCTCTCCTTTCCCAGTCTCTAGAGCTGGAGCTCTGTCCTATGATGAATCCTGACCTGTGAGGCTCTTTAGAGACTATCTCACCCACTCACCCCCTGTTTAGACGATACCAAGAAGCCCATTCACAGATGGGGCTCCTGAGCTCAGAGAGGTGTGGCTCTCCCGGGGACCCAGCCGGCAGGAGGTCGACTTGGTGACCCTCAGGGGCTGCAGTCCACCATCCTCTCTGCCTGCCTGCCTTGGGGGACCTGCCTTCTGGGTTGGCTCGTAGGGAAACAACCAGTGCGGTGGGGTAGACATTTCGATTTCTTCCACTCTGACTAAGTCTACTGGGCTCCCTGGGAAGAGGCAGGGAGCCAGACACAGCCAGGGCGGGCTGCTTCTCTGAGCAGGAAGAGTCACTTAACCTCTGTCCATCTGAATTTCTTCCTCTGTGGAAAGGACCCAAGACTCAGAATAATCCTCGGGATCCGGGGTTGTTATGACAACTAAACAGGATAAAGCCCACAAATCCGTTTTAGAAACAAAGTTCCAGGCAATAATCAGGATCCCCTATTCTCTTCCATCCTGTGACCCCTCCCCAAAGAGATCCCCCTTCCCTGAACTTCTTTCCATCTTGGGGTCTTCCTGATTACTGCGCAGTTCTTTCCTACTCTAAGCTAAAATAGTTCCTTTGCCCCAGAGCCCGTCATTCAAGGCTTCATTCCCTCCCACCCAGCTGCTGGGACACGCACTGAAGGTAGCTGAGACATGGGGGTCCCGCCCCCAAACTCCTGTCCAGCAATGGACACCTCTGGGACACAGAGAGTCCATTTCCGGTCTTCAGCTGATCTGATTGGACCCTGCCTCCCCATCCCCCCCAAGCCCCGGACTCACCTGTCTCATCCTGCAGGCCCTATACCCTAGCTAAATGGAGAGACACACAGTAGCTATCAGGGTGATCTTCCACACTGGGCTTTAGCACAGACCTCACCCCTCTGACTGGGCTCAACACTCTTCCAGGTGGCGGATCAAGCTGACCTGCTCTGAACTCCAAGAAACCATCAGAGTCATCAGGGCATGGTGAGGCTCCAGTTCTCAGAACATCGCCGGGGTCAATACATGCCAGAGGGCACGCCCCAGGGCCACGGCGGCAAGGGAGGGTGGGGTGGTGATGTCATGTCTGAGGCCCCTGTCTCCCAGGGGACAGCTGAGCCACACACGCGCCCACCCAGGCTGGCCGGGGCTCCCTGCTACATCTCAGAGGTAGGTAAAGGAAACCTGATGGCAAATGGCCTTTCAGAAGGTTCCAGAACAGTGAAGACAATAACCGTGGGGTTTGCAGGTGCAACCAGACCCCTGTTATGCTCTTAGAGATGGGAGCAGCCTTGTGGGACCCCTGTGTCCAGTGCTCTCTCTCGGACAGGGGTCTGGTCCCGGGGACACTGGGATATCTGAGCCCGCAGTCTGGGAGGGATGCTCAGGGTCAAGAGCAGCAACAGGGAAGTTCTTGCCCCCAGAATTCCCGGATCCATGTTCCGGCAATGCCAAAGTGGGAGAGACCTGTTTGGTCAGCAGGAGATGCCGGTGGAGCGAGGATGCGACCTCTAGGTGACCTGATGACCAATTCTGAGCTCTTACAGGCCCGTTAGGGGGGCATGGAGGGGACAGGACCCCCCCAATCCCCAATGAGCCGAGCACAGCCCTGTTGGAGGGTACAGGACAGTCAGGCTGGGCCCAGTAGCTTACCAGCGGCCCAGCTCAGAGGCTGCAGTAGCAGCTAATCTAGGGTCTGTCACAGTCAAATGCATGACATCGGTCCTGGGGCCCCGGGGTTGGGCTCACTGCTGGCCCTGGAAGGCCAGTCCCACCAGCATGCGGGCACACGCCCCATGTTCCCAGGGGCCGTGGTGGCACCAACACCATCCCTTTCTGTCGCACGCCCCTCTCCCAGTGCTTTCTGTTGGGAACCAGTGGGGAAATGGGGACTAGTTAGACTGTGAGCGAGCCTGAGGGGCCCCTCGCCTGCCCACCCAGCCCTGCCCTCTGACACGTTCTGCTCCTACTCAGGGGCCCCTGAGCGGAGGTTCTAAGGCTGAACATCTGCTGAGGAGAGTCGGGGCAGGCACGTGTCTGAATTCCTGCTCCCTCCTGCTCCAAGGAAGCCCGGCTGCTGAGCCCCGTTTTCTGAGATCCCCAAGGCCTCCAAACAAGAACTGCCAAGAAAACGCAGAAGGATCCCGGTAGAGCCTGGGGCATGCAGGCACCGCAGCACTATCCCCACGGGGTTGGAGGGAATCCCTTCAAAGGGAAATGAGAGCTCCCTTGCCCGGTCTTGGCCCTGGCTCCCTCGCGGGTGTTGGGGTCCCCCTACTCTCTGAGGGAGCTAAAGCCCATGCCGATGGCCAGGGAGGGCACTGCTTTTAGCTGGCCGACAATTCTAGAAACTTCGATTCCTCAATTCACCCCACCAGAGGGTGGTTCCAACCGGAACTTACCCTTCAGGGCTTCAGCCTTGCTCAGAGGCTGCGAGCTGCCTGCATCCCCCATGATTAATCTGACAGGAGCCCCTGGGTGCTAGGCATGAGGAGGGTGAGAGGAGCTGCACCCCGTCTCTGTTGGCCGGACCCCACACTCAGAGAAGCTCAGCACCTGCTCAGAGGGTGACACGGCCCTCACCTGGGAGGTGACAGTCCCGTCCTTCTGCTGTGAGCGGCTGGGGGCCATTGGGTTGGCTCTGGGCCCCCAGCCCCACCTCCTGCCAGAGTCCCTGTCCACTGTGGGTCTGAGCTAACTGCCCTGGCCTGGGCTTGTTGCGGTCAGTAAGAACAAGCCTACTCCCTTTGCCGTTGAGTTCTGCTACCTGTGGGGGTTCGGGCTGCCTCCTCCTCCCCTGACTCTGACCTCAGCAAGCTGGCGGCCTCTCACTCAACCTCTGCTCCCACCGGTCTAGAACACCAGCCAGCTCCAGGCTAGGAAATGGCGCGGCCGCGTGTTGCTTCCTCCGGCAGTCCCTGCCAGCCAAGAGCCTGGCTTCCTGACCTCATTAATCACACACGCACCAGGTTCGGGGCAGCCCGCACTGTCTGCAGCTGTGGCCCCAAGGACAGGGTCTGATCTCTGTGTCGTGAGATGCCAGAGATGACGATGCGGGTCCTTGTAATTGTGGAGTGAGTTAGGGAACTTCTCTGCCCTGATCTGGCCACAAAACAAGGCAGGCGAAGGACTGGCAGCTTCCCTCCGTCCCCGTCTAATATCCATTTTAGTTTCCCCAGAACCCTTTTTTTTTCAGAAGGGAGTTTGCTGCTTTTTCTTACGGGAGATCATTTGTTCTGCCCCACACTAGTCACAGAAAGGGAAACTACAGGGCACGAGTGGGGTTATATGAATAAGGAGGACAGAGGCCCTGGCCCTGGGGCTGGAGGCAGCGTCCCTTTGGGGCATCCCAAGCCACACCTGCCTCCCTGCTGGCCACACAGAAAGCACGGTCAGCCTCTGCCTGAGTGTGGCTGGACTTATCTTGCTTCTGAGAAAGAGAAGTGGCCAGGGCTGGAGCGACAGTACAGTGGGAGGGCTTTTGCCTTGCATGCAGCTGACCCAGGTTTGATCCCAGCATCCCATAGGGTCCCTTGAGCACTGCCAGGAGTGATCCCTAGTGAAGAGTCAGGATCAGCCCCAGGTGTGTGCAAACCCTTTTCAAAAAAAAAGAAAGTGAGAAAGAAGCAGCTAAGGAGGGGCAGTCCCTTCTCAGGTCAGTCCCTGGACATGCTTGCCGGCCCTGTCTTCGCAAGGGTGCACCAAGACAAAGAGCTCATCCTGGGCATGGCTAGTGGCCAGGCTGTCCCCCTGGAAGGGCCAGTCAGGACTGGGGTCTTAGGGCCAGGGAGCGCAGGTGTGAGCAGGGAAGCAGTTCCCTGGCCGGGTCCTGCTGGGTGTCCTGCTTTCTCGGTGGCTGGACAGACCCGCTCCTGCATCCCACAAACGTGACCTTCAGCCTCTACCATGTCTGTTGCATTTTCCCATGATGTCAGCATCTTGCCCCTCACCCCTGACAAACCCAGTAAAAGCATTTTCTACGTACCCGGGCTGGGTGCTGGATTAAGCCCATTGGTGTATTTTAATGCTAACTAAAAAATTGTTTCCTTGAAAAAATGCCTATCTTGGGGCTGGAGATGGTAAAGGGGTGAAGGGTGTGGCTGTCAAATAGACCCCCACCACCCCGGGGCCCTAAGCACTGCTGGGGTGTCGGGAGCCACCATGGTGTACCGCAGGTAATTCTGTCTCTGCTGGGTCATAGCAGCCACGCACCCTTGGGTGCTCACCTTCAACCATGCACTCAGCTAATCAAGATCACCAGGAGGGCCCTTAGGTCTCCCTGAGCACCCTGGGGCCCTCAACTCCCAATTCCATCTTCCAGGTGTGAAACTGAGGCTTGAGCTAACAGTGAAGAGTTTCGTGCTGGGAGGTAAGGCTGGCATGTGCCAGTGGGGCTCCACAGCCCGACAGCCTGGTCCAAGTGACTCCTCTCTGGCAGGCAAACACGGACCTACTGAAGGTCCCCAAAACTGTGCTCTGGGGGTCCTGTCACTGGAGTCTTCATCAAGCCACGCAGAAATGGGAAGATAGACCAGGGAGAAGTCGGGGTGAGTTCTTTTTGAGGCCAAGGGGAATGTTGAGTCAGGACAGCTGGTTGGGGGGGGTGTTCCAACCCGGGCTCCCTCCTCCACCTCCAGGCCTGGCCGCAATATTCTGGCTGTGGTGCCCCGGAATGATCAGTGCCGGCTGGGGAGCCTCATCTGAGCCCGAGGCTTACGGTGTCTGACCTCACCCCAGTCCCTCCAGCCTCCGTCCCTGCTTGCCCGTAATTTATGTTCCCATCCACATTAATTGATGCTGCAGAGGCCGTGAACTGGGCTAATTGTTTCCAAATAGCGAACTGATCGGTTCCTGGGCAGATTCCGGGCATTAGAGTGGGAAGTGGCTCTGCCGGCGGGTAATTGATGATGCCCCCAGGGACGCCATCTGCCCGGATGGGGTTCCGAGGCCTCAGGGCTGCCCACCCCCATCCAGGGAAGGGCTCGGCTTTGCAGAGGCTGCAAGGCCCAGAGACCACCGCTGGGGTGGTCCAGGTTACACACCTGCTGGACCCTAACATGGCTATTCATTCTTCAGCTGGCTTTACTAGGAGGCTTTCCAATGAGGGCTGGGGGCGGGCGTGCACACCCAGTTGGTGCCCAGGGCCTGGAACATTCTACAGACAGGGAAAGGCAGAGGCAGGAAGATGGCGTCATGTTGCTGACAGACAGACAGACAAGAGAGATGATGTCATGCTGCCAGGCATGATGATGTCACAGGGCTCATGCACTTGCGCAGGACGGCCGCCCTGCCCAGACCTGCCCCCAAGCTCAAGACCCATTGCAGCCCATGCGAGAACGTCCCTGAGTGACTTGGCAAGCGTGAAGTTCTGGGCTTAATCCCTCATGGGCACTGCTTATGCCAGAGAGGTCCTGCTCACACCCAGGGTCTAGGTCGGGAGGGTCCTGTGAGGGAAGGAGACAGTTCCTGAACAGCAGGGATCATGAGAAAGCGCCGCCTTGCCCAGAGTAATACAATACACAAGAGGCAAAACTGGAGTAGCAATCCCTCAGCAATTGCTCCATCAGCTCTTTCTAACTGGGCGTTTCCCACAGAATGCCCAGGTGTGATTGATGCCTGGGGCGGTGCTCAATCATTTTCCCAGTCCTAGACAGAAGTTGCTAGAAGGTCATAGTACCCTTCCCTGCTGAGCCTGTAACCTGCTAGGCACCACCTTCCTTCCACAAGTCAGCGCTCGCTGGGGTCTGTCCTGGTGTGATTGACAGCCGACCCTAGGGGGTGGGGGAAGAGCTTCCGCTCCAGGCTCTTCCCTGCCTGGAGTCCTTCTCAGGGGAACATTCTCACAAGAACCAGCTGGAATCAGAGGTACACAGGGATCACACCTGGTGGGGCTCAGGGGCCCCTGAGTGATACTAGGGGATAAAACTGAGACAAGCTGTGTGTGAGGTAAGTGCCCTAACTGTTGAACTAGCTCTGGGTCTTCCGTGTCTCTTGGTGCTGGTGTTTACACACTCTAGAGTGCTTTGGGTGGCGCTATTGCGACAGTGTCTCTCCATTGGCATAAATCACACCAGAGACACCCCCTGGGTATTACCTCTCTGCCATTGCTGGAAAATGCAACCATGAGTCACCAGTCTCAGGGTCTTTTTCCTCCTATGTGTGTGTGTGGGGGGGGTTGTTATCTGAGGTGACCCAGTCCCGCCCTTTTCTGGTTAAGCACCCCAATTTCCTCTGGGGAACTATTTCCCTCTTGCTCTCAGTGCTGTGACTTTGAGGAGAAAATGCTTTTGGTCAGGGCCATTGGGAGCAACATGTACCAGCCAACTTCCTGCCTCCCACCCTACTCTCCCACACCTCCCAAAACCAATTGGTATAGAGGATTTTTGGTCTTGTTTATGGTCTGTTTCTTCCAACTCCAGGAAATGTCCATTTTGTTTATGAATGCCTCTTCACTTCCAAGAACAGTGCCTGGGACATAGTAAATGCTCAATAAAGTATTGCTCCAGTGGGGCTGGAGCGATGATAGCACAGTGGGGAGGGCATTTGCCTTACATGCAGCTGACTTGGGTTCGATCCCCGGCATCCCATATGATCCCCAAGAACCACCAGGAGTAATTCCTGAGCGAAGAGCCAAGAGTAACCCCTGAGCATCGCTGGCTGTGACCCCCTCAAAAAAAGGAATGAGTTCTTTGGATGCTCAGGTGAAGACAGGATATGGCGGGCTGAAAGGGCATGTGCAGAGGCCCTGGGGTTGGAGGAAACGGATCCATCTGGGATGGTCTGATGCATCTTGATTTGAGATGGCTGGAAAGTTGGGACACTCACTATTAACTTAGACTAGAACTTGGAGATCAGGGTGAGGCAACATTGAGTTGTTGTTGTTGTTGTTGTTGTTGTGACACACTCAGCAATGAGCAAGGAATTGTTGGGGGGTTGTTCAGGCCCAGCGATACTCAGCCTGGCTATGTGGACTGCGGTCAGTGCTCAGGACCTATGATGTAGTGATTCTTGGACCTCAGAAACTGGAGTGAGTGCGTGTGTGTGTGTGTGTGTGTGTGTGTGTGTGTGTGTGTGTGTGTAATTCCCACTGGAGTGCACGTGGTCCCAGGGATCAAATTTGGGGCTTTGCACATGCCAGGCATATGCTCCAGCCCTTGGAGCTCTCCCTGGCCGTGCACTGAGGTTTTATCTGCTACAAACTGAGAAGTGACAGAAATGTAGAGACCAGGAGAAACCCCTGATCTCTAGCCAACTCGCAAGTGAATGGGGAGCACGGCATGGAGAGGAAGAAGGGATGCGGGGTGGGAGGTGGTACCAGGCCTTGGGGCGGGAGCAATGGGGCTTGCATCAGCATGGCAGCGCCGAGCCTCGCAAAACATGGCGGATCTGACCGTCATGGCCTGGCTGGAGTTCTGGAGCCTCTCAGAGGTGTTTGTTCCACGAGCTCCCCCTGCCTCCCGCCCCCAGCCTGGCCCCAAACATGGTCATTTCCAGTCATGGCCATCTAACCTCATCTCTTCCTTGATTTTCCTCTCTTTTTTTTTAAAAGCTCTTCATTACTTCCTCATTGTCCCGATTTCAGTTCTTATTCTCACCAAATACCAATTAAAAAGAAAAGGAGTCATTATTAGCATCTCTCCATTCTTCATTTCTAATTAGCCCCGCCCCTTCCCTCTCTCCTTTCCTTCCTTCCCGGTTAGACAAACTAGGGGAGAAAGTCAAAGCACTCTTTCAAGGCATCTTTTTCTTTTCCACTGTGAAATCTCTTTCCCCAGCCCTGAGGCTCTTTCTTGGCTATTCTGCTACTGCCTAGGGTCCTTCGCACAAGCTTACGTGAGTTAGTTGGCTTCAGAACTCATACTGATCAGAGCTGGGGACCCCAAAAGACTTCCAAGATGCCTGCAGAGAGACAGTGCAGCTGATGGTGGTCTCTATCTCTACTGCTGCCGGGATGAGTAGGGGAGGCGACATCAGTCAAGGCACCCGACTCCGGACCTTGGAATTCAGTCTCCAAAATGGGCCAATTCAGGTGTGATCCAAACCGAGGCTGGACCTCTGGGGACCTGGCCCCCCATGCGTACCCTAAAGGCTGGCCTGGCTTTGAGTCAACTCCTGCAAAAAATCCCAGGTGCTCTCATGGATCTGTGCTCGGAGCAGCCTGAGAGTAGTTGGGGCGGGGTCACTTCATTCAGGCAATCAATAAACATGAGCTCGATGTCTCAGCTCTGATCCCTGGGCCGGCAGCCTGGTGGGGAAGGGAGCCTTAGGGCTCCATGTGGCCTGGGGTTCCTTCTTTAAGGTTACAGAGTCAAGCAAGTGTCTTTTTATTCAGGGGTGGGGCCTCCTAAGTGATGCCTACTAGGGTTGGGGGCACACCAGGAGGAGCTTGGACAACGGGTCCAGGACGTTCAATGTCCAGCCCTGCCACTAATGCTGGGGCTACTAGAACCACACCTGGCAGTGCTCGGGGCCTGCAGAGCCACGCCAGGCCGGGCTGTGGCAGGCGGAGCCTGGGGTGATCTTGGGCATCTGGAGCACAAGTTCTCACACTTTGAAGGATGTCCACGGCCTTTGGGGGCAAATGCGATGTGTCCGTCACTGGTAACCTCAAGCTGTCCCCTGCACACTGGCAGAGGCGCACACGCCTTCCTTACTGGGCTGACAACCGAGAGGGAGGCTGCAGAAACCCAACTCTGGCCACGCAGCAGGAGAAGTGAGAGGAGTTTGAGGAAATTCCACGGACACGGGGTGCCCAGGACAGTCACTGGCGTGTCCTGGACTGAGTGAGTGAGAAATGGACACGGCACGGGCCAACTAGCTGGAAAGAGCCTCCGGTGCCAGGAGGTGAGACTCATAGTCCAGCATCTGAAGTTCAAAAGGAAGGACATGGCCCGAGGGGACGGAAGTCAGCCGTTGATTCCCCAAGGGTGTCTTTGGGAGGAAGACTGAAAGGTGTGCTGGGAATGTTGGAAATGCTAGAATGTTCCATGTCCTGATGGGGGGGCATTCGGTGGTGTGGATACTGGCCGTGTGCCTATGTAGACACAGATGCACAGTGTGCTTTGGTGGGACGTGGCCCTGCCGCTACCGGAAGAGACTGATTTGGCAGTGAAGGTCTGGGGGAGTTTGCAGCCAAGGAGCACAGAGAGGAGGAGTTCAAGTCCAGAGACTGCATTCATTAGTGGTTTATAAGTATATATTAGTGCTTTACTAATTGTGGGAAATGGTAATGCCACACTAGAACTGAACATTGGATGTACACAAAGGGATTTACATGATAATCCATAGGTGTCTGTAGGGCAAGCCACAATGTGTGTGTATGTGTGAGAGAGACTGAGAGAAAGAGAGAGAGATAAGAAGAGGAATGGTGCCTGCTATAGACGCAGGCTGGAGGAGGGGAGGGAATTTGGGGGCATTGGTGGTATGAATAGGGCACTGGTGGAGGAACGGGTGCTGGAAACATGTATGTCTGAAATCCAATTATGAACATCTTTTTAATTGTATATTGCATGGTATAGGGCTCTGCCCCATGGACCCTGGATGGTTAATGGTCTGACATAGAAAAAGACTGGACCCCATGGGATGAACCCAGAGCCATGGCAGAGCCTGGCAAGCTACCATGGTGTATTCAATATGCCAAAAACTAACAGTAATGGATCTCATTCCCAACGAATGAAGATCCACTTGAGCAAATCGACGAACAATGGGAAGACAAGTGACAAGGGACAAGTGATCGCACTGTGGTATAAAAAATACCAATAAAAAATAAATAAAGTCCAGAGACCCACTGTGCACCTTGAACCGGGCCTGGCTGATGTTTCTTCTTACCAACCTCTCAGCCTCCGCCTGGCACAGGCCCGCTTGTCTGGTGAATGTTGTCAGAAATGCATATTCACGGGCCCCAGGTCAGACCTGCTGAATCAGGGACTCCAGGGCCTGGAACCTGGGACTGAGTTTCACATGCCCTCCTGCTGATCCTGACACCTGTGTGAGCTCCAGCTTTATCCCACCCTTTGAGGAGCTGCACGTTCTCCCGGCCCCTGTGATATGCATTGACTGACCCCAGCCTTCCTTGACCCATTGCTCAAGTTCCTCTTAGTCCATCCGACTCTTTTTAAACTTTGCTTTGAGCCACACCCAGTGATGCTCAGGCCTTTCCTCTGCTCTGCGCTTAGGGATCACTCCTGGCCATGCTGGACATTGAACTTGTGTCTGCCACGTGCAAGTAAGTGCCATATCCCTGGGGTGCTCTCTCCGCCCTCCAGCTCCCCTTCTCATCTCTGGAGGCGTCACCCTCCCCTGCTTCCACCCAGTCCCTAACCCCACTGTGTGTCAGACCCCTGGTGGAACTGGGCTTGGTGGGGAGTGGGGGTCAATGATTTGCCTGGACCAGGACCTCCTGTCTGCCCCTAGAGGTGGAGCAACACCAGGGGTTGACGCCCCTGCTCTACATGTCACACACAACCTGTGTGGCCCTCATTGGTCCAGGTGCAGTCTTAGGGTCAGTTCATTTATACTAAGGACCAGGAAACACATGTCATGTCCCCGAGGGGCTGTTGGGAGCACCCCCACTGGCCTGGGTCTCGCCCTGGGCTAATCTTGTGAGCTGGGATTCTGGCTGAGCCAGGGAGACTCAGGGACCCGTTTCTGGCATCCCCAATCCTGCTCCTCTCATCACTCTCACTCCAAGACACTCAGGCCTTCAGCAGAACTCTCCCTTTTCTCCCAGCCTGGAAGTGCCTCCACTCAGCAGACCAGACCTGAGGCCCCTGTGGAAACATCTAGAGAGCACCGAGTTATCTGCGCAATTGAGATTTAATGAGAGGGCTCCTGGCTTGTATAATAAAGTACAAGGCGTGTGCTATCAGGCAAGCTCTGACCTCTATTTAATTAGAAGCTGGCTTCAGAGGGCTGCAGGCAACGGAGAGAGAGACTGGGGGCCAGGGACCGTTTCTGCAGCATGTTCCGGCCCTCCTTTACAGCTGCTGGGATTTCCAGCAGAATCAAAAACCAAAAGTGCTTGAGGGGGCAGTTAGGGGGAAGGCAACCGCTTTGTACGCAGACACGGTTTGATCCCTAGCACCACAGTTGGTCCCCCCTGAGCTTCTCCAGGAGAGATCCCTGAGCACAGAGCCAGGAGTAAACCCTGAGCACTGCCAGAGCTTACTCCAAACCCAAACTGAAAATTGCAAGAAAACTTGTAGGAGTGCCAGAAACTAGCAAAAGCTGGTGTTCATGTCACCCCCCAAAACCTTAGCTCATTTATGCTAAAGAGCGGGTGGAGAATAGGTCAGAGGAATATGTGAAATGCCACGTGGTAGAAGAGACCCCAACTTCTTTATGCTGTGGTCTCGGGGGGGGGGGCAAATGAGGAAGGGGATGTCTCCAAGGTATGGAAACCCCATTGGATATGGACATGGAACATGCCCAAGTGGGCATGACGGTGGCAGGCAGCAATCCCAGAAATGTTCTCCTGTAACTGCCTCTAAGTTCTGGTCACACAGTCCAGGCCCAAAGGGAGAAGGAGGATGCGCAATCTCAGAACAACTTAACTCCGTTTCCTGTGCTCTGTCAGGGTGCAGCACCGAGGGGAAGGTGGGGCAGAGAGGAAAACATTTCAGCCAGGCAAAGAGGATGCAGCAGAGAAAACAGGGCCCCAGCCAAAGGGGCAGCAAAGACAGTGAAGTTTCTCACTCATAATCTTGAAATAATGCTAAGAGATGCCACATCACGGGAAGTTCTGGAAGCTGCCAGGTGAGAAAAGGCCTGGACTTAGGGGTACTGGGAAGGAGGCCTGATTGCTGGATTAAATAAGCTCAAATGGGGGCCAGAGAGATAGTACAGTGGGCATGGCACTTGTCTTGCATGTGGCCAACACAGGTTTGATCCCCGGCATCCCATACAGTTCCTTGAGCCCACCAGAAGTGACCCCTGAGTGCAGAGCCAAGAGCAAGCCCTGAGCACCACCAGGTGTGGCCCCAAAACCAAAAAAATAAAATTTCAACGGGGAGTCAGGGAGTTAGTACAGGGGTTACGGTCCTTTGATCCCTGATACCACATGGTCCCCCAGCACTGATGGGTGTGGCTGAGGGTGTAATCACATCTGGTGGCCCAGGTCAGGGCCAGCACGTGCAAGGGGCAACACATCCTCAGGGCTTTGGTTGATCTGTCAGCCTGGTCGGCTGAGAGTCTCTGGGGTGGTTCTTGAGTGCCTGGAATACTTGGGAAACTCCCTCCAATAAAAGAACCCCCTACAACTAAGGGGTCAGAGAGTTCGGTGACTGAGTGCCCCCTCGCCTCTAGAGGCACTGCCCTTCACAGTCGGGTGCAGACCCCTGGGTGACACAGCCCCACAGGGACATCCCTCTGCTCATCACAACCCTGGTGTCACAGTAGCGAAGGGCATGGAAGAGGGGAAAGGAACCTGTAGTGCCGGGAACCGAGGCTTGGGAACCACAGAAAGTCAATCAGAGGATGGAGGTTTCAGGGGCTCAGGCCTGAGAGCAAGTCAGGACTCGGAAGAGAGAGGTTCAGACTGTGCGATCGCCCTGATATGAGCAGCTATTATTTTCTGAAAGGAAATGTGAATATGAAAGGAAAGAAAATTAAAACACGTAGGCGACCAATCCGGAAATTACAGAAGCTGAGAAGAGGGAGTGGAGCAAAGTAATAAAAAGAAAGAATACAGTCACACTGTCACATGGTCACACTGTCAGTCACACTGTCACACTGTCAGTCAGTCACACTGTCAGTCACACTGTCAGTCACAGGTCACACAGTCACACTGTCACATGGTCACACTGTCAGTCACACTGTCACACTGTCAGTCACACTGTCACACTGTCAGTCACACTGTCACACTGTCAGTCACACTGTCAGTTACACTGTCAGTCACACGGTCACACAGTCACACAGTCACATGGTCACACAGTCACACTGTCACATGGTCACACTGTCAGTTACACTGTCACATGGTCACACAGTCACACTGTCACATGGTCACACTGTCAGTCACACTGTCACACTGTCAGTAACACTGTCAGTTACACTGTCAGTCACATGGTCACACAGTCACACAGTCTCACTGTCACATGGTCACATTGTCAGTTACACGTCACATGGTCACATAGTCACACTGTCACGTGGTCACACTGTCAGTCACACGGTCACATAGTCACACTGTCACGTGGTCACACTGTCAGTCACACGGTCACATGGTCATACAGTCACACTGTCACATGGTCACACTGTCAGCCACACAGTCACACGGTCACATAGTCACACTGTCACACAGTCACAATGTCAGTCACACGGTCACATAGTCACAGTGTCTCGGGCCAGCCAGGTGGTCTCCAGGGCCAGTGCTCATGCTTTGCATGCAGAATCCAGAATTCCAACCCCACTGTACAGTCCTCTAAGAGTTGCTGCAGTCATCACTGTGCTTAGAGCTGGGAGGAGCCTCTGAATACCACCGGGTGTGGTACAACAACAACAACAACAGCAACAGGCTGAGGGCCTGCCCAGGAGAGAAGTCGAAGAGCAGGTGTACATGCCTGGCACACTCAGGGCCCCAGGCTCAGTCCTGGCATTGCCTGGCCCCCGAACACTGTAGGTGTGGTCCTGGCGGCCCTGAGATCCGCTGGACCTGTCAGCACCAGCGAGTTGGACACTGAGCTCAGACTCCTAAGCCGAGTATTGCTGGGAGAGAGCACTGCTGGGGAGGGCCCCACCACCCTAAACAGGTCTGAATGTTCAGTCTGGGCTGCATATAAGCCAACCCTGACATACCTCAGTGTTAGAATATTCCAGTGATAAGAAAGACAAATTCTATGAGGACGCGAGAAAAATCAACCCAAGCAGCCAAAACAACAAAAAGGCAGGTGTTCTTTCTAAAGGAATTAAATCAGGCTCCCTTCAGATGTCTAAACTCAAAACCTCAAGTCAAAGAAGCACATGGCCAAAAGGGTTGCGGAGGGTGTTCACAGGAGAGACACGAACAAAAAGCAACACGCACGCAACACGGCATCATCAGAAATGAAACATCCGCCGTCAGATGTGAAGATGAGGAGCACGTTGAGAGCTTACAACAGCTGCACAAAGAAACGCATCAACAACACAATCATTTCTGATTGTTTCCTTCCTTCCTCCCTCCCTCCCCTCTTCCCACCCTTCCTTCCTTCCTTCCTTCCTTCCTTCCTTCCTTCCTTCCTTCCTTCCTTCCTTCCTTCCTTCCTTCCTTCCTTCCTTCCTTCCTTCCTTCCTTCCTTCCTTCCTTCCTTCCTTCCTTCCTTCCTTCCTTCCTTCCTTCCTTCCTTCCTTCCTTCCTTCCTTCCTTCCTTCCTTCCTTCCTTCCTTCCTTCCTTCCTTCCTTCCTTCCTTCCTTCCTTCCTTCCTTCCTTCCTTCCTTCCTTCCTTCCTTCCCTTCTCTCCTTCTCTCCTTCCCTTCTTCCTTCCTTTTCTTCCTTCCTTCCTTCCTTCCTCCCTCCCTCCTTTCTTCCTTCCTTCCTTTTTTTCCTCCCTTTCTCTCATACTTCCTCCCTCCCCCTCCCTCCCTCCCTTCCCTCCTTCTCTCCTTCCCTCCTTCCTTCCTTTCTTCCTTCCTTTCTTTCTTTTTTTTTTTTTTTTTTTTTGCTTTTTGGGCCCACCCGGCAATGCTCAGGGGTTTCACCTGGCTCTGCACTCAGGAATCACTCCTGGCGGTGCTCGGGGGACCATATGGGATGCCGGGATCGAACCTGGGCCGGCATGGGCCGGCCCGTGCAAGGCAAACGCCCTACCCACTGGGCTATCGCTCCGGCCCCGCTCTTCCTTCCTTTCTTCCTTCCTTCTTTCCTCCCTCCCTCCCCCCTTCCTTCCTTCCTTCCTCCCTCCCTCCCCTCCCTCCGTCCCTCCCTCCCTTCCTTCCTTCCTTCCTTCCTTCCTCCCTTCCCTCTTTTTCTCCTTCCCTCCTTCCTTTCTTCCTTCCTTCTTCCCTCCCTCCCTCCCTCCCTTCCTTCCTTCCTTCCTCCCTCCCTCCCTCCCTCCTTCCCTCCCTCCCTCCCTTCCTTCCTTCCTTCCTTCCTTCCTTCCTCCCTCCCTCCCTCCCTTCCTTCCTTCCTTCCTTCCTTCCTTCCTTCCTTCCTTCCTTCCTTCCTTCCTTCCTTCCTTCCTTCCTTGCTTCTTCCCTCCCTCCCTCCTTTCCTTCCTCCCTTCCTTCCTTCTTTCCCTCCCTCCTTCCTCCCTCCCTCCCCTCTTCATCTCTCCCCTCCCCTTTCCCTTCCTTCTTTCATGTTTGCACACTTGTTTTTTGGGGCCACACCTGGTGGTGTTTAGGGCTTCCTCCTATCTCTGCACTCAGGAATCACTCCTGGCGGAGCAGAGGGAATCAAATGCAGGACCAGGGATCAATCCTGGGTCAGACACATGCAAGGCAAGCACCCTGTCCTCTGGCTGAAAACAATGATTTCGGACCACTTTGGCAATTTCAAGTGTGGGGAAGGGCAGGCAGCTTTGGAAAAGCCAAATGATGTCTTGGTGTCACCAGACATGAAGAGCGCTACAAGAAGACCTGGCTCTGCGCTCTTCCTCTTAGACTCTGGCCACATGCACAAGTTCAGACTCACTGGAGGAGGAGAGATGAAATGGACCAGAGGTGAGCGCCCCCCAGCAAAAGCCTTTCAGGTCCGCTCATCTCAGCAAGCACAGATGTACACTTACACCCAGCAGGGAATGCTGAGACCAGAAGTCCCTGGGCCCACCCAGCAGAGCTGGGAACTTGAAGAGAGACTTCAGATAACCAGCATTAGGGGCAGGAGGTGCTTCCTGCTGGCAGGCCAGTGGCTGGGATCCCCCAGCCAGGGTTCCTACCTGCTGACGCTCTTCAAGGCTCCTTTCGTCTTCAGGGCCGGGCCAAACTGGGACCTACAGTCCCTGCACTGAGCGGGTGTGACCCCCTGCCTCGGGGCTCTGTTCCCCCCCACTCTCAGTAAGCCTCTCCCACACTGGGCTCTGGGCCATGGGAATCGGCCCAGGTGTGTCCCTGGGGCCAGCTGTCCCCAAGATCCCCAGGAACACCCAAGGTTTGGGGGCAGCTGGTGGGGGAATAGGGAAAAAAGTGGAACTGGGCCTGGCTTGGTCCACCCTGGGTGCTGTCCACTGATTCTCTGCCCTTAGAATGGACACTGGATTCTCCTGTTTGGGCACTGCAGGGGTCCCTCAGGGGAGGGGCTCTAGGAATCTGGATTTCTTTGATTGGGGAGTTTGGGGCCACATTGAGCTGTGCTCAGGGGCTTCCCTCCTGGCTCTGCACTCAGGTCATTCCTGGTGGTCCTTGACGGGGGTCATATGCGGTGCCAGGGATTGAGCCGACTCAGCCACGTGCAAGGCAAGCGCCTTCACCCTGCTTCTAACTCTCCGGCTCTAGAAATCTTTCTACGCATACATCATGATGTTTACATGTGGGGAGATGGGGCTAGAGGGAAGGCGAGCCCCAGGGAGACTCCGGTAGGAGAAATGGGGGTTGGTCCTCCTCTACTTGGTTATCGGGTTGCTCCAGGAGGCAGACTCTGACCTGCCCAGGGCGCGGCCTTGCACAGTACCTGGTATATGATAGATGCTCAGTAAATCTCCGAGGATTGAAAGAGGAGTATGAGCATATGAGCAGTTGACAGGCTGACCGAGAGACCAGGAGGCCAGAGGATGGAGGGGTGGACGGCGTGGGGATGGATGGACAGAGAGGAGAGTGGTAGGATGGCTGGGTACAGAGGGACAGGGAGGTCAACGGTCAGGACTAGAACTCGGGCTCATCAGAGCCTCCTGTCCAGCCCCTTGCCCCATCCTGAGACACTTCTGAGCCTTAAGGGCCGTCCACTCCCCTCCACCCTAGGCCTCCCGGACGGCCGTCACTGAGCCCACCCTGATGTCTTTGCTCCCCACCTAGGGGGCCACCCTGAGGCGCGCGGTCCAGGCTTTTCCTGCTTAAAACTCCTCAGATTGGGGAGCTAATGGCAAGGTCTGAGGCAGACAGGCCAAGCCCCGGGAGGGGACAGATGGGTCAGGCAGCCTCGCCTGCGGGCTTCTGACTGTCCCGGTCATTTTCACCTTCCCGGGGCCATGAGCCAGGTCAGATGCTTCGTTGCTTTCAGCTTCCAGTGCCAATCTCGTGACCCTGTGACAGTCATTGAATCTGTATGCCCCGACCTCGTGATCTGGGCTATTTAGGCGCTCTTCCTACCCCGACACACAGCCAGCCCACACGCGCACGCACGCACACACGCACGCATACGCGCTCACGTGGTGTCCCGGCTTCTCCCGCCAACTGGAGATTTCTAGGCCTGATCATATTCCTGGACTCCGCGTCACCCCTGGCAGCTGTGGCTGGGAATCCCGGCTGTGGAGTCTCGGCCTGTCTGCGTCTTCCTAAAGCACGGCCCTGGCCGCCGGCCACGCCTGCGAGGCACACGGGACAGAGCTGACGTGTCTCGGCTTTCATGGACGTGTCTGCCTGCACAGCGGGCCGGGACATTCTGGCAGTGCTCCGGGGACCATATATAGTGCTGGGCTTTGAACCAGGGTCGCAGCTGCCAGAGCCACACGCAGGCACTTTTACCTCCCGAACCAGCTTTCTGTCCCCTGAGCGTATTTATGAAGTATGTCGTGGCATTTGGGATGACGTGTGGGTCGAAGCCTTCCAAGGATTGCCTAGCCGAGAAGGGGAACCCAGCACGCAATGGGGGCCTCTCCACTTCTGTGAATGGGCTCTGTGGCAGCAGGTAGGGGAGAGGAGATGGGAGAATATAAGAGGTGAAGACTCAGCTGGACTCTGGGGCACAGAGGAAGGCCAGGGAGGTGAGCAGGAGGAGGTGAGAGAAGGGCCCAGGCAAAGTCAGGGATGGAAGAAGTCGAGAGAGGCCGCAGGAGCTCTACAGACCTAACTATGGGACCTGAATCTGAAAAGGAGAGGCTAGAGCCCAGCGTTTCCGGTTGAGTTAGTTGGAACTTTGTCTCCTCAAAGGGATGGAGGATCCTGGGATGGTTGTGAGGTTGCCTGGAGCCTGCTTGGTCCAGGATCTCGCCTGTGGACCTGCCCATGGGGAAGGAGTCCGAGCAATCACTAGTCTTGGGAATGAAGCTTGAGCTTTTCTTCTTTCTGAAATCAGGCCTGGCTGTCTCCTTTTCTACAATCATTTCATGGTTGGCTGAAAACCTAGTGATGCTGGTGCAAAACCTCAGGAAGCTAATGACTCAGACAGTCATTAATATTTCCCCCCAAAGCAGCTTCCACAAAGCTCTAATGGGAAACACAACCTCAGAGTCCAGAGAATGTTCACGGGGCAAAGGCCAGCTTGAGCCAGCTGGCTGCCTGCATCAATTCACTTCCATGCCTTGCTCTGGAAGGTAGGACTGGCGGCCTATTTCCGAGACAGTCAGTCAGGTTAGGATGCCCAGACAGCCCAAAGGGCCAAGAGGCGAAGCTCAGGATATGGACGTACTGCCACCTGCTAGGTACCCGTCATGGAATACAGAAAATCCAAACAGCTTGGCAGGAAGTTGTGGTTTATATGGGGTGTCCAGGACCTTTAGCTACAGAGCGTGAATTGTCTGCCTTGACCACTAAGGGAAAGGAGGAGAGGACAGGAGGGAGATACACCAACATTGCCACAAAGCTAAGATACACCGCCTGGAGTTGGTAGAATAAGAAAAAAAGGAGTCAAGGCATGTCTTAAAGTTGCCAAGGTAACCAAAGTGGGCTAAAAATAGTGTTGGGAGGACAGGGCAGGAAATGTCACAAGATAAGGTCTAAGGTCTGTAAATCAATCCTTACCAAGTAGAGGAGGCCTGGCATTTGGAGATTTGGAAATATACACAGGGGAAACCACTAGAAAACTGGAGAACAATAGCCCCAGGGTGGGGTAAGGCTTTCCCTCTGATTATTGTTTAGCCATGGGTATGGTCTAAGAGAAAAGATTTTGCACATTCAAATAGAGACGGATCTTAGCATAATGGAATCGGTGACAAATGTTGGCTGTAGGACTCGGCCAGTTAACACCATTGGATTTGGAGCAAAGGGTCTCGGGAATAAGGCAGAGAAGCTTGGAAGATGGGTGGGAAAATAATAATACTTCTCTGTACCAACTCTGACATTTAGCAGTTGCTGTCATTACGAATGTAGACAAAAGGCCACGGTGGTATTTTCTGACCTGTGATTTTATCCCCAGTAGAAAATCATAGGTATTTTTCATATCACCCTATAAGCATTGCACATATTTCAAAATATTCTCACTAGTCCTGAAAAAACACAGCATTTGTTAAGTTTCAAAGCTGGCATTAGTAATTAATGTGTTAATATACATACAAGATATTTGGTTATTGAATGCACATGCCTGATGACCATAGAATGGGCTTCTTCCCATTTCTAGGTATTAGTCTCGTATGCTTTGAAATAATTCTTCCCTAGAAGGCGGGTGCAGTTTCCTTGAGACAATTAGAATGGGACCACCCTACACTTCAGCTTCAATTTCTCCTATGCCTTGGCATTTATCTGAGGGCTGAGAAAACACCAACTTTATTTAAAGGGTAATTGCACCTCCGTGGTCAGAGCAGCTTATTCACGATAGCCCCAACAGGGAGTCAGTGTAAATGTCCATCTGAAGAAAACTCATATGGACAAGGAACATACAGGGAACAGAATTCTCTCGCTGTTAGTGAAGATGAATGGACGCCCCTTTGGGAACGAGAGGATGGACCCGGAGATGTACACGTGAGTGTGGCAAGTTAGGAAGTGACAAACAGGACCTGGTGGTGTGGCTACTTTGGGAAACTGAGTTACTACAGCAGACAAACGAGGCGAACTCTTTGGCGCGAGTGAATTCTAGGGTGGTCCCGGGGGCCAAGGAGGGCACAAAGCTGAGCTGCCCTGACGGCAAGTCAGAGATGGAGCAAACACTTAGACGGAGCCCCACCAGGCCTCTGGCTGGGCCCTGATCCCTTAGCGTGTGATCAGGGAGGTCTTATTCTCACTAGACAGAAGCCAAGGTTCAGCCCGACCGACTCACAACCCAGCCGGGACTCCTCTGGGCTTGGGGCAGTTGAGGCCTTTTCTTTGCCCCCTCTCTAGCCGAAGATCCTTTCTGCATTCCTCCCGAGATTATCAGTTCTCTGGGAATTCCACACACTACCCAAACCACCCATAATTTCCCTTTAGCCAATTTTCCTTCCTATCTGATCTCCCAGAGACCTCTTTTAGTGCCACCTGGACCTCTTCCTGGGGATCCCCATTTCATACATCCTCCCCAGTACCCTTAGAAACACTTCACCCTGAATTGCTCATGTTGGAGTCTCCTGGAGTTCATAAAACACTATGATCATGTTCCAAGCATTTTGATTGTGGTTTTATTTGTCAGACATTACCATCAGCCTTTCCTGGATTCCCTGGTAATGATCATATCACTGGGAATCATTACATAATTCCAGGGCCTGTTCAGCTGGGCTGAGCTGCCCTGCTTTAATTACTGCTCAACAACAAGAGAAGGTCTGGATAGAATACAGACTTGCTCTTCCTCCAGCCTGTGACAGCCTTGCTGGGTGAGCTGCACTTGCAGCAACGTGGGGAGGGAGGTGGCGGTCGAGACATCCCAGGGCCCAGGGGCAGAAACACAAACATTATCTGGGTGTCTTAGGCTCTGGTTGTTCGTGAAAGGTTCTACCCTTACGGCATGTTCGTGAGTTTGGTGTTTTGGCATTCCCATCTGGCATGTTTGTGAGTTTGGTGTTTTGGCATTCCCATCTGGCATGTTTGTGAGTTTGGTGTTTTGGCATTCCCATCCCCCAGTGCCCATCTTCAGCCCTTTCTGTTGGCCAGTGGTTAAAGAATGTTTTAGCCATTTCTGCACTCAGAGTGAAGTAAGGCAGGAAGACAGGATGTGTTCAATGCATTTTGAGTGAACCAGAATAACTGGATAGGTAGATGGACAGACATTGGGTGAATGGATGGATGGTGGTAGAAGGACGGATGGATGTTGGGTGGTGGATAGACAGATGACTGACTCAGAAACTGGATGGATGATAGATAAGTGAGTGGGAGAATGAAAGGATGGACAGATGGATTTACAGACAGACAGCTGGACGATGCGAAGGAAAGAGCTATTGGACAGGATTAACTGCTTGAGTCCAAAGCTCCTTAGAAACACCTGCATGTGGCCTGAGCTCTCGCTTGGTCTCTACAAATTTGGGTTTGGGGACGGTTTTGCCATCTCCTGAACTGACAAATCGCTTCCCATGCCAACACCATTTGCACAACGTAGACATGTAGATTTGATTGATTGAGCCATGGCTTTCAAAACTATACATTTCAGGAATGTAGTTTTGTGCCTGTCCATTGAATGTCTCTCTTAGTGGAGGGGAGTTTGGGCCCCCACTAGCTGTGCTCAAGGGCTATTCCAGCTGTTGGGGGGTTGCTTCTGACAGGGTATATGGTGTGGAGACCAGACCGGGGTTGGGGGCATACAAGGCTAGTACCTCCTGCCCCACCCCTCTAGCCCCTACATTTCTCTCTGATGCATCATTCTGGGGGGAAAATCCTGGGGAAAATGGTAAAAGAAAAGTCCTAACTGCATCTTCTCAAATTACGAACTCCACTTCAGTTTAAAATTTTTATGAGAATTTTCCTCTTAATTGAGAAGCAATTCTTAAAGTGCATTCAGCAGAGAGGGGCGAGGGATGTGATAACGGTACAGTCTCATTATTCCTAATGAAGTGGAGCGAAGCTGAACCCAGGGGAGAACGAGGCAGTCGAAGAAGAAAGCAACAGAGTTCAGTGGGAAAACTAAAGTGGTGTGTGTGCGCTTTAGGCACTTGAATCAAGACAGAGAGGAAAATGGATCATTAGTGCTCACATCTCAAAAGAGCTATGCTTGGAATATCATGCCTCACTCAAGTGAGAGAAGGAATCTGGAGTTCCGACCTCTGTCGACGATCGAGAGTCAGGGATGCTGTCTTGTTTGCCAAGGCATCGAAAATCAGATGGGCTGGACATGTAATGTGATTTGGAGACAACCGCTGGACTAGAGCCGTTACCTACTGGATCCCACGGGACGTCAAAAGATCATGTGGCTGCCCACCTACAAGATGG
This sequence comes from Cryptotis parvus, assembly GCA_021461705.1. NCBI lineage: Eukaryota > Metazoa > Chordata > Mammalia > Eulipotyphla > Soricidae > Cryptotis > Cryptotis parvus. The sequence goes on along the minus strand of JAJIBD010001174.1, from coordinate 299,511 downwards.
TCAGACTTCTTCGTCAAGACCCTGAGCGAACGGTTTGAGGCTCTTCGTATACCTGGAGCAAGTAGATGCTATTGGGCTACACTGGCACGTGATAGGGTCAAATGGAAATGTTACTGGTGCCCGCTCCAGTAAATCAACGAATAACGGGATGTCAAGTGATCTGATGGTGACCATTTCCCTCTGGGCCTTGGGCTCAGTTTCCACATCTGTTGAATGGGACAAAGTCCTTACCATAAGTCCTTTCATAAGTCTTTACCAAAGTCCTTTCCATAAGCTGGGAGGCCCTGGGAGCCATGAGTAAGTGCAAACTACGGGCTGTTGGGTTGTGCTCGGAGGATTATTATTCAGCCTTCAGGTGACAAGTAGGTGGTTTGGACACCACACACCCTCACATATTCTGTCTCACACATAAACCTACACCACTGCCCTCACACCCGCTCATAATACACCCTACTCCTTCCCACGTGCTTCCCAACTTCCCCTCACATACAACACCCACATGCCGCCCCCTCACCTTGGTCCCTATATACAGCCCCCAGACGCCCCATGCTCCCAATGCCCCTTTTCAGCCCTTTCTGCTGGCCAGCAGCATGGCTGCCCTGTCCCCTGCCCTGCTAAGTCCATGTCCTCCCAGCCCCGCCACAGGCCTTGTGATGCTCAAGAAACGTCTCCCCCTGGACCCCCACCTTCTCCACACTCTCTCCCACACCCTGCAGCCACACCCTTTTCCTAAGTTCCTGCCTTGCAATGGGCAGCCCCACCCCAACCAAGCTGCCTGAGTTAGGGGTTCTTTCCCGTTTTATAACTGCACCCTGAGAAACAGCACGCAGTTGGGAGCGCAAACGATATTTGGCGAATGAATGAGCGAAGGCTTTACAGGTAGCAGAGGATGGCTGGAGCCGGCCCGGGTGCTGTTAGTGAGCGGCAGGGCCAGTCCCCACTGGCCAGTCCCTTTGCCCTGTCCCACTCCAGCGCTGAGCCCAGAGCCCCTGGACAGCTGGCAGAGAGGATCCCAGTTCCGCAGAAATAGGGGTAATTCTCTCTAGAACTCAACCGCCACCGTTGCCTGCACTACCCTCTTCCCAAACCCAGTGTTGTGGGAAGTGTCTGGTGACTTGCATACAAATCCTCTCGGCCCCTCTAGAAGGGAGGCCTCCACCGTAACCTCATTTGAGAGTCAAGCAAACAGGCCTCCTTAGACAAAGTCAGGGTCTCTGGGCCCCAGAACATTTCCCTGCTCCTGGAGCCCCTCTCCACGCTCCCCACATTGGTTCTGACGCCCCCTGCTGGATGCCTGTAGTCCCTTGGCTTTCAGTGGGAAACTCTCCCACCTTGCCCAGTCTGTACCAAGTGCCCTTATGCCCAACCTGGAGCCACACAGGCACAATGTGGGACAGGGGGCAAGGTGCACCTCTTCCTGGCTACTGTCTTATACCAGGAGAATGATCTTTCTGAGGGCAGCCAGAGTTGGGGGAGGGTGACTCTGTCATCCCTATGGCAACTGGCCAGTGGCTTGAGCACCTGAAATCACTCTCTCCCTTCTCGGCGGACTGACTGTGACACCAGTCCAGGGCTCTGGGACATGCCCAGCCTCCTTCGCCCACCTCTCTTCTAGAAAGCATTTTAAAAATCTGTCTTGGGGCCTGTCGGAGAAGCCACCGGGGTCCCCGACAGTGCTGGGAAGCGAGTTCCCTTCTACCTCTGAAGCCGGCGGGGAATGGATGAAGACTCAGGAATCCGATGCAGTTTTAAAAGGCTTTACTTATCACAGGTTCAGGCATAAAAGTGAGCAATAGAAAAAACCCTGTGCTTAGGATTCCCAGCTAGAACCCCAGACACATGTAGGCCAAGATGGCGACCACCACATGTTAAGGCCCTGTAAAAAGGAGAAAAATACAAGACTCCCAAGAAGGGTACAATCTCACAAAGAGAGCCAAAAAGAGAGAGCAAGAATGAGAGACCGGAGAGAGAGAGAAAGAGAGAGAGAGAGAGAGAGAGAGAGAGAGAGAGAGAGAGAGAGAGAGAGAGAGAGAGAGAGAGAGAAAGCAGGCTGGTTTTATCCCTTGCAACTCAGGCCTCCCACTATTATGGGAAGCAGGAAGGGTCAAATGCCCTTAGGTAATTTCTCCCAGCACCTCACCTAGGCTCTATTATATGCTAATGTTTTGAGCCAAGATCTGCCTGGAAATGCCTTTATAGGGTAGAGAAGGGGGTTTCTGAGATGGCATGTCTCTGTACCAAAGACTAATACTAATGCCAGTTAAATATTTCTTCAAGCCTTCACAAGTCTCGTCTACTTCACGGTAGTTTTGTATTTTAGTTGCCTTTGAATTATCAGGGAGCCATGCTTGCTTGCTTGGAGGCAAACAGCTTTTCTCTCTGGTCTAATTACTTAGAGATCCAACGTGGCCAGGCAAATATGCTGGTAAGATCTAGCTAGTCCCATGATGATTGTGGTAGCATGAGAGAATATTTATACCAGCCAGTACAGAATACATGGTCAGATAAACTGCCACATTTAGACTACCCCCCTATCTACGAAGTGACCTGCAGGAGGCAATCCAGGGCAGATGCAGAGGCTCTTAGAGGAGTCCTGCAACAACGGGCCTCCCTGCCAGTGCTCAGAGATCACTCCTGGTGGGCTGGAGGTCTCTATGTGGTGTCAGGGACTGAAGTGAGGTGGGGCAGGTGCAAGGCAAGCACCTAGCCTGCTGGAGTATCTCTCCGCCCCTTAGAAAGCGCTTCTTCTCGATACCGAAGACACAGACTGTCACACTTCTTTATGCTCCGAGAGCCTGGCAGAGTCGGGCTCCATCATCGGGAGCTGAGCAGAAACCGGTCCAGGAGCGAGCTTGGGCTTCGCTTACTGAATGAATGTCCCGCCTGTGGCCCTCCACACCAAGCCTTGCTCCTGTCACCACGGAAGGAGCGTGGTTTCTGCTGCGGTCCCTGGAACCTGGCCCAGCTTGGTGACAGTGACTGTTTGCCGGGAAAATGAGCGGTGAGTGGAGGATGCCTCCAGGGCCCCCAGCCCAGAGCTCGGTCTTCACCCATTCCGTCCATCAAGGCTGCCTCAGCTGTTCCCGCCATACTGCCCCAGGTTGACTCAAATCCAGGTGCTCTGCCATATGCCACCTCCGGGTGCTCCAGGAGACCTCAACATCCCTCCCCCATCAAGGGTAGGGTGTCCGAGGGGCCTGAGCTGGGCTGAGCAACGTGGGTGTCACCTGCTTTGATCTCGCTCCACACGAGTTTATGTGGACCAAAGTGTCAGTGGCGACCAAGCCCCCTGCAATCCAGCACTTCCCATCTGTCTTGCCCTCTGTCCCTGGTGCGGGCCACTCCCACTGCCAACTCCAGAGGCTCCAAGAATCAGAGAAAGAGGCCAGAGCCACAGCACAGCGGGGAGGGCGTTTGCCTTGCATGTGGCTCACCCAGGTTCGATCCCGGCACCCCATAGGGTCCCCGAGCACCTCCAGGAGTAATCCTGAGTGCAGAGCCAAGAGTAACTCACGAGCATTGCTGGGTGTGACCCCAAAATCCAAACAAACAAACAAACAAACAAATAAAAGAATCAGAGATGTGGGGACCAGGAAGGTCTGGGGCAAATTATTTCACAACTTCCAGCCTCAGTTTCCAGATTTACAAAATGGGCGAGTCCCAGTATGAGTCTTGGCATGTGCACAGGTCCAGCCAATGACCCAGATGAGGTGCTCAGGGACACAAAATGGCCGGTGAGTCGTCACCCATGACCCAAGCAGGGTCCAGCTCCTCTGTGGAATAGGGAATGGGCGCGAACTGCTGGGGCTGCTTCCCACAGCCCTAGGGGGCCTCCCTCCACACTGGGTCCTGGGAAAGCCACTCCGTCCAGGTGCACGCAGGAGACCTGGGGTGGCAGTGTGTACTGGCCAGGCTCACCATTTGTGGCTCCCAGACCAGAGCAGGATCTCGCCGTCCCTCTGTACCTCAGCTGCCTTTCGGGGTCAAGTGCAAGGAAAGGGGGAAGAAATGACGGGGTATCGTGCCCCGGACTGGCGGGTGGGTTTGCCCAGTCAGCCCGTTGTGGGTCGGGGTAGCATAAACTCGGAGAGACGCAGGCGCCACGGTGGGGGATTTGCTGGGCCTACATTTGCGTGCATGAATGAATTCCCACGCGCTCGTAAGGGCCCAGCTCCCAGCCCTCAAGAGTCCCAGCTCAGAGGCCAGTGATGAATATTCATGGGGCGAATGAACTAGATCGGGTCTTTCCGGGGAAGCAGCTGTGCGGGTGACCCCCCGGCCTCCAGTCCTGAAGACACGGGAGCCATGGGGCCTTCTGGAAGTCCAGCCGCCAACTCCCTATGGGACCAGGAGGAGGAGAACTGGGAATCAGTAAGTTGGGGTCTCGGATGGGCTCAGCAGGTGGGGGTTCCCCCGAGAGCATGGCCCCCCATCCCCAGGAGCTGCACTGGTGGGAGGAGGCGGCGATGATCAGTGGCCACAGCCAGGGACCCCCTAGTCTGCCCGGCGTTGGCACTGACCACATGGACACACAGAGGCGTTTCTGTCCGTCTGCCTGGGACCTCTGTTCCCCACGTCTTTGCTGGGCAGCCTGGTCCGGCACAAGCTCTAGGGACAAGTCCAGCTCATTCCCTGGACGAGCCAGCTCAACCTGTGGACACACTCCTGTCCTGGCTGCACGGCCCGGGCTCTGCTCGCTGGTCCTGAACACGCGGGTAAGCCCCTGTCACCTCCACCCTGCCACGCGGAGCCCCTTTGCGGGTAATGGAATTCCTGCTGGCCACAAGCCAGGCTCCGAGTGGTCACAGCAGGTCCTGAGGAGGCATTTTTGCCGGCACCGCCTTCGCCCCTCTGTCCCCTCCTCTGCGGAAAGGGACTCCCCTAGGAACCAGGGTTCCGACTTGCCGAGAACCCAGCCTGGAGGGGCATCCCGAGCATCTGTGGCTCCTGAGGGGGGCTTGTTTTTGGGATCTGCAGTTTGAGCCCCCCACCCCCCAGAGCTCTGGCCTGCACTGCAGCAGCCTTTGCTGCTAGCCGGCTGCAGGGTCCGCCCGCCACCCCACCCTATGGCTGCTCCCTCGAGCACGTTCTGGGTGGCGGGCCACAGGCAGGCGGCCTGACGCGACCTCACAAGGGGCCCCAAGGAGCACTGCCTTCATTGCCGTGAAGAAGGGACCGGAGGACTCCCAAAGCCTCGGTCTGTGCTGCCTGGGGGTGGTCCCTGGCTGCTGCGTGACCGACAAGGGTCTCCAAACACCTTGTAGGAAGGCCAGGGGAAGGCAGGGATGCTGGGGAGAACCCCCACCCACTCTGGGATGCACCGCCCAAGCCCCTGCCCCGGTACTCACCAGCTCCCTGTGGCAGTGGCCGCCCCCTCTTAGGCCGCGCTGCCCATCTGGAGAGGCCAGCGGCACTAATCAGGGCTGGCGCGCTGCAGCCGTGCTGGGGCTTAATTGACACCAGGTGGCCCCTCCCGGGGAGGCGTCTCTGCCAGGGCGGGAGGCCAAGCTCGGGCCAGGGGGGCTTCACCCAGGCCCGGCCGGTTCAGGCCTCCCCGGAGAGAGCGGGGCGGTCAGGGGCCGGTGGCTGCTCCCCTCTCGGGGCTGTAGGCCGTCCCCATCACGCCCGGCCCGCTTCCCCAGGCTCTGACCTTTCTTTCATTTCAAGGCGGCCGTGGAGGCAGTGCCAGCGTCCGCGCTGGAGGAGGCAGCTCAGGTTTCCCTCTCACCCCAGCAGGCTGGGGGGCCGCCCGGAGTGTGTGTGCTAGACCTGCAGGGGCCACCCTGGCCTGCTGGACCCCGGGCACGGCCACCCACCAGGGGGTACAAAGGTCACCCCTCCCCAGATCCCAATCATTTTTTATTGAACACTTACTATGTTCCAGCCGCTGCCTGGGTTCCCCTGTCTCAGGGTGCAGACCAAGAAACCTTAGCCCTGAGAGGTTAAGCTACTGCCCTGAGGTCACACAGCAGCATGGAAACACTTCCTGCAAAACAGTCTTAGAGTTTATTTCATTTAAGATAAAAGAAATTGAGGCTGAGAGAGAGAGAGAGAGAGAGAGAGAGAGAGAGAGAGAGAGAGAGAGAGAGAGAGAGAGAGGGCTCTCAGGGTGACACAGCCAAGGATGCTCTGGGAATTTCCCTCCACAGGCAGTGGGTCGGGCTGCCGAGACTAAGTCCACTGCTGAAACGGCTGCCTTCCTCTGACTGGCCAAGTCCCCACTTACTCCAGGGTTCCAGTCTGGAGTCACAGCTGGTGTTTCGGGAATATATCCAGCAGTCAGAAGACCTGGGCCCAACTTGCTGTGTGACCCTGAGCAAGTGACTCTCCCTCTCTGAGCTTTGCGGCAGCTACCGTGAACCTGAATGCAACGCCACGTCGGAAGGACTTTCTGGCTGGGCCTTGTGAGGTGGGATTGGGGAGTGCTGGAAGGGGCCCTGGTCTGTGCCCAGAAGCCCCCACTCCCCCCCCCCCCACCCCCAGTCAGACCCAGCGGTTCTGAGCCATCACACAAACCCTTGCCCGTCACCCCTCACCCCTCCCCCTTCACACCAATCACCCTACAGGTTCCTCTCCTCCTTTGGGTCTCAATTTCTCATCACCCAAATGGGCTACGGGAGGGACAGACACCTCTTTTCTGCCAAGGGCCATTTGGATATTTATAAGCTCCGTGTGGGCCTTATGGTGCTGGCGGACAGGCTGTGAGATGCAGAAATATCTGTTCTCTCGGAGACCAGGCCCAGGCCCTTGGTTTCCCGGGCCCTGTTCGGGTGGACAGGCCACTGCCTGCCCAGGTGGAATGAGAAAAGCCCAGACAGCTTCCCTATGTCCACTGTGTGCTGTGGACACAAGCAGGACAGAACAGAGTATATCCAGAGGGCACCCTTGAGAGGGCGATGGACAGTTGAAACGCACCACTAGGGGACCGCTGGGAGCTGGCTCAGAGGCCTGAGTGCAGGGAAACCTGCACAATCCAGGATTTGATCCTTGGCATGACCCAGAACCACTGGGAGTAGCCCTCAAGCACAGCCGGGTTCAAACACCCTCAGCCCCACCCCTACCCCCTGCTCACCAGCACACACAAATAACCATGTAGCTGTCTCATACAGGAACATGCTGTGGGGTCAGGGACTGTCTTAGGCACCCAGCAGTGGCTTGGGTGGTGGGCTTGAATCATAAACCAGACCTGGAAGTGGAGACAGGAATTATTTTAGGAGCATTTCCTTACAGGGGCACACCGCCCTGCCCTGCCCCTGCCCACCCGCCCTGTGCTTTAGTTCCTTACTGCCCTCTGTGGTGGCATGGTAGGCTGACCACCGCCACCTAGGGAAGCCCCAGCTGGACCGGAGTTTCAGGGCATCCTCGGGGTTAATCCGCAGAGAGGCCTCTGGGCTCTTGGGGTCTGACTTCAGGGCTCCCTGGCACGTAGCTCCCGGCCTGGCCCAGACCCAGCCCCCACGTGGGTCGGGAGAAGCTGAGCTCGTGACTCAGCGGGGACTTAGCAAGCTGAGAAGGGCGCGGGCAGCTGGCTGGGCGCCGGCCACGGGGTCCTCCCGGAGTTGGACATGGGGCGGGTGTGCGGGGTCCGTGCTGTGGCTTCTGCAGGACACAAGGAGGGCTATGAGCGTAGGTGACAGTGTGGTGATGGTCACTCACGGAGGTGGCTCTAGGAAGGAATGGTGAGAGGCGAAGGCTCAGGGGAAAGAGCCGCCCAGCAAAGCTCCTGCAGGAGGTTGTGCCGAAAAAAGGGAGATTTTGGAAAAGCACGTGGATTCCTGCTCCTTCTCCAGGCCTCCGTTGGGGCAACACCTGCATTCTGAGGCCCTCTCAGAGCTCCTCTTCTGCTGGTGCCTGCTTCCAGCCCCCATGCTCATCCTCAGAGCCTGTTTACATGCATGTCTGATTTGCCCCCTGCAACTCCACCAGCTCCCTAGTGCTCTGGGGCACGTGGATCTTGTGGATCCTGGATCTTGTGGATCTCGTGGATCTCATGGATCCTGACCGGGTCGATGGGAAGGATCGCTGTCGAAATCCTTTCTGACTCAGAGCCTGAGATGTTTGGGCAACACCAAGCCCAAACACTTCTTCCCACTCAGCAACAATTTCTTGAGCACCTACTATGTACCAGGCACTGCAAGCATGTGAGAGAGAAAACTCCCAATTCAACAAACCCTCCTCGGCTACATTTCTCTCGGTCTTTCACAGGTGGGATGTGCTGCCACAGAGGTGGGCTCTCCACGCTGACGGGAGTTGAGAGAACTCTTCCAGAGAGTTCTTCCGAGCTGGGAGCAGCCCTGTGCTCTGCAAGCTGTGGTTAGTGTCTCTGGTCTCCACCCAGGCGGCCTGTCGCAGCCGCCTCCCTCCCATGTGACGCCAGCCCCCTCCCCTGTCCCAATGCTTCCCTGTGTTCTGGGGGGAATATCACCAGCTCTGGTTGAAAGCTAGAGCCATCTATCAAACACAAGAGGGGGCCTGCACTCTGCCTCCAGGAGGCAGCGCAGTGCTGATTTCCATCTTAGATGAGTAAACAGGCGAGTCACTTGGCTTAGGGCTGTGATCGGGCTGTCTAACATCCTTGCCCCTGCCCCAGCCCCTTCCCAGACTGTAATGACCGCCTGGAGCACCTCCAGCAGGGTGACCCAGGCCCTTGTCTTATTGTGATTTTGCTTTGGAGGTGCCAGGCCTGGCAGTGCTTAGGGCTCACTTCTGGCTCCATGCCCAGGACTCACTCTTGGTGATGCTCGGGCCATATGGGATGCCAGGGATTGAACGTGGGCTGTTCCCGTGCAAGGCAAGTGCCTTACCTGCTGCATCATCACTCCAGCCCTGCGTCCCTCACCTTGGCACTCCCAGAGGTCAGCAGGGAGCCAAGCGACTATCTCATCTCACACCCAGGCCCTGCCCGGAAGCAGCAGCAACAGGTGCCAGTGGCCGGATGGCAATCCCGCGGTAGCCGCAGGTAAAGGTGGAGGAACCTGGTGAAGCCAAGGACTGGAGAGCGTCTCGCCTCTGCGCCTGCCCTGAGCAGAGAAAGGTGCAGGGGTCAGGTCTAGGGGCCTGGCTTCGTGTGCAGGTGACATAAAGCAGCTCCCACTGAGTGTGCGGTGGGGTTCGGAGAAGAGCCAACAGAAGACAGAGTGTCTAGAGAATCCAAGAAGTGAAGGAAACGCAGACATCAAGCTTCCCTGGGCTATCAGCTGCAGAAACGCTGTTCCTGTCTCTGAAGCAGGGACTTACCCACGATCCTGCCCAATCCCTGCCTGAGAGTCCTAGCTCATGGTCTAAATTCCCAGGAAAGGAGGGGTCGAAGTGACAGCACAGCAGGGAGAGCGTTTGCCTTGCACGCCAACCCAGGTTCGATCTCCGGCATCCCATATGGTCCCCGAGCACCGCCAGGAGTAATTCCTGAGCAAAGAGCCAGGAGAAACCCCTGAGCATTGCCAGTGTGGCCCAAAAAAGCAAAAAAAAAAAAAAAAAATTCCATGAAAGGACATTTGATTGGGTCAGCAGGGTCAGGTGTCTAGGCCTTAGCCAATCAGGAGTGGCGGGGCCAAATGGGATAGCCAAGGCAGGGAGGAGAGTGTGGGCAGTCCTGCGCATGCTGGACCGGCCAATGCCCTTTCCGATGAGAACGAATCTCCTTCCCCAACCCAGCGTGGCTTGAAGGTCTAGCTCTGTCCCCTTCCCTTGGTGCTGATCAGCTTGTCTTGCAGGGCCCATTTCTGTGAAGGGCCAGCAAGCAACTATTTTTGGCTTCAGAGACTGTATGTATCTTGAGGTGGCTCCGTTCCAATAAAAAGTTATTTATGGACACTGAAATTTGAGTTTGGCATCAGTTTTTCGGGATGTTAACAGAAAACTCTTCTCACTTTTCCCCCAATCATTGAAAACTGTTAAGGATCATTCTTATCTCGCCAGCTGTGGGTGAGATGTGGCTGAGTGGAGTCATTTACTGCCAAGTTGCTCCTCTTGAGGTAAAAGTAACATCTAGACTCGAGTCGCTCCTCTTGAGGTAACATCAAGACCCCGGAAGGGCAGCGCTTGGGACCACACTGCCAATACACTGCAGAGAAACTCAGTCTGCAGAGGACGTAATTCAGTGGGCATGAAAGTGACCACAGCTCTGTCACGGGGCTATGTCCAGACACGTGTCCAGTGGCAACCCAGAAGCCATCCTGAAATGAGGGCTCATAGGCAAACTGTGTGTGATGGGATGGTACCTCAGGGAGGCGGTGAATGAAGTGGGAGGCCAACAGGATGTGGCCAGGTCCCAGCCACATCCTGACCCCGTGGTGGGGGCTCTACGGGTGCCGTGTGTCACAGTTCACCCAGGAGTGAAGAGGTGCTGGGGTGTGTAGAAGCAGCTCCAGCATTTGAAGGACTGTTTCCACAAGTGCTCAGGAGCCGCTCTGAGAAGGCCCCCTGAGGAGAGGGGTACAGAACAGAAAGTTAGAAACTGGGGTTCAAACCCACCCCGCTGCAGAGAAGGGGCCCCCCACTGAGCTGGCGGTCCTTGGCCCATGGAGGTGGACGGCGCTGGCTCAGGAAGGCCTGCTCTGGTGCCCCAGAAGCCGGGAAGGCGTTTAAATGTGATCCCTGGCAGGACGGCTGCCCTCGGTCTGAGGGCTGGGCAGCCTTTGTTTTCAGAAACAATCAGGACATGAAGTTGGAGCGCTCTTATTTGGGCCCGGCTTTGTCTTCTAAAGTCTTTACTTGACCAAATAAATAACACAGAAACAATCTCGCAGTTTCTCTGAAGTTTCACTCCCATTGTATGCAATGCTCCAGGAGACTTGGGTCAGGTCACCATGGTCTGCAAAGGATCCAGAATGTTCTTTGAGCTTTGCCCACGGGTGACAGTCATGTGCTTCCAATGTGTCCGTGGAACATGCCTCTTGTCAACTCACAGGGACAGCCGGGGCTGTGGACCCGGAAAGGGACCTGCCAGTCAACGTGCCATGGCCCCATCATCAGACTGAGGAGCCTGAGGGGAACACTCAGAGGGTCCCGAGACTCTGGCCGCTCACCCAGCCCCGCTGCTCTTGGGTGCTGCTCCTTGCATGGCCACCAGCATGATTCAGAGAAACACGGCCACAGTTCCTCGGGCCCAAGACTGATTTGTGGTCGGGAGGGCATGTCCCGTGCGTTGCGCCCCAGAGCTGCCAGGGTTTCAGAATGCAGGGGAAACAATGGCCTGATTGTCCATGCTCTGGTCACTGAGATCCAGGGAAGGGCAGGACTCCCCTGTCGTGTGTGCTGGTGCTGTGGCCACTAGCTAGAGCTGGATCCGGGCTCCCAGCCTGCCCACCTGTGGTCCCAGCTTCCTGCATCCCCTAACTCCATCACCGGGGTGAGCCTGGATGGTTCAGACAGGACCTGTGGGTGTTGCAGAAACACTCATGGAAATGTAAGGGGGTGTGCGAATGGAGGGAGACTCCCCAGTGGGGACAGGGTCTGAGTGAGGGGGAGAGCCCGTGTGACTGTGTATGCTCAGGGTGGCCTGGGAGTGCAGGGGTGTGAGCATGTATGCCAGCACGTGTGAGCACATATGAGTATGCGCCTGAGTATGGGTGAGCATACAAGAGAGTGAGCACACACGTGACTATACACGTGATCACAACTTGACTATACACACACGTGACTATACACGCGATCACACATGTGACTATACACGATCACACACGTGACTATACACGTGAGCACACACGTGACTATACACGCTGAGCACACATGTGACTATACACGTGAACACACACATGACTACACGTGAGCACACACCTGACTATACACGTGAGCACACACATGACTATAAACGCGAGCACACATGTGACTACAGGTGAGCACACATGTGACTACACGTGAGTACACACGTGACTATACACGTGAGCACACACATGACTATACACGTGAGCAAACATGTGACTATACACATAAGCACACATGTGATTACACGTGAGCACACACGTGACTATACACGCGAGCACACACGTGACTACACGCGAGCACACTCTAGTTTTGTGGCTGGAGGGTTCTCTGTCCTGTCCAATATTGGGGCACTGGCAGCATTTGAGGAAGACCAGAGCTGTGGTGGGGCCCTGTCCCATGGGGCCCACTCACCTCGGGTTGTGGCTCTCCCCTTGCCTGCCCCCCCCCGCTGTTGCCTGAACACAGTCCCTGGAGGTATGGGCCATCCTGGGCCTGGCTCCAGATTCAGATGTTCTCATGCTAACCACGATGTGACTTTGGGAAAAGTCACTTGACCTCCTGAACCTCAGTCTCTGCATCTGCAGAATGGGGGCAAATAAGTTTAGTTCCTGAGGACTATGAGAGGACATAGGAACTCTCTGGGCATTGCTGGGGAGATGGATGTGGGCCTGGAGGACGGTCAGAGTCTGAGCAAAGGGGAGGAGCAGGCTAGGGCCTGAGGATTCAGAGAGGCCCTCGCTGGTCGCCTGTTCCCAGCCCCCTCCCTGCACCCCTCTGTCCCCATCCAGCACTCTCCCTGCCCCCAGTGCCCCAGGGTTAACGAGCTGTCCGGTTCCCATGGCTTGGCAGGCCACCCTCCCTCGGTTGCGCACCTACAGTGCCAGACTGTGGCCACAGAGACCACAGCCCAGACCCTAATGGGACCACCTCTTAGGTCCAGACCCCAGAGAAGACTCCAGAGAAGGCGGTCGACTTCTCCACTGTGTTGGGGACAGACGGTTCCAGTCTGGCCTCCCCCATCCCACGTTAGACAAGACCCCTGAGCTACGGCGTCAGGCGCGGCAGGAAAATAAGGCACGTTTCCTGGTGGTTTCTACGAAATGGCATCAAGCTTGCTCTCTGCTTCGAATCCCACTCACGGCCTTGTGCGGCGAGAGCAATTAGAACCGTGACTGTCCGGCTCCAGATTGTGGCTGCCGGCCGGGCCCACACACAGCTGGTCTGAGGGATGGAAATTGCGATGCTGCAGGGACTCTGCCCTTCCTGGAGCCTGGTGCCCCCGTCTGTGAGATGGGGCGACGCACAGCCCCGCCGTCCTGCACGGCACCGGGTGCAGTGAGGAGCAGCTGTGAGTTGTGCGCACATCACCTGAGCGTCATTCGTTTCTTGAAGAGATGGAGGGCAGGGTGGGATCTGGAGTCAACTCTCAGTAGTGAGGGACTGTTGCCCGCATGTGTGTGTGCGTGTGCATGTGTGTGTAAGGTCCCAGGCAGGAAGTCTGGGCTTTTATTCACTATGGCCGGACTTGCTCCCAACGCCTGTAGAACATTCATTAGAGGCTTGGCCCGACTCCAGGATGAATTGTATTTATGCCTATTCTAGAGAGGCCCACGGGGGCTCAGAGAAGCTCAGCCTGAGCCACACAGCTCACTTCTTTAGGGGTGGTGGGGTGGAGCTCGACCATGCTCAAGGGGCCTGGGGCCACTGTCCCTGATACTCAACCAAGGGGCCCAAAGATCTTTGGTCGCAGGGACTGCTGGTAAGGAGCAGAGCAAGTCTCCCGAAACAGGAAGACGCAGCTTGCTGTGTTGGCCTTGACGCGGATCTGAAGTCTGAGGCACCAACCCACAAGCCTGAGAGTAAAGGGCAGTTGCTACTGAGTTTTGGGGGACGGGAAGGGATGTGATTATGGGCATTATGGCCAGAGTGGGATGAGCGATGCCCGGACAACAGTCCCTCCTGGGATTCCTTCCAAACAGACCACAAGAGAATCCAGACGGTGTTGGCGGCAGTGTGATGCAGTAATTCTCAGTCTTTATTGGCATAAATAATTCGGACATTGGCTTCTCACTAAACATTGCACGAAACACGAGAGACGGTAGCTTGACGGCTCAGAGGCCCCTCCCGCCCAACAGTCCAAGGTAGAAATACTTTTTTTTTGAGAAGAATAGAAAACTTTATAAATGATTCTGTACAAATCTACACAGTGGGCCCCCTCCGTCCACCTGGACCGCCTTTTCCAGGCTGGCATCTGAATCGATTTTGTTTCCCAGCCATGAGACATTGGCAATGGCGAGACAGACAGACAGACAGACAGAGGGGGTGGGGGAAATGAGAAAACTGCCCCCCCACCCAAAAGAATACATGGAACCAACATTTTCCCATCAACTCTTTCTGCAGGGCGGCACAAATGTAGAGAAAACAAGACAGGCTGTTGGGCCATGGGCATCTATACAAGTCTTTATATATATATAATATATATGTATAATATTTATAATTATATATACTTTGTGTATAGAAAAGTTAACAGCATCATTTACAGAGAGAGAAAGACTTTTTTACAATCACCAGTTTCCCCAGGCCAATACCTTCAAGAGCCATCGGGGTGAGGACTTTGTGCTATAGGGGCAAATAAGACTCGGAGGGCAGTTCGAGGCTCAGGGACGGGGACTTGGGGACTGGGGAGGGAGTGGACTGCCCACTGGGATGGCCTCAGCCTGGCCCTTCAGAGGCAGAGGTACTCAGTGGCGAGACCAGAGGCCGACGTGTGAATGTTCTTTGGCTCCTGGTCTCTGTGGGTCTGGTCAGCAATATGAAGACCGTCTGTCCCCTAGAAGCTGGCTTCCAGAGCTACGTTAGGGTGTCATGGGCACCCTCGCCCTGCACCCCAGGCCATCAGCAATTAAGAAATTGGGGCCCCATCCTGCCTCTGGATTTCAGTGCTCTGGGGTTTTCAAGGACAGCCCCGTTGAAGGCAGTGCTCCCCAGAACTTTTAAGGCTGGGTTCCCGGAGAAGGGAGGCCCCAAGCCCCAAACCCAAGGCGCGCTCGGTCTGTGCCACACTCTGTAGAGTCACAACGCCTTGACTCCCTTCAGTCCCCAGTGGGGGAAAGTAGAGGCAGAGTTACAGGAAGCCAAGAACCCACCCAGGGCCTGCTTCAGGGGACATGGTGAGGCCACAGAGTGGTGTGGGAAGGGCACGCGAGAGCCCAGTGGGCACACATCTGGTGTGGAAGGAAGCCAGAACACTGACAACCCCCCACCCCACACGTACACACTCGCCTGAGTCCTGAACCGCAGTCACACGGCCAGGCTGGGCACCTCCTCTCCTGTGCATTTGGCTGCACGACACCATTGGCTGGGGTTGGGGGGAGGCCAGTCTCCAGGCACTCAGCAAGCAGCCTTTGGCCTGGCCCACCTGGAGCGTTTAGCTGGAGACTCTCAGAGTCTTGCGCCCATGAGAGAGAGAGAGAGAGAGAGAGAGAGAGAGAGAGAGAGAGAGAGGCAAGAGCGAGGGGTATGGATGGTCAGATGTTGGGGTTCAGAGCCACATTCACCAACAGTGGAAGAGAGAAAGGGAAGCAGACAGGAAGTGCCTTAGGAAATCAGGGCTGGCGGCCAGGACACAGAGTAGGTGCCCAGGGACACCGAGAAACAGACTGAGGCGAATGGGGGTGGGTGGGCGCATGGTCAGAGAAAGGCAGAACTAGAGGCCCCTGAGTGCTGGTTCCAGCAAGAACAAAGCCCTCCAGCACCTCTTTCTAGAAGCGGGCCACGGACTGGGGCAAGGGACCAAGGTACTGTGGGAGGAGGGGGCAAAGTCAAAGTCTCCACGTTTGAGGCGCACACTTTTCAGGGGGCGGGCTGGAAAGCAGAGGAGGAAGGGCAAGGGCGGGGGCAGTCACTGCTGTACTCACGTCAACCCCAAGCCGGTACAGCTCTGCCCTGCCCCTACGCCTTGACTCGGCTGTTCCCTCTGCCCGCCACACTGTGCCCTCACTCCCACTGCAGTGAGCTTTGATCCCCACGATGCTCCCGGGGTGGGTGTTGACTGTCTCCCACTTGGGGGTGGCCAGGTCAGGGAACAGGGGGCTTTCTAGATGCTAGCTGGTTGTGTAGATAGAAAGCAGGCTTGGAGGGTTCCGGGTTTGAGTGACAAGCACGGTGTGGGGGTGTCACTGACTTTTTGAATGATCCTGTGGCCGCCAGCAGGATGCATTTGGGATCCACAGGGAGCCCAGGGCAGAAGCCATAGGGGGTGGGGTGCTCAGGGCAGCAGAAGGATGGAGGGCAGAGGGAGCCTGAGTCGCTGAGGAGCCCCTGATGTTCCGCTCTGGGCTCGGCTTCAGGACAGTCAGGGTGGGGCGTGTTGTGTGTGTGTGTGGGGGGGTAACAATCTACAAGTTTCTTGGGAGAGAAAAGACAGCTGAGAAGGAGGTGGGCGGGGGCTCAGTGCCCCCACCAGAGCCGCTCAGGCCTGGCCCCAGGCGGCCACACATGCTGGGCCCCCTCCTTCCTGGCCTGGCCAGGCAGTGCCCAGCGCTCCATAGGAGGCCAGGGAGAGGGCTGGAGGGCTGGGGCGAGGCTGGGGCAGCCTGGTGTCTACACTGTAGTTACTGAGCAGTTACTTGAACTTACAAGAGTTCGAGTGGCGTGGCACAGAGAAATAAACGGAGGGGCGGCCCTCGCTGGGAGGACAATGGCCCGCACTGACCGTCGAGGACATGCGGGCACTGTCTGTGCCCAGCCTGGGCGGGAGCCACAATCCACCTGGCATCCTTCTTGGAAGGTGCTTGGCTGTGTGTCCCCAAGACTCCCCAACAACTTCCCAAGCCTCGTCCCTTGTGAAGCCCACAGGTCCCCTCTCCAGACACCCCAAACCCTGGGGAGGCCAGAAGTCCTGAGGTCTGGTGCTAGGGGCGTAGCCCTGGGAGAGGGCACCCCACAGCCCCCGACACAGCCCTTAGAGTAAGTACCCTAAGAGCAAACCGGGGCTTGGAAAGCAGGTGGTGGAAGGTCTCGGCAGCAGGGGGTGGGGAGCTCCCCTTCCTGGGCCCCCGAGAGCAATGTGGGGATTGCTGGTGTCACCTAGGATGGTGAGAGCCAATAAAGGGATCTGTCTCCTGGAGGGATGGAGGGCGGCTGGACTAGGGGGTGGAAGGACCCCAATCCTGTGGCTCTTCCCTAATACCTCTACACCCTCCCCGCAAAGCTGGGGCCTCAGCCCCTGTCTTGGCAAAGGGGGAAAACATGATTCTTCTTGTCAAGGGGCCTCAAACCAGCTGGGCCCTGCGGTGGCTTTCCTACACACATCCAGCAGGCCCTGATTTAAGGAGCTCTTTGGCCTTGCACGTCCTTTCTCTCCCACAAAGGAAGAGGAGGAGGAGGAGGAGGAGGAGGAAGGGAGGAAGGAGACACAGCCCCTCACACCCCACAATGCCTCCTCTTGGAGCAAACACCCCTTTCCCAAGGGACCCTCCCAGCCTGGGGCACCTCCTGCCCCCCCAGGGCCTCCATGGTGCATGGCCCCCCACCCCAGCCTCACTGATCTGCCAGTATTAGAACCTCCTGTGGCCATCACCGGGAAAGGGACAGCTCCACACTGACCACACAGAGAGCAAATCCTGAGACCCAATGATTGGCCCCAAATCCCGGGGTGGGGGTGGGAGTGGGGACACTGGTCGAGGACGCGACTTCCTTTCTTGCCCTCTCCCCACCCCGCCCGCAAGCCCTGTGAGTGTCCCATACGGTTCCTGTGCTATAGAATTGGGTGGGGTTGGGGGGGGGCTTTGCTTCGCTTGTCACCAAGAGCCCCGCTCTAAGAACCTTCGGAGAAGGGGGCTCACAGCCCACCCCAGCTTTCCGGCCCATCTCTCCCTGCACCCCTTGTGCTGATCTTCCCCAAATCTTCCCCCAATCATCCCTGCAGTGCCAGAGGTTGGGCTATTTTTAATCAGGAAGAACAAGCCAAGCTGGGGTTCTTGTTGTTGTTTGAAGCGGTGGCAAAGAAGCACCAAGATTTGTTTTTAATCGTTAGACTCTGGGATCTCAGCGAGGAGAATACCAAGCGGGTGCTGGCCTCTGCAGCCACGGCGCGCTAACTCAAGCTAAAGCCCTGGCGCCTTTCTCACCACCACTGTTGTGTGACTCTCCTCCACAGCTCCTGGCCTGGAGGAGCGGACATGGCACCTGGCAGGAGGGCGGGGAGCGTGTGCAGAGAGAGCGACCCTTGGCCGCCATGCAGCCCCTTCGACGGGGAGCAAAGGAGCCCGGTTCTTGCCTCAGCTTTCCCCATGGGGGAAGCACGTGTCCCTTTCCCTCCATCTCTCTATACAATGACCCCAAGTTCCCAGATATATTGCTGAGCCGCAGAAACTCCCACATGCTGCCCCAAGCCCCAGGGCCTCAGCTCCTCCGCCCACATGGCTCATGGGTGCACACACACCTCTTTTCCACAAGGGGATGGGCACAGCTGCAGTCAGGCCGGGAGAAGGGCGGCCTCCAGGGAGTAAGCCTGGAAGAGAAACGATTTCTCTCATGCCTGCAGACTGACCAAAGGGATGGGCGCCGGGGTCCACTGACAGCACCATGCTGTGTCTGCCCTTAGCTCTCTGACCCCGACTCCAAGGAGACTTCTGCAGGAGCTTTAAGCAGACAGGACGTCACCAGAAGCAGAGCAGACGTCAGCTGTCCTGGCTCACCTGTCTTTAACAAGGCACCTCCACTGAAGGGTTGTTCGCCCTCTCTGGGGCTGTGAGAGCAGGGGAGGCAGGAGAGGGCTGGGCAATCTCAGGAGAGGGCTGGGCAATCTCAGGAGAGGGCTGGGCAATCTCAGGAGAGGGCTGGGCAATCTCAGGAGAGGGCTGGGCAATCTCAGGAGAGGGCTGGGCAATCTCAGGAGAGGGCTGGGCAATCTCAGGAGAGGGCTGGGCAATCTCAGGAGAGGGCTGGGCAATCTCAGGTGTGGAGATGGATTAGGAATGTCTGCCAAAGCCAGGCCGGGACCAGTGGGGGCAAGGCTGTCGCACAGGGGCCCAGCCGGGTCAGATCCTCCTTCCGGCTTAGGCCATCGCACCCTCCTGGATCTTCCAGCCCAGGAGACTGACACTCAGTTGAAGACCCGCTGTTCCCCCATGAGTTCCCTGCACCTGGGTTCCCACACTGGTCTCTGGTCACTGGACCTGCTGGGAATGTGGGGGGACAGGGCTGGGGCAAGCTCTGAGTTTCCCAGGGCTCAGCTTTTCTCCACAGCACCGAAGAGGCAGCTGGTACACGTCTCTGCTCAGGGGCCCAGGCCTCCCTCTCTGTGCTCCAAGCAGGGGACTCGCTGCTCTCCTCCCTGCACCCGACACCGGTCTTTGCCTTCAGAGCACTATCAAGGTGCCAGGCCGACTTCACAGGGGCTGCAGCTAGAGGGCTTCAGAGAAGAGCGCCCTGGCTACCAACGGGTTAGAGGCAGAGCCTCTCACGGGTGTCTGACAAGGCCTGCGTCAGAGCCTGCACTTCAGCTCATCTGGTCTGAGCATTCCTGAAGCTTCTCTGCCCCACACGCTTCTTATCACCAGCAGCGTCCCTGGCCTGCCACGTCATGCGGGCCACACCTGGGAAGGTGGGGCTCACTGGGTGAGGCCGGCCCATTTCCACCTGCTCTGTCTTGGGGGAAGAGTGCAGAGTCACCCGCTGTTGCAGACCATCCCTGGTACGGGCCTCGCCAGGAGCTGGACACACACAGCCCGGGCAGAGGAGGCAGAGAGCGTGGCTACAGCCACAAGCCAGGGCACCAGAGGAACTCTGGGACCCTGAAAGTCCAGAGAAGACAGGAAGGCTGCCCCTCCCCCTGCCTCCTCCTGGCCTCCCCCGTGTCCCTCCACCCCAGGCCCTGAGGGGCGAGGCCCTGCCCACACTAACCGTGTAGCCTCCAGGACAGACACCTCCAGCTGTGGCCAACTGGTTTGTGGGCGGACTAGGTGAGGGCAGTCCCAGCACCCCAATACAGAGTGGAGAAGGCGCAGGAGGGACGGGGGGGGACCAGCAAGAGGCACCTCTGAAAGAAGATCAGTCTCTGGCTAGTGCCTGCACACAGGAGCGCACTGTGGTGTCCCGCCTGGCCTGGAGCTTGTCACGGAACCGGGAGTGACCTGGTAGCAGCTCTGGGGACAGGCCAGTCACTCCTGTTCTCGCTTTCTGTCCTGCACGGCGGCACGTGACCAAGACCGAGTCCACAGAGCCCAGGAGACTCGACGACAGAGTACAGGGTCCTGGAGGCCCAGCTGGTCCACAGGCACCCGGCTCCAGGGGGTGGGGAGGAAGGAGCTGCCGGGGTCCCAGGACCAGCTGGTGCCAATGTGTGTGCAGGCGTCCAGGCCATGCTTGGGTCCACCCCAGAGCTACAGGTGTGCTGCAGCTGACATGTCCACTGAGGGATGGCTGCGGCTCGGGCGGTGGGTGGGGTGGCGATCCTCGGGGAGGCCCTTTGGGGGTGCGAGCAGGAGAAGTCACATCATTGTTTCCCAATTTGGAAGCAGTGAGGTGCCCCTGCAGAGCTGGACGCAAGGAGTTTGGGGTGTTGGCTTCCTGGGTAAGGTCACGGCTAGGAGACCAAGACATGTCTGGGTCTCATAGATGAAGCGAGAATATGGAAGCCCCGGGCAAATCAAGGTCCCTTTGGTGCAGGTCAGAGAATGGGGTCCCAGCTCTGGGGACATGAGGGGGAGGAAGTAGAACCCCCTCTGGCCCCCATCTTCCTTGTACCCCCCCTCCTGGTATCATCCTTATGCACATACAACCCCAAGGGGTGGGGGAAGTGGGTGGCAGAGATGGGGCAGGGAGGGAGGTTGTGGGGAGGGAGCCAGGCGTTACACACATCCAACAGGGTGCCCGCCATGCCAGGTTCGCGTGAGACCCTCAACAGTGGGCCCAGCAGCTGGACTTCTGGTGCAGACGTGGGGAGGGATAGGGCAGGGCCCCTTTGCACACTGTCTCAGGGCCCTGCTTCTCTGAGTCGATCTGTGTGGCGGAGCATGTCTTCGAGTTTCCGTGCTAGAATAGGGGGTGGAGGACTGTGAAGGCCCCCCCAAAATTGTCTGGGCCAGAGCCAACATACTTTCCCAAAGTGTGGCGAGAGGAAGGTGCAAGGCCAAAGAACTGGAGGAAAAGGCAGACGTGGGGCGTGGCTCCTGCAGAGAGACCCCCGAAGCTGAGAAACGCCCTGCACCCGGCGGGCCTGGCAAAGTTTGCAAAGGAACTGCCTGGCTCTCGCCCGAAAGCCCCTTTGGGCTGGTGGTGCTTCGGCTTTGCATCCCTGTGTTTCTTCCCAAATAGCGAGGCTGGATGTCGCCCCGCAGACACATGGACCAACAGGGTGTAGAGCGGGGATTGCTGTCCCCAGCTAGCGCCACAAATGTGTAGGGACGCACAGCCCTTTCTGCGAACTCGCCCGCGCAATCCGGCCGGGCCGAGGCACCGCCCTACTTCCGGTCACACTGTCCTCTCAGATCCGTCCGTGTCTTCCTGTCTGATGGTGAAGTCCTTGCCCGAACCTTGCCCGAGCAGGGGAGCGCGGTCTGGGGCGCAGAGAGGCTGCTGCACCGTGCGTCTGTGGCGCCCAGGCTGGCCAGGGTGGGCACCGCGGAGAGCGAGCCCCGGGGCTCTGGAGCCATCGGAGGGCAGAGCAGGGAAGGTGAAGGTGGCTCTGAAGAGCCGAGGCTACTGAGCGCCACCCCTTTGTCAGACGATCAGAGCCTGGAGCAGGGAGAGAAGAGAGAGAAGGGGCAGGGGGTCACCCTGCAGGTAGGACAGGCGGCACAGCAAGCGCTTCCGCCCATAGGCAGGATCGAGAAGAGGCGGATGCAGAGAGAGGAAGGCAGAGGAGGGCCCAGGGCTGGCCAGGGAGACAGGGAGTGGAGATCTGGCGACCACAGGGGCCTGGGGACATCAATTTTATCACGTTTCCCACATTTGCCACCACCTGGGAGGAGCCTATCCAGTCTTTCCTTCGCAGCCCATGCAGGAGAAGTCCCTGAGGACAGGGTCTGTCACCAGATCGCCTTCTGGACGGGAAGGCTGGGGCAAGGACCCACCTGTGGACCGAGCACCACAATCAAGGCACAGACGTTGCTATGGTCTCCACCACCTGTGGCTGCAGCCCAGCAGGGAGAGCCCAGAAAGAGCCTCTGGTCCCCCCTTTGTGTGCGGGCTCTGTGCCGCCCTCCTGGGCAGCGGGGTGGACATGTCTTAGTAAGAGTGTCGGGATGGGGAAGGCTGGGCCCCTGGAGGTGATTTCCCCCAAACATGGGGAAGGGCTGCACGTGATACCTGGCCTGGGGGCTGCAGGGTTCAGGGCCCGGCACATCACATGCTGCTCATACCCAAGGGGGCACTGACTGTTGTGAGGAAGATGGGCAAAGAGGAGGCCATGACAGCTGCCTGAGCCAAGGCCTTGCCTGGCAGACTCTGGGGTCGAAGGCCAGAGTTGATTCCCCCTGAACAGAGCTGGTGGGAAGGGAGGGGGACCCCGGGAAGGAAGGGGGTGCCAGAGCAGGGAGACCAGAGAACCACAGCAAAGGGGCACCTACTCTGCAGACTTCCAGAAGTGTCCGGGATGAGACAGACGCCGGTTCCGCTTTGGCAGTTTCTCCAGCATGTCCATGAGCTTGGTGAAGGTGGGTCTCTCCCCTCCTGCTCGAAGGCCCAGCAGAAGAGAAGGATGTCCTGGAAGAAACCAGCGCACCCTGATCACTCGCACCTTTGTGGGTCTGCAGTCTGTCTGTAGCTGCCCCACTTTCTACTGCATTTCCCATCTCCCCTCCAGCCCATCTGCTCATCCATCCATCCGTCTGTCTGCCTATCCACCCACTTATCATTCATCCATCCATCCATCCATTTGTCCATCCATTCATGTCAGTCCATCTATCCATCTATTCACTATCCGTCCATCCACTCATCTGTCCATCCATCCATCCATCCATTCATCCATCCATATGTACATCCACTCATATGTCAGTCCATCCATCCATCCACCCACCCACCCACCCACCCATTTCCCATCTACCCTCCAGTCCATCTGCTCATCCATCCATTCGTCTGTCTGCCTATCCAGCCACTTATCATTCATCCATCCATCCATTTGTCCATCCATTCATGTCAGTCCATCTATCCATCTATCCATTATCTGTCCATCCACTCATCTGTCCATCCATCTATCCATTCATCCATCCATCTGTACATCCACTCATATGTCAGTCCATCCATCCATCCACCCACCCACCCACCTACCCACCCACCCACCCATCCATCCATCCATCCATCCATCCATCCATCCATCCATCCATCCATCCATCCATCCATCCATCCATCCATCCATCCATCCATCCACCCACCCACCCACCCACCCACCCACCCACCCACCACTTCTCCATTTGTCAACCATCTGCCCATCCCTACACTTATTCATCAATCTGCTACCGCAATTAATGCCCTTCCCTTTCATCTATCATTTTCCCTCCACCCTTCCATTCATCTACTTGTTGAGCCCATCTGGCAAACTATGTAGGCCCTACCCCAGAAGGCCTGGTATACACTGAGATTCATGATCCTTCTTCAAGAGTTGTGGGACTTTGTTTTCCTTGGAAGGAGGAAGAAAGGGAATCCCAAGGATCTCCTCATCCTAAGACTCTGAGAGCCTTCAAAGTCACAGGAGGGAAGAGCCCCTATAAGTATCGTCTTCACCCGAGGAAGGAAACCTCGCAGTGGCAGGTAACCACATACAGCATATCAGACCCACATTCTCCTGAACCATCAGCCTCCTGGTCGAGGGGTTTCTCCCTATGAGGCTTTAGATGACAGTTATTAATTCATATTCAGGTCTCCCTGTTTCTATACAGCTGCTTTGGAGTTGGAGGATGCCTTAACATTTTTTTTTTATGTAGCGGCAAATAAAATTAGAATCATCAGTATAGCTGATGTTTTAATAAGTAGCTTTGAAAATATCAGAAGAGCCACTCATTGGTTTTCTTTGACTTAGCAAATCACAACTAAGGAAACTCCGGGCCGTGCTGCAGAGCCCCCGATGGTGGGACCCTGAACTGCAGGTGGAGGGGCGTGGCGTGTGCTTCTGTGCCTTTCTGGGAGAGCCTCTGTAACCTTCCTGGGCAGGAAAGAGGCGCCAAGCTGTGCCCTCGCTTCTCTTGCCCCCCTGACCTGGCGCTACCCGGGACTTACCGAGATTTCTTTCCCCATGCCGATCTGGCTGAGGTTGGGCTTCATTCCCGTGCCCATCTGCCAGATGATGGCCTCTGCTGGCTGAGTCTTGAAAGGCCACTCCCTGGCGTGCAGTTCATACCAGATGGTGCTGTGGGCAGATTGGAAAAGGAGTGTGGGTGTGACATGTCACTTGGGTCCCTGTCTGCTCCCACTACTGGCTAACCGCCCCAGGAGTCTGCCTTGCAGGGCTGGCATTCTGCTACCGAGCCCCACAGAATGCTTTCTCCCCATCTCAGAAGCCCTGCCTGTCCCTGGGCACCTTTTCTTTGGGCCCTAAATTCAAGTAAATCATAACTGAGAACCTGAATGGTTTGATAATACAGTGGCCAGGTTCTCTGCCTCTTGGCTTAAGTGCAAGGAAACCATGTTAGGAGAAAGATCAGGGTGACAGCACCAGGCACTGCACGATGCTTTCTAGAGGCCAGGTCTAATGTGGGAAGAAAAGAGAAGTGAGACATTTGCTCAGTAACAGCACCTGGTTGCCCGTCTTCTGCAGATGTTGATAAATCAATAGGCTAAAATGGAATGGCACCTATTAGTTAAGTCTCAAAAAGAAATGTTGCTATTATGGAAAAAGTCATAAGACAATGTTTTGTGTTTGGTTTGGTTGGTTGGTGGTTGAGTCATCTCTGTGGTCAAGAGGACTGGGGGTGGCAGTTAGTGCAAGGGTCCAAGGATGTGGCGCTGTCCAGGCCTGGTGGTACTGAAGATGATGTGGGTTATTCTGGTGGTGCTGGGGCCTCCAATGACCCCTCCTGTGGTGCTTCGGGGCCACCCAGTGATACTCAAGGGACATGTGGCACTGGGAATTGAAGCCAGGTCAGGCACACACTAGGCATAGCAGGTGCCCTAACTGCCGTACTCTCTCCCGGCCCCTAGTGCATGCATGATTTACGTGAACTAGGCAGGGGGATGACTATGTCTCTGTGTTCATCAGTGCCAGGTTTATAGCACAAACTCACGAGTCGCCCGTGCATCCTAATAGGGCACCAAAAACACTTTAGTAATCAATGATTTTTAAGTAAAACTGGCACAGTGTTGGTTTTGCTTTGTTTATGGACCACACCCAGCTGTGCTTAGAGCTTGCTCCTGGCTTTGCACTCAGGAATCCCTCTTGACAGACTCAGGCAACCCTAGGGGTTCCCAGGATCAAAACCCAGGTCAGCAGTGTGCAGGGAAAGCATCTGGCCAGCTGCACTATAGCTCTGGCCCCGACACCACTTTTTTCAAAGCATCACATGATGTGATCACAGTCCACTTTTCCAACCCCGCCACAATCAGGCATAAAATCTGAGCTAATCAAGCCATGAAATACAGGTTGGTATTATCCTTTCAAAAACATTACCATATTTATGTGTCTAGAGATAAGATGAGAGATGCAGCGAGGTTCACTGACCACCGTGTTCTCTAAGCAGAACCCAGGCTAGGGAATCCTCTGCGAGTCATGAGAATTGGGCCAGCATGAGTTCTGGTCCTGATTCGATGCTACAGAACCAGCACTGGGTATGTGGCTTTACTTCTCTGCCTCTGTGAAGCCATGTCCATGCTCGGCCTGTAACACTGAGGGGGAGTGTCTGTACTGGAGGGATGGACACTGGGGTCAAGACAGTGCTAGAAGGATCTGGAAGGATCATCTAGAGAGACTGACAATGACATGGCTGAGGGAGGCGATGCTCTGGCAAGGTTGGAGGTGACAGCCAGAGGAGAGAGGCTGGCAGATGAGGGCAGCAGGGAGCCCCAGGATGGCAGCAGTGGGGGTGAGGGTTCCCCGGTGCTGGCATGAGCTGTACCCTGGAGACAGATGCCCTGAGCCCAAGAGAACGAGGTAAGTCTCGAGCTCTGCTTCTCCAATATCCTTCATGTGCATTTGAGCGAAAGACCAAGAGGAGCTTTTAACTCAGCAGAGGCTGGATCAAACCTTCTAGGGTCCCCCATCGCATCTCAGGTGTTGGGATGCTGTCAGGTAGGGGAAAGGGCAGGAGTTGGGGTGCTGGGGTGCAAGAAGATGACAGACCACCCTGACCCCGATCACCCGCACCCTCCCTGCTGGCCGGAGCTCCGAGCCTTCTGCTGAGCGTGAAGCCAGGGAAGCGCGAGAACTTCTGGCACTGACGCCTCCGACCTCTGCGGTTGTACTGACTCCTTGGGGATGGCAAAGGCCTCACCTGTGGATGCTTTTCTGGTTCAAATCACCACCCCTCCCCTGTACCCCAACCTGGCTCTCCCACGCAGGGCTGATACAGGCGTCCCTGTTATCTGGAAGCTGAGCATTCCAACCAGGGAGGGCGTGGCAGGTTTTATTCCGGGTCTGCAAAGGCTAGTCCGTTCATTGACACGGAGAATCTTTCAATCCCCCTCACCCGATAACCCACCAGACCCTTGCAACCAGGAACACTTTGTTCCCAGGTGTGTTTGGGCTCTCCTGCCTCTCCCAGAGCTTCAGAAACCTCAGCGCCCACAACTGTTCAAGAGCCCACTGGCTCACCCAGCAGGCTGGGCACTGCCATGGACACCCCGATCAAGGCTCATATGCCTGTGCTTCCTGCAAGCCCGGGGACTCTCCCAACAGTCCTGGGGCTCCCCTATGGCTCTGGTGCTCCTCCATCAGGCCTGGTGCTCCTCTGATAGACCAGGTGCTCCCTTATAGTCCTGGTGCTCTATAGATGGCCCTGGTGCTCCCCCAACGGCCCTGGTGCTCCTTTGATAGTCCTGATGCTCCCCATTGGTCCTGGTGCTTCAGATGGCCCTGGTGCTCCCCCAATGGCCCTGGTGCTCCCCCAATGGCCCTGGTGCTCCCCAGTGGCCCTGGTGCTCCTTTGATAGCCCCGATGATCCCCAGTGGTTCTGGTGCTCCCCAGATGGCCCTGGTGCTCCTTTGATAGCCCTGATGCTCCCCATTGGCCGTGGTGCTCCCCATATGGCCCTGCTCCTCCCCTATGGCTCTGTGCACTGTGCCGTCGCCTCTCCCTTTGGACATGGCCCAACAAACTATGTTTTCAATTATCTGCTGACTTGACTGCTTCATGGACCCAGGGACAACGAACGATATAGATATTTTTTGCCTGTTGTCCTTTGGGCCCCACCTGACTGAGCTCAGGGGCTCTTCTCCAGCTTAGTGCTTGAGAAGACCAGGGTAAGTTGGTATTGGCCCCATTTTGCAGATGAGGAGACTGAGGCTCAGGGTAGCTCTGTATTGCATCCTGGATCACACAGCAGGAAAGAAAAGCATCCAGAATTCGAACTTGCTCACTGCCGACAGGGCTGTGCCTGTGGCCGTTGGGCTACCCTGGGAAATACGGCCCTGACGATGTGTGTGCTTGAAAAGTTTGGAAGGTGCTGCAGAGGGTGGTGCAGAGACTGTGCCGGGAGGTCGCAGGTGCAGGGTCTACCCGTGGGACAGCGAGGAGGGAGGTGCCCGGGACTGTGGCCATGCCGGGCATTTGAGGTGCTTCTCCCACCAGCCCAACATCCCCAGTGGACTTGCCTTGTGTGGGGGGACCCGGGTTCAATCCTTGGTGCTTCCAACAAAAAGGATAAGGAAGAAAATGCAACTGTGGACTGGAGGGATAGTACAGGGATCACTTGCCTTGCATGTGGCCCTCCTCAGTTTGATCCCAACACCACAGCGCCCTCTTGAGCACTGTTGGGAGTGACCCCCGGCATAGAGCCGGGAGTAGCTCCCAAGCACAGATGGGGTGCCCAAACCTGTCCCTAAACGAATAAACCACAGCTCTGGCTCTGAGGGAGAAAGAAGGTCCCATACAAAGTCATTGCTCTACAGCCATGACCAGAGCCTCAGTTTTCTCACCTGTCAGTGGGAGTGCGGGGCGCAGGGGACCCTCTTGGAAGGGGTGTGGAATGTGCTTGTGATATGTGGCCAGGAAAAGCACTTTCCAAAGTCCCCTCGCGCTGAGTTCAGGCCTGAGCGTGGCGTTGCCAGGCAACGGCTCCACCTGATTGGCCGCAAACCAAGAGCACCAGGTCCCCCAGAATTCAGCAAGAAAAGCCTCATTAAAATTTCCTCTCCAGCCCAACTTTGAAGAGAAACTCACTTGAAGTAAAAAAGAGGGGGGCAGAAAAAAAACCTAAAGACGAAAACCCCAGTGGGAAACCAATTACTCACTTTGGTACATTTGGTTAATTACATTCCTTTTTCTTTTGCTAAATTTATACTAAAATATGCCAACTTAATTATTGCAATTTGGTCTCAGATAACAATGTCTAACGAGATAAAAGATGGGCCTCCCCGGATCAAGGCCAGTAGCCCCCAGAGGGGTCCCGAAGACAGCTGAGCAGCGAACCCTGCAGTGCCAGCAGCCGCCCTCCGGGCCTCACCAGGACTTGCCGGTAGTCCCAGCCCACGGGCCCGGTCAGCCTCGCAGCATGGAGGTGCCCAGGCTTCCCAGCACGTGTCCACAGGCCTGGATGAGGGACTGGGGAGCAGAACGCTTTCTAGAGGCCCCTCTTTCAGGGCTGTGTCCCGTTCCCCAAACTAGGGAACAAGTGAAACTCCCCTCGGCTACCTTGCTCCCAGCTACAGGCTTCTTTACACTGCCTGGTCCCCGAAAAGTGCCCTCAATTATTTCCCTCACCTGCCACCTGCCTCCCTTAACCCGCAGGCGTGGGCTCCCCAGGTTTCCCGCACTCACTGCGCCCGGACCAGACATCTCTGCCTTCTGGGCAAGACCAGCCCTGCCCCATTTCCCCGCCCCAATCCCTGGGTGCATGACACCCCCCATCACTAAGACACACACCCAGGGCAGCTCTCCGCCCCTCCACTTCCAATGGGTCACCCTGGTGCACAGCTTCCATCCAATCCCAGCACCTCAGGGGAGACATCCAGGCGCCTCTCTCCGGCCCCACAGGCCCCCCACACCTCAATCTGGTCCTTTCCATCCCTTACACCCCAAAGCCGCGGTTCTGAAGCTTGGAACAGAAGCCCAGGGGAACGCCCACTGCACGGCCATCAGCTTCGTTCCTCGGTCCCTGAGACTGACGCTGCTGCTCCCTCTCTCGTGCCTCGGCCTCACTCTCCCCTGCTCCTCCGCCCGTTCCCCTCCGGAAGCTGGTCTGCCCTCTTTGCTCCTGGTGCCTTTGCACACGTTCCTTCCATTCTTTTTTTATTTTTTGCTTTTTTGGGGTGTGCACTCCACCGATGCTCAGGGGTTACTCATGGCTCTGCACTCAGGAATTACTCCTGGCAGGTCCCTGCCATCGGGTGCCCGGTTCCTTCAAACTCCCCACAAGGAAGGCTGGGGTGGGGCCTGTCCCCGTGGGCTGGGCCACCTACCCGAGCGCAAAGACGTCTGAGTGCTTGGAGAAGGGGAGCTTGTCCTCCTCCGTGTCGGGGGAGAGCTGGCGGATGATCTCGGGAGCCAGGTGGCACAGCCAGCCCTTCTGGATACGCAGCTTGTCCTCCCGCCTGCAAAGGCACAATGAGCCCGTGAGGCACCCGGAGGTCCCGTCTCCCGGCCGCGCACTAGGGTCTCTGGTTTAACGGCACGTGCCCACTGCGCACCAAGACTGAGGAGGAAACGCAGTGAGGCTGGTCTGGAAAGAAGAGAGTCAGCAGCCAAACAGGGTCCCCTGGGCTTGGAGACTCCCCCCTCCCCACCAGCCACTGCCGTGCCTCTTGTGACTCATGGTCGTGATGATCTACACAATTTCCAGCTGCTGCTCTAACCCACAGAGATCGGCGACTGGTCCCTGAAAATCGTTGACAATGAACATGTTGAGAACCTGGACCAGGGCGGGCCTCGGGGCCTCATGCTATGAGAAACTGCGGGCTTCACCTCTGCCCTCCCTCCCTCCCTGCAGCCTCGGTCCCATTTAAATTCCTTTTTGCTTTTTTGGACCACCTGATGATGCGGGTTAGGGCTAGGGCATCCAGCGTGAGAAAACCAAAAGGAGGGCTTTATTTCTGTCCATCACAGGAGGTGAGGGACCCGAACTGTGTCCTTAACATTTGCCGCTGAAAGCCGGGCTCTCCACCAGGCTGTGGGGAGGGGGCCTCAGGTCTGGGAGGTCACCAGGTGGAACCCTCGCTCCATCTGACTGGTGGCTTTAGAAGATCAGAGAGAGACCCCGGGCAGCTGAGGGGCTCAGGCCCAAACAGGACTATGGCCCTCTCGAGACAGAGGGGAGCCCTCACCCACTGGCGCCCTGGCCTTGGGGTCCCCCTTGGCATGTGGGACTATCTTGTGGCAGCCTGAGCGGGTCCTGGCTACCTAAGTGAGCGAGGGAATGCTGGGGTGGTCCTGCTTTCTGCGTGTCCACAGACTGGCCAGCTGGCCAGCCCCCTCAGCCCAGCCCCAGGCAGCCAATCTGGCCGGAGGAGGCTGGTATTCGGGGGCCTCTGCATCTCCAGCTGCCGCCCTGGGGCCCCCACTCTGTATTCAGGGCAGCGGCTGTCTGGGC
This sequence comes from Cryptotis parvus, assembly GCA_021461705.1. Classification (NCBI taxonomy): domain Eukaryota; kingdom Metazoa; phylum Chordata; class Mammalia; order Eulipotyphla; family Soricidae; genus Cryptotis; species Cryptotis parvus. The sequence goes on along the minus strand of JAJIBD010001174.1, from coordinate 269,127 downwards.
CTGCCCCTCAGACACAGGAAGCAGCCGGGGAGAGTGCGACAAGCTGAGCAGATGCTCTGCATGCAGGGGGCTCGGGCTGGGTCCCTGGTACTGCGGGTTCCCTGCGCCAACAACACCCAGGCTGGGCAGCAGTACCCCCGGGCGGCCCCAATGCCCTGCCCCAAAACACTGTTTACAAACAGGAGGTGGGAAAAGGTGACCCTAGGTCTGGCGGGAGCTCAGGGAGGCTGACTGAGGGGTCAGGGGACAGTCCCGGGCACAGAAGCCGGACATGGGAGGCTGCTGCCCCCAAAAAGTGGGGCCTGATTTCTTCCCCGGAACCAGCACTGATGATGGGACAGGGTGGAAGCACTGATCCAGGAACTTTCAAGAACTTTTCGGGCTCGGAGATTAGAGGCTGAGAGTACAACTTTCTCCTGGACACCACGAGTGTGGGCTCTGGGAGCCCCCAAGACCGCTCTACTGGGATGAAGACCCGTGGAGTCACATGGGGACGGGAGGTGGCCTGTCAGCCTCCCACTGATGCGGTCCAGCCACCGGGTCAGAGGGGCACGAAGAAAGCCCTAGTGGACTTCCTTCCACTGGATGGTGCCCATGAGTCGCCCCAATTGGAAAATGGCACCATGAGAGGTGTGGCCGCATGAGACCCCGTCCGTAGGATGGTGCCCCCAAGACGCTCACAGGGAGGGTACTCACATGAGACACCCCCATTAAATAGTGCCCATGTGAACGCCCAGATGGATTTCACATGACACCCCTCCATGCCAACGCCTTCATGAGACCCCAAGTGAGTGACCCCCAGCACGAAAGTTCACTGAGCAAATCCCCTACAGAAGTGTATCAGTCACCACTTCCTGCTTGAGGGCACCGGGCTTTGGGGACAGGGCAGGGCACCCAGGAAGCCTTTCTGGTTGGGCGTGGGCCGCTGGCCTCCCCTAAAAGGGGCTGGTGCTGGCTGCCAGGGGCAGGGGGCAGGCGAGGATGGTGCTGTCTGCGCTCTGGGCTTGGCTCTGCTATCCAGTTCCGGTTCCTCTCCCCAGGCCTGCGGAAGCAAGAAGGAAGAAAGAGCCGGAACCCTGCCCCCTTCCACCTCTGCCCTCTGCCCTCTGCCCGGGCCCTGGGCATAGCCACTACACTTCCGTCTGCACACCCTGCAGGTCCAGAGGCCCCTGGAGGCCGTGGGGCTCCGACGGAGGGGCTATCCTTGCACCTATTGGCTGACCACCTAGCTCATGGCTGTTTTCTGATCTCAGGTGCTGGACAGCATTTCAAACGAGCTATTTGGTGGCGAGAGGGGAGGGACTGAAAACTGACAAAGGACCCCCAAAAGTCTGTTTCTTCTGCCTCATACCAAAACAGCAAGGTCAAGTCTTGCCAAGGTGCAGATGAGTCTCAAGACGAAAGCAGGCTGTGACTGGGGGCTCAGAGGTCAGAGCTCCTCAGAACAGCTGAAAAGGGGATACCACAGGATGTAAAGCCAGAGTGCAGACCCCCAAATTACACAGTGCAGTGGGTGGCCCGGATGGATGGGCTGTTTATTTGGGATCAAGCTGTTTCTCACTTGGTCAACTCAGGGCGGCTTGCTCTGGGCTGAGTGGCGGCTGAGAGTTAATTACTTAACGATGGTTAATGATTCTCCCAGGCGATACTGGGGGAGAGATATGCAAATCAATACTAATTACACTAGTGCTGCCGTGGCAGTGCTGGAGGTCAGACGCTCATCTCAGCTTCCGAAGGGCTCCTGAGGACCCTAAGCTAGCTAGTCACCCTCCTCCAAGCCTCCTTTCTTTCCTGGCAGAGAAGGAAGGGGGACGCAGAGACGTGCAGAGCAGCTCCAAGTGAAATCCTCAGCTCCTAGGTGCCAGCGTCCCTGGGGTCCTGGCCGGGTGTGACTTCCAGCTCGGGCTGTCTGATTTCTCTAGTGCTTGGCTAGCAAGAGTGAATTCTCAGAAAACTCCAGGTCCCCTCCACCTGGGCTACGGGACTCCTCCCGGGCTTTGGGGTTGCTCAGTGCCCAACACGATGCCTCCTGATGTGCCGTTTGCAAGACTGTCCCCATGAACATCGGAGCAAAGACCCAGGCACCAGCGTTTCATCAGCAACCCACCCGCAACGTCATCTCAGCCCCCATGCCCAGAGTCGAGGACTGAGACTTCTGCCCCACCCACCTGCCAACAACCCTCTCCCCGCCCCGTGCCACTCTCACCTGCCAGCCTGTAGCACCCCAGAAATGCTGAAGAGCCCGAAGTCCGTGATGACCACTTTGCCGTTGTCGTAGAAAATGTTCTTGGACTTGAGGTCTTTGTGCAGGATGCCCTTGGCGTGCAGGTAGCCCATGCCCTGCAGGAAGCAAACAGCGGCCACGGGGGTGCCAGGGATCAGGACGCGCCTTTTAGCTGTTTATCTCATGGTGATATAATAAAAATAATCAATCCATCTTCAGGGGACCGGTCTTGGCATCCACATAGCTGGGGCCTCTGCCAACCGCTCAGCCAGGCTGTAGTGGGGGGTACCCACCTGCTGATCAGGACGCGGCGTGAATGGGGGTCTAGCTCTGGGAGGAGCACCCCATCCCCCCAAACCCCATGGCTGATCTCATTACAGCTCACAGCTGTTGCCTCCAACAGGCCCTAAAAGCCCGAGGCCAGCTGAGGAACAGCACACTTGCTTGAGGGCGCAGGACTGGCCCGTGGGTTTGAACCCCAGACACCACTCATGAGAGGGAGACCAGCCAGGGAAACCCCAGACCCAAGGGGTGAGGGATTCTAATGAGGACAGCTCCCCAGGTTCTCATCCATGCCCAGGCATCAGGGCAAGGAGGAGGCACCAGCAGAAACCAGAGAGCAGCTGGTGTCCCCTAATTCTTCTGACTTCTGGAAAGCCAGCCCTACCCCACCCCAACCTGAGAGGCCCCACGTCCTGCGGTACCTTCACAATCTCCTGGGCAATCTGCCTCGTTTTGTTGACATCCAAGACGATCTTGGCATCCCTCACCACGGAGTAGAGCGTCCGTCCCTTGCACAGGCTGAGGAGCAGGAGGAAGAAGAAAAACCAAAGCGGGGATGAGCCGGGGTGTGCCCGCTCATTCACAGAAGGGACAGTCACTGTGACGAGGGGCTTTTTGAGAGAATGAGCCTGTCTGTGGCGGTCCCCCATCTGGCTCTGGGTGGGCAGGGAGGCCTGGAAACAAGTTTTTCTGGGTTCCTCAGAATCACCGCCCACCCCCACCCCGGGCAGCTGGGGGACTCTCCTACCCTGCCCCAGGGTCCAGCCTGGTCCAGCAGCAGCATGGTCACCCTATGTGCTCTGTGCCGGTTCCTGCCCACAGGAAGCTGTTACCAACAGCAGTTCAGGGCCCTCAGACACCTCTCAGACACCACTCCAGTGGTCACTGGGCCAGCCGCTCTGCTCCGGGGTGACACGCATGTGGGGACAGCGGCGACAGTCTCTCCTGTGAGCCAAATGCCATGGACACCTCCAGACGGGTGAGCGCACCCGTTCCTCCCCTCCCCACAGCGCCCCCCCAGCCTATCTAGAGCCACGGATTCTCCAACTCCTTCCGGCCTCCTTATGTGCCTTTTGAGGAGCTGGAGTTTCTGCTGAGGGGCTGATGCACTGATGAACAAGTTTTCCATCTGCAAACATGGCGAGGTTCTATTGAGGGGCTCCAAACAGTGCTCAGGTATGGCCCCACCTCCATGCCCGGCAATTCTCATCCCATCAAGCTGTGAGTTCAGGGCGAGAGCCTGAAGACAGGATGCTGCATGGACCCTGCAGTGCTAGCAGGTCTCTGGCTCACCCGAGAGTGACGCGGCTCCAGCTGTACCTAGAGAAGCTCAGGAATGGTGCAGGGATGGGCCCCAGCCCTGAGGATGCCCGGTGTGTGCCCTCCTCTGTATCATCCCGGGCCTCAGCACCTTCTCCTTCAGCTGCCCGGTGCTCCCCCTGACCTTCCACCAGGAACCCCAGCTCTGGCATGGACAGCTGGAACTCCAACAATGGTCCCTACAGGAACGAGGGGATGAACCAACTCCAGACTCTCCATGGCATTCCCAGGCCCCCACGTCCAGCTCAAGGTCTCCAAAGTTGGCTGAGGGAAGGGGGGTGGGAAAAGGTGATTTTCCATCAAGTTCAAAACAAAATGGGGAGTGGGTGGTCTCCCTGCTAATCTCCAGATGCTTTTTCTTCATGCATTTAGTCTGAATCCCTGGGTCCTAATCTGGGCTCAGACCTTCTGGTGGCAGACGCACTTTATTTCCAGCTCAACTTCACGCCTGATTCACTCTGTGTCTTTGGGTGAGTTGCATAACCTCTCTAGACCTTGGTCTCTTGTCTAAGGAAAGGAGCCTTCCCAGTGGGGTCACTGAGTGAGGCTAGGAGCAGCCAACTGGCCCTTGGTGGGATGTGTTGCCCCTGTAGTCAGGGAGCGGGATGGAGAGCCGGTGGTAGAGCGCAGTGAGCAAGGCCCCAAGCCCACTCACGGCACCCCAGGGACCCTCAAATACCACCCAGGGGAGCTCCAGCACCCCAAATCTCAGGCCCACAATATCTACTGAGTGAGGATTTAATGTTAGATTCTCTGGGTGAGAATCCTGGTTTGTCAGTTAGTGACTCTGGGACCCTGGGCAGGTAAACTAACCTCACGGAACCTCAGTTTTATTATCTGTAAAATGGGGCTAACAGTTCCTGCCTAACGAGGTGGCCAAATCACCAGTAAAGGAGGTGGATCCACGTGTCTGCAGCCCTTCATATTACTCAGGTAACGCTGGCTGGCCGTCTAGCAGATGACTCAGAAAACGCACACACACGCGCTCTCATACACTCACAGATACACCACTCACACCCCACTTCTCTCTCTCTCTCTCTGTCTGTCTCTCTCTCTCCATTATCCATTGTTCCTCCTACCTGCCCCAAATGCCTTTTCTAACCACCTGTGATCTTAAGGGGAGCTGCCTCTGGTGGGGACCCCCAGGAGACCTGCCTCATGGCCCAGAGTGTCCAGCAAACAGGCGGGGGGGATGGGGCAGCCACGATGACTCAAGACTCTTGCTGGTCACCCCAACCCTGCCGAGGTCTGGGGTGGCTGTTTGCTGCGGCAGCGGGGCTGGGCTGCCCTGCTCATGAAATGATCTACCATGTAAGTGCTGGAGACGGCTGCAGGGCCTGGGTGCGCGCCTCAACCCCCCACCACACTGATTACCAGACAGAGCCCAGAAATCTGCCCGCTGCAGATGGCAGGACCACCACCACAGCAGACCACGGGGCCACCGCAGACAAGCCACAGGGAGGGGCACTCTAGCTGTTTCACTGACTCTAAGAGGTGGGTCCCACCGATGGTGCCTCTGAAATCAGGGCATGTCCCACCACCTTCCACAGAGGGGAGAGGAGGAGGGAGGAAAAGAGAGAGAAACCACGGAATCAGACACGGAGGAGGGGCCAGGAGGGGGTGGCTTCAGGCAGCTACAGAGGCTGGAGAATGCTCGAACAAGCTCCCTACAGTTCCCTAGGAGGGATAATACAGCCCAGCCAGTGCCTGGACGCCCTCAGTACCTACAGAACCCTCAGATCGATTTTTGTCTCGAGCCACGGTTGAGCCACGGTGCTTGTGATGGAGTTTCCTCCACAACCGGAAATGACGTCATGGGCACCTGGGCAGTCACATGGATTACAGTCTGCCCACCACAGGCTCCTCACTGCTGAGGCAGTGCTCCTGCCTAAGTGCCCTCAGGCCCACCCCCACACCTGTGGGGTCCCCGTGGTCACTGGTGGGAACCCTGAGATGTCATTGGATTAGCCACTGGCCACGGGGTTCAGCACCAAGAGGGATTTCGTGGCTGAGGGTGAACTGAGGCTCACAGTCCTTGAGTTAGCATCCAGCACACACATTTCTTTCTCTCTTGGGAGGGGGCTCCTGTGCAGAGCTTGGCGGGGTGGGGGGTTTGCCTCGGAGACACTCCCTGTGACACTCTATCACCAGGCCGTGAGATCGGCGCTCTCTGAGCATGCAGAGTTGCTCGCGCCCTGCTGGCTAGTACCGGGGACCACCAGAGCTGTACATGGCAATCGCTGGGGGCCTCCGGAGTCACAGCATATGGTGCCAAGGCTTGAGCTAGGGTCCTGCCACATACAAAGCATGTGTTCCTCACAGCTGAGCTGGAGCCTTGCCCTCAGAAATGTGCATTTCTTGTATGTTTGGGTTATTTTTTGTAGGGGTGGGTTGGGGAGTCACTCCCCAGCAGTGCCCGGGTACCACATGCTCGGCATCAAAGCTGGGGGGTCCTCCCCCGCAAACAACTCACTCGCTCTGGCCCCCCTGAGCCGTCTCTGTGCGTGTCTAACAAGTTTCCGAGTCCTGGAAGTCGGGTGGCCCAGGGCCCCACTTTGGCAATCACGGCTCAAGGCCAATCTCATTTTACTGAGGCCCAGAGATAACTTAAGTCCACAATCCACTTAGCGAGGGCCTGGGCGGCCGTCCTGGAAGGAGGCGACACCGTGCAGAAGATGGATCGGGCCTTAATCCCAGGTTGGGTGGTCTGGGCCAGCAGAGGGTGAGCCCGCAAACAGAATGTGGGAGGCCAAGACCACCGGGTGTAAGCAGGATTACGTGGGGCCATAGAGGCTTTCTTAGCCAGGCTAGGCAGGGAAAGCCCCATGTGACAGCTGAGGGCAGCAATCTGGGGGAAAGGGACGGGTCCAGCCGAGGCTGAGGCCTTCTCCCCAAGGTCCTCACCTGCAGCTGGTGTGGCGGGGCAGAAGGTCCCTGGTTCCAACCCCGGCTGGCCTGGCGCCACAATAAGAATAGCAGGTGACTAAAGAAAGCCAGGGGCGTGGACACCCGCTCTGGCCCAACCTCAGCACAGTGCTCATGCAAATTAGCATTTCCCACTTTTCCAAACACAAAGTCTGCTTAATTGGCCTCCCGAAGCCAATAAATCAGATCTAAGCAACAGGTGGCAGGCTCCATTGACTTCCGGCAGCTGGGCTCTCTCTCAGCCGGTCCACCTCCCGGGGACAGGGGGTGGGCGGTGATGGGGCTTTGTCATCAACACCACCAGGGAGCCCACCTGCTCGCCCAACCTGCTTGTGGAGAGGAAGAATTGTGGGGTTCCGGGAGCCAGAAAGGCACGCAGCAGCCCCGGCGTCCATGACAGTGAACGTGATAGATGACAGCGGCGTAGCTCGCTGCCCAAGGCCCCTGAGAGGGGGCCTCGCTCCGCTGGGGCACCCGGCACCTGCCCTCCCGGAGCCTCAGGCACTGCCCTGGGCTCAGCGGACCTGGGGTGGGACTGGGGGCAGGTTTCTGAACACTCACACCTTTTCAGGGGTTCCCAAGAGCCTGGGAGAAGATGATTTTGAGAGAAGTTGGCTGAGCCCAACTCCCTGGTGTGGCCCCGAAACCGTCCTTCTGCTCGGCTGAGGGAGACCAACTTCCTGCCCACCCCCTGCATGCTGACCCCCACTGCCCCCTTCCATCCACCTCCAGATTCTAGATTTGGGCCAAGCTCAGGGTCACCCAGTGGCCATGCAGAGACAAGCGAGAACAGGGGCCGAGCATCTGAGGGAGACCCTGAAGCTTCTGGCTGTCTCCTTGGCTGTCTAGGGGGCAGCCCTGGGGGGCCAGACCGAGAGGGGGCTCAGAATGGAACAAAGGGCCCCACTCTGTCCTCCTCCCAGTGGCCGTGGTCACCGGGACAGGCCCAGTCGGCCTTCTCCAAAAGCGACAATGCATAGGCAGAGGACCAGGAGCCCGTGCCTGTCCAGTGAGCAAGGAAGCCTCCAGCAGCTTCTCTGAGCGGGGACCTGGGGGCAGAGAGCAGGAAGGCAGGAGCGGGTGGTCCAGGGCTGCACATGCACATGACCCCGGTGGGCTCCTGGGTTAGAACTGATCCATCCGGGGTGGAGGCGAGAGCACAGGGGAGGGCGTTAACCTTGCACACGGAGCACCCGGGTTGGATCCCGGCATCCCATATGGTCCCCTGAGCACTACCAGGAGTAATTCCTGAGTGTAGAGTCAGGAGTAACCCCTGAGCATCACTGGGTGTGACCCCCAAAAAAAAAAGAACTGACCTACCTTTCTATACATTTCTCTTTCCTTCCTTCCCTCCTTCCTTTCTTCCCTTCCTTCTGTACTTTCTTTCCTTTCTTTTTCTTTATTTCTTTCTTTCCTTGCCTTCTTTTTTTCTTCCCTCCCTTCCTTTATCTTTCTCCAACCCTTTCTCTTTCCTCTCTCCCTTCCATTCTTTTTTTCTGAACAGTAAACCTTAGAATTGTATTAGAAAAATGTCAAAGCAAACCACCTACTTTATATGCATTAAAACTTGCAGACAGGAATGAGTCTGGGGTGTTATCACAATGGCGTCAGGGAGTGGGATTAGGGACTTTTACAAGTTGGGCAAGTCTTTCTTTTTTCTTTTGCCATGTACCTTTTTACCCTTAACTTTCTTTTCCTTTCCACGACACACATTACTTTTTGTAAAATGGAGAAAACGAAAGGCTGATGAGGGGCCCAGGGCCTCAGAGGGGTGTGGAGAGCGAACAGATGCTTATTTGAGAGACAGTTTCATAAAGGCTCAACTGGCCACAATCCAGAGCATGACTCCTATCTCTCTCAGGGGCTCCCAAATACTGGACCTTTATAGAAAGTGTTTGTGGACCCCTTGCTCCAAGGAACTTGGGAGACAGAAGTGGCACCGAAGATGATTTAACTCGAACCAACCTTCTCTGCACTGACCACTTAGGCATGAGAGCCAGGAACCCTGAGTTCTTTCTGGCTGGAGCTAGAACACCCCAGTTACCCCAGGGAGAAAAATCAGAAAAGAGATGGACAAGGGCGCCGCCCCAAGAATGGAGAAACATCAGAGAGTGGAGTGAGCTGGGAGAGCTGATCTTTCACGGCAGAGACAAGAGGGAAGGAAGAGGAAAGAAGAGAGAAGTAACCGGGAGGCGGCAAGAGTCTGGACTCTAACTGGACAACATGGGCCCCAGAACTCCCCTCACAAGCGATGGATGAATCCCCAGACACACGCACTCTGGCTCCCAGTGCCGGGGCCACGTTAGACAGAGCAGCTGGGGTGGGCTACAGAGAGCGCGGCTGGGGTGGGCTACAGAGAGCATGGCTGGGGTGGGCTACAGAGAGCGGCAGGTGGGCTACAGAGAGCGGCTGGGATAGGCTACAGAGAGCGCGGCTGGGGTGGGCTAGAGAGAGCGCGGCTGGTGGGCTACAGAGAGCGCGGCTGGGGTGGGCTACAAAGAGCTCTGTTGAGTCCAGGGCAGGCTTTGGACACAAGAGACCCAGGTTCCATTCCCGAACTGCTAAGTCCCCTGAGCCCAGCCAGCACGGGCCAGCACAGGGAATCTCAGACTGGTCTGCCACTCCAGGGAACCTCAGCAGGGTTGAGATGGCCTATACCGCGGTGCTGGCACTGCGGTGGGCTTTTCTGAGTGCCCACAGACCGCCGGCATCTATACTCACTTTTATTTCTATAGGGAACACGTCTGGCAGAGCGGTAGGTGCCAGGGCCCTCTGAGCAGAGCTGTGCTGGCCAGGCCAGTGGTGTGGGAGCTGGTGGTGCTGGAGGGGAGGAAAAAGGGCCATGGTGGGCACTGGCCTGGTCAGCACGGTGCATCAGCAGCAGCAGCAGGGAGAGCAGGGCCGGGAGATTGGATTTCATGTTTTTGTTAATAGCTTTCTCCTGCTTCCCCCAGATAGAAAGCCGGTCACCCCGGGATGTGACCTCGCCTCTCAATCACTGAAAAGAAGAAAATAAACGTCCACAGAGATGAAAAAACACAGGTTCTGTGGCTCAAGAGGCTGCCATGTGACAAGGCCAGCGTCTTCATGGGAAAGATGAAAACCGCCGTGTAATCCCTATTACGAATATTTCCATTAGTCACCAGGCCTCACCTTGGTAATCTGTTTCAATTCAAAGCCCTGTCAGTCCCCCAAACCCAATTTAGAAGGTGCGGGAACCAAATGTAAGTTTGTACCAATTTCTCAGACACAGCTAAAATCCTCACCCTAGTACACAGGCTTTTCTCTCTCTCTCTCTCTCTCTCTCTCTCTCTCTCTCTCTCTCTCTCTCTCTCTCATATATATATTTATTTTTTTTTACTTCTAAAGCTCTTAACTCCAGAGACCTCCTTTCCGATGTTCACTGAGTAATCTTGTACTTCCAGACCTCCTAAAGCTCCTAAAGCACTTGAGTTCCCATCTACAATGCTTCTGGCAAAGCCAGAGGACTTGGGACAGGGAAAGGTCTGGCCACATCAAGAGCCAAGGTCAGTGTGTGTGTGTGTATGCCTGGGGAGGGTGTGGGAGCTTAGACACGTACAAGATCCAGGATTTCTAGAACATTCCCTCGACGTAGCTCAGGCCCACATCTTGGCCTTGGATCAGGGTCACCCAGACTGGAGGCTGCCAACATTTCAGCCCTTCTTTGTGAGTGTGTGTGTGTGTGTGTGTGTGTGTGTGTGTCCTGCCCCTGAGGCCAGAATTACCCCTCTCTGGCTGTTTTGTTTGGATTTTCTCTTAGTAAGCCACAGCTGGCTGGACTTCCTTACTATCTCTCCAATCCAAAATACAAGGTAAATATTTTAATGTTTTTGTGTGCTTCTGTGTGTGGGACATGTCCAAAGGAATTCAGGCCTTTCTCCTGGCTCTGTGCTCTGGGGGTCACTCCTGGTGGTTCATCGGGATTGAACATGGTGCAGGCAATGGGCCAATGGTCAACCACATGCAAGACAATCACCCTAATCTCTGTACTTCCCCACGCAGGCCCTCCCTGGCTGTCTTTCACTGGTCACCCCAACCTCTGGCTAGGACACCCTAAGAAAATAACCGCACTTCAGAGAGCCTGCTTCAGGCTGGGTGTCTAAGCCCCTCCCAGATTCCTTATGGGGTGTTAAGAGGAGGCTGGCTGGGGAGGGTGTGGCCCTCAGGCAGAGAGAGGATTTGCGCCCTTCTAAAGAGAGGCCCCCTGTATTCCCGAACCCTCCGGCCGCGGGAGGTGACGAGGAACCAGTGAGACTTCCCAGATGTGGCAATGGGCTCCCCGAGTTCCAGCTTGGTTATTTCTCCACTGGGAGAAGTAAATATCTGCTGTTGAAAAGCCGCCTCCATACATGCTCCGCACATGGAGCTCCCTAGTTTTTAACTCTGGCACCACAGGGTCCCCCCAGAACTGCCAGGAGGAGCCCCCTAAATAAAATAAGGATAAAGCCAACCAGATCTTAGTATTTCATTCAAGCATCCCCAGTGATGACTCCAGGGCCTGAGCTTAAAAATGGCAGTGAGGAAAATCTGTCCCTCTCAGCATGGCTGAGGACGCCACAGAAACACCACAAGCTTGGCACAATGACCAGATACAGCAGCAGCTGTAGCTACCCTCTCTTCCATGCCACAGCTCAGAATCGAAACTTCACTCCCTGGCATCTCACTGGGCCCCTCTCCCAGTTGGCACCATCTGCCCCCACCCAACACGGCCATGGGTATTTGTCCTGAGTTGGCGTCTTTTCTCCTTGACCTCCCTGCCTTTACGGAGATCAAGACTGCTCTTCCCTCACCCCCCATTTCTTCCCAAGTGTGTTACAGGAAACAGCCTGCCTCGCCTCTCTGGCCTCTGTCTGTGACCCTCACACACCTCGGTTTCTGCCCTTCCTTCCTAGCGAATGGTGGCCGCATTTCCTGTCATCTGTCGGAGAGGGAGCCGGGGGATGGATGGGCAGACGCATGCATGAACGAGCACACGGATGATAACAAAGACATTTCCGAAACCTTCGATTGAGGGACGCCCATTTGGAGCATCTGTGATTAGAAGAAACCATTGGCGCCGACGGGCCCGCCAACACACCGGCCAAGAAAACATCATCTCTGTCAAAATTAGGACTTAAATGTCAAGACTCTCCGAAGCGATTTCAGACATTATTTCAAAGAGGCATCCTGGAAGAATTAGGCGATGGATTTTATTGCTTTTTCCATATTATATGTTAACACTCTGTTTGGCAGCCTGGAAATGATATTTCTTTCCCTCCAATATCATCCCTTTCCATTTAGCAAACATTGATGTTATTTTTTCTCTCCTGGAGCTGTCAATTTTGGGGGTGTGACTCCCTCTATCTGGTGGGGGGCATGCGCATTGAGCTTCAGAAATAGCACCATCGGGGTGGGAGGCAGGGGGTGTTGGGAGAGCCTGTGCTATCCAGAAGTGTGACTTGTCACCGCCTCTCCCCCTCACACACAAAGCAGTTTCAAAGGCTTCTCACAAGGGACTGGAGTCCACTTGGGGTCTAGAAAGGAGCATCAGAGAGATACCAACTGGGTTTCTTCTCCATCGGGGAGGAAGCTGGCTGGTGGCCCAGGAGAGCAAGCACTGTTGTCCAAGTGGCCAGCAGGTCTGGGCATTCATTTTTAACTGAGTCACCCAGACATACTGCCTAACCTCTCTGTGCCTCAGAGCAAGGTCAGTGTTAAACCACCAGCACCACCCTGCCAGGGGCTGGGAGACACACCAGGCGCAACATGGCAATTGCCTGTCTGAGTCCTGGTTCCTTTCGCGTGGAAGCAGGGACAAATGGCCCCGCCTCGTGGTCCTGAGAACACACTGAGTGGGCATTGTCCTGCTGTGTTTAACTCACGGGCTGGACTGTGTCCCCCCAACATGCCCCCACAAGGAGAAGCACACTTCGACATTTAAACAAAGTCCCGTTTTCTACCTCTAGCCAGGAAGAGGGTTCTAGGCACTTGGTTTTGTTTGATCTGGCCTCAAGGATCTTCTTGCTAGGGTTGACGGGAAGCTTCTACCCTGCACTGAAGCCATAGGCCCCTTGGTTCCAGATCTTAGTGAGAGGCCTGGTGGCTGTCCACCTGCCATGGAGAAGCCCACTGAGCTACGAACGGTGACCTCTGGAGTGCCGTGAGCTGCATGGTGCTCTGCAGTGGCTTAAACCAACCCTTCTGTTTAACTTGCTGATTTGCTTAGCAAACATTTTCTCTGTAAATAATGAATAAGTAAACCGCTGCCTGGTGCTGATAAATTATTATGAGCTGGGAGTTAATGAGGTGGAAAGCAGGCAGGGAACAACCTTGCTTCAGCTCTGAGGCCCCCAGCCCACTACTGTCTTTGGAAACGGTTCCATGCTGCCTCCAAGACTACTACTCCAGCCCGCTCCTGCCGGCCCCAGGACTGTCCAGGTTCACCCTCTGACTATGCTCTCTCTACCTCCTATTTTTGGCCAGGGTCTCAACCTCAAGAGTAGACAGTTCCACAAAATTAGAAGCACAGGAAAGTAATCAGAGAATCTGGTAAAGAGAATCTGGATTCTTTTGGCACTGTTCCCAGCTTCCCGGTGTGGACGTTTTCTTGTCATACCTGCAAACGCAACACATGTTTATTTCCACTCTACGTGGCATGCTGACACATCTGTCCATCTATGGACACTTCCAGAGACTCGTCTTTGGCTCCTATCCGCTGATCTGAGAGACACTGACCGCAGTGCCCCCACCATCCTGCGTTATACCTTGCCCCTAGGGGTTGACTTTCATTATCACCCATAACTCACCGATGTCTCAGAAGGGAAGTCCTAAGTGTATTCCCAGCACCGGGCTGTGCCTTGTGCAGATTAGGCTCCCCCATCTATTGCTTTTGACAAAGAGACGGTGAAATGGATAGAGTAGGGGGAGAGAGAAAGGGGGAAGCAGGATGGAAGGTGAGCGGACGGGTCAGTGAATGGATGGGGTGGCGCTGAGGACGGTGGACACTAGACAGAAGGATGGAGGGAGGGACAGAAGGAAGGAGAGCCAGAAGGGTTGCTGGGCGAGTGAGCAAGTGGGATTGATGGATACACACAGGAGGGAGGGAGAGACAGGCGAGGAACTGGTGGAGTCCAGATGGGCGTGACCGTGAAAAGTGTGGGGAGTGTGACATAGAAGGAGGAGCGGAGATGCTGGGCGAAGCTAGAGAAGCTCACCTGGATGGGTGGACGGTGATTGGATGGAAGGAGATGTTGGATGAACTTATCCTATGGATAGACGGATGACGAGCTGGGAGGACAGACAGATGGACAGTTTAGACGGATGGTGAGCATGTTCTTTTTAAGGCTTCTGTTTAGCCCGAGCAAGCACAGAGAAGTAAATGATCCAGGTAGGAAGGTTTATACCTATAATCACTTCACAGCAAGGAAACTGAGAGGGAGAAAGGTTAAAGGCCCGTCAGCTGTAGAGGAAATCCTGACTTCTGGTTCCCTCCGCACATGCTCAGTCATTGCTGCATCCAATACTCTGGGTGCCTTAGACATAGCACTGGCCGTTTATCTCTAAGGTAGGAGCTAGGAGGAGAGAGAAACTGATGGAGGGAGGGAAGAGCAAGAGAGAGAGAGAGAGAGAGAGCTGGTGCTGAGATCTTGTGGGAGGAAGGGCATGGGGCCAACTGGGCCTCAGAAGCCACAAGCTACGAAGGGGCAGCCCAGGCCACCACAGCACCTGCAGCTCAGACGCCATCCAAGACACCGAGCTCAGAGCAGAACCAGACCTCAGTGACTGGGAGCCCACGACAGTCCCAGGCGGCTGCAAACACTACCCGATGGCTCTGCTGAGAGCCTCATCCGTGCCTCCCCCGTCCTTGGGGGGTGAAGGGCCACAGCCCTCGGCCGCAGGGGACAATCCAGAAGGTTCTGCTCCTTGCCTTGCCTTTGAAGAGGCTCAGCCCCCTTCCCCTGCACGCCGCTCCCCCAACTCCTTTGAACACCTGAAGAGATGGAAGCCTCTTTTGAAGGAGACTCCGAGAAAAACCTTTTGATTAAGTGCAAAAAGCAACTTCTCAGCCACAAGACTGCTTCAGTGGAAAGATGACAAGGGAATGGGGTGGGCAGCTGCCTCCCCAGCGAGTCACAGTCTCAGAGGCTCATGGCCCCGGAGGATGGCTGGAGGCGGAAGCAGGGCACTGGTGGCTGGTCCCCTGGGTGGCAGGTTCTGCTGTAAGCACTGCCCCCCGCCCCAGTCTTCTGCCCCCTGCTCAAGCAGGTTTTCTTTTCCACCAAGAACTTCCACATGTCAGCTCTGCCAACAGTGACAGTTCAAATCCCGGCCCCACCGTTAAAAGTACCAGCCTCCCCTGTCTGTCAAAGTGTTCAGAATACCAGGCACAGCTGAGCTTTGAAAATGACTTACTATTTTTCTTGACTTTAAGTCATCCTCATTTCTCTATTCCTGGCCATTTCATTTGCTCTTCTGAGTCTCACCCCATGGTCTCCACCCCAGGCCCCCATTTTACTGATGAGAATACTGAGGGGGGATCATTTATCCTGGGTTACACCACCAGCAAGCAACAAGGCTACATCATTTCAGCTGAGGTTTGAAACCTCTTATGCAAATTTTTCCCATTGTAAAGAGATTGTAAATTTACAATCTTTCCCACTGTAAATTTCAGCCCCGACTTGAAACTCTTTATACAACATCTTCCCCACTTGTAAACACAAGTGTTGTGTTTACATTGCCTTCCTCGGGTACCCACAGTGCAGGGAGGGTAGTAACAGTAGCCACAGCAATGCCAACCCATGCCAACAGAGCACCCACTAGACGGTTCTCAGTGTCTGTCTGCAAGAACGCACTGAACCCTCACGGTGCCAGGAGGTAGGGACTGTATTCTCCATGGGATAAGGACAAAAACTGAGCTTCAGAAAGGCAAAATGGTTATCAACACAGGAGAAAAATCTCCCATCTCAGCCAGTCTGTGCCAAGGTCCAAGCACTCAGATCCAGACAACTGGTAAACCAAGCCTTGCCCCCTTGGGCTGTTGAGTAACTGTCATCTTACAAAACCAAAAGGCTTCAGAGGACGGTGCACATACACAGAAACTCTGGCAAGCAAGAACTTTCTATCGTTCAGTTTTATTTACTATGAAGAGGGAAAATTACCCGTAAATTTCACTCTGAACCCAAGGTACGAGAAGTGGTCAGAATGTGACAGTGATCTATGAAACAGCGCTAGGAGGACCTTGGAGGACAGCCCGCAGGAAAACAGAGAACAATTTCTGTCTCTGCGATGACACAGCAGAGCCAAGGGTTAAGGCTCAAGCTTGTGTGTGTGTGTGGGGGGGGAGTGGGGTCACAGGGGCCAGTTGTGCCCTTCTTGTATGCACTGTGCATCAGCATGAGCTACCTTGCCCACAGCCCCAGGCTCCTGTTCTGAGACTGGGGAAAGGAGAGGGAAGCTAAGACTTTCAACACAGAAGCCTGCACTGTGGCAGCTCAGCCAACGTGAGCCCATGCCAGTCTGTGCTCCTAGTAAATTGGGCCTAAACAAGCAACCCACCGCCTTTTTAATTTTTAAAGGACGGCAGCAGGTTTTGGTTTGGGGGTTGCTTTTAGTTTTAGGCACTGTGGTTTATAACTCATGTCAGGGTTTCATACGAAGCAAGCCATCTTCCAGCACCATCACTTTCCCGCCACTGTCTTAGTGAACCCCCACCCCCCTCAACCCACCTTCTCCATATTCCTCATTCCCCTCGTGGTGAGCTCAATTCTGGAGTCACAATTCTCAGGGTCTGTTGCCTTTGGCCATTTATTTTTATTTCCTTGCTAAGTATCAGGGCAGAAGATTTGTATGTGGGAACCCCAGCTCACTCCCCAGCACCCCACGGTCCCCTACCCCTAGCACCACTAGGTTGGTTCTAAGACAGCAACTTAGAGGGTTCATGAGTGGTTTTATAGACCACCCTGAGCTGTGCCCAGAGAGAATCCGGGGATGGGGGAATGTGTTTCCAGCCTCCGTCGCCGCCACACAGCCACTTGGACAAATTTTAGCTCTTTCCCTACTGGGCTGAGTCTGGTTCTGAGAATGGACATTCCCTGTTACCTCAGACCCCGCTGAGGACTGTCACTAGCTCTGCTGAAATAATTGGAGGGTACAGAGCTCCATTCCCACCTGTACCCTCGCTCCAACTGGACGCACTCAGGAACACAGGCAAGGCTTCCAAATGTCCTTGGGCAGGTGAAGGGGGAAATGGGCAAATTCACGGACACCATGACCAATCAACGTGAAAGTCACGCGTGCTGTGGCGGAGCCCTGAAAGATGCAGATTCTTAGGCGCTATCGGGGCTGCTGGCTCAAACTCTCTTTGAATAAGTGCTCTGGGGACTTGAGGTTTAAGTCTGGGAACCACTGCCCAGGTCACCCTCATCCCTCCCAGATACCTACTATTCTCCCATCGGGGTGTGGGGTCCTCCCGTTTTATAGCTCTGATCTAGACTTATCCTCCAAATGCAGGGCCCAAACTTGCCTCCTGGAAGGCTCAGAGACGCCACACTCAACATGCCAAACTGTCAATCTTGCTTGCGCTGCCCCCTGAACCGGATGTAGTTCTATGATCCCTGGTGAGTGTCTCTGGGCTCACGATGCTCCCTCTCCTTCCCGGTCACATTCCCTCCCTACCTCTTCTCTCCTTCCAGGGATGCTGGAAGGTCGAATAGTAACAGAGCAATGTGACATGAGGGGAGAGGGAGGGGTTCCAGATATCCCCAGGGGTGAAAAAAATGCCAACACTAAAATGCGGGGTTCTCTTTAAAGTCACCCCTTTTTGAGATTGCTGCAGTTTGTCCCAAATCACAGAGTTCTCACAAGGAGAAACCGGTCCCATCCTTGGGTCTACAGCTCTGGAGAGCCTCTCTCCATCTTTTCTCCTCGCCTCTCCCTTTCCTCCTTCTGCCAAAACAAACTCTCTCCCCTCCCCACTCCAAGGTCCGCGTCAATGCATACATTAATACACCTATTGACTTTCCTCTTGCCCGTCATTATCAAGATTTATCTATCTCCCCTGGCTTCCCATTGATTGAGGAAAGCAGTATTCCCAGTGGCCAATCTATCCTGATAGACTCCATGACAAAGAGTCAATATCTATTTATTATTTGATGCATGGGCTTAATTATCTTAAACACCATCCAGCCGGGACAGAGCAGAGGCTCAGCAGTAGCCCGGGCAGCTGTGCCTGGACGGAGAATCCATCAGACGGAGCCGGGGGCCCAGCGGGTTCTCTGAGCAGCGAACACACACTGACCTGACACCTCTCAGCCCTGCCCCACCTCCGCCTGCAGAGAGAGGGAGGCAAGACAACAGCATCGGGGATTCAATTTGACCTGCCACCAGCCCACACGGCAGGCACTCGAGCTGGTGGGGGTCAGATAAAGCAAGTCGGCAGCGGGGTGTGCGGCTCCGGCCTCCTGGAGGCGTTTGAAGAGGAACTGGTACAGCCAGGAGGAAAAACAGCGAGGCCATTTGGTCCACACTTGGGCCTGAATCAGGTGGTCTTGGGTTCATTTCTCGCCTCTTCCTGGCTTCGGGACTGGGGCACGTTTCTTGTCTCTTGCCTGCCTGTAGCCAGGGAAGTAGAGCAGCTCCCTACTTCAAAGGGCTGATGAAAAGGATTCAAAAAGACAGAAAACCCAGTTCTGCAGGCATGTTCTTCAGATCACAGGACAGGCACGAGCCATTACAATCTCACCAGGGAGAGCTCCCTCCACACCCAGGGACCCTGGGGAGGCCCTGAGAGCTTCCTGAACCCCCAAGTGCCAGCCACGCAAAGGAAAAGGTGCCTCTGGTTTCTAGAATGTGTATCAGGGACCTGACGTTGCCTCTTGCACCTCCGAAACACAGCGGGGGCTTGACGGGCCACACTGGCCCTCCGCAGCCTGGTGAACAGTGTAAGCTTCTGGCAGGGCTGACAGCCACCGCAGCTGTCCCCGAGGGGTTGTCGCGGAACACTTCCCAGCACTCTTAGCCCTGAGCTGGTTCCTACTGAGGCCTGGTCATGGCCAGTGCCAGCCAGTGTCCACTTTCTCGGAGGACGGAGGTCCAGCAGTGATCCTACTGTGGCCCTGCTCAATAGTCCTGCATGAAGCACTCTAAGATCTAAACCATATGAGCTAAATTCTGGGGCTCAGCTCCAGGGTGCATGTGGAACGTCCCTGGCTCCCCGGCCTCCGCCACTCCCGGTCCCTGGACTCCTGTCCAGCTCTACCTCCTGTCCTCAGCAATGCTCTTCCCTTCCCATTGTTTCCTTGGCCATTTGGCTGACCACTTGGCTAGATAAGGAGTCTACTGTGGGTGTCCGAAGGTTCCCTTCACTGAAGTGACCACATCATTTCAGAATCATCCACTTGCTTTTCTGCCTCTGAGTGCCACGGAGTAGGGGGAGAAGGTATTGGGGAATGCTGGGTAGAGCCCCCCACTCCACCACGGAAGCCAAACGTATAAGGAGGGTAAGGAGGAGGCAGAGGTGGGAGAGCCACACGGGGCTGGCTCTGGACCACCACGCTCTCGGGTGGTTTCAACACTTTGCTTCCGGCACGTCACCATCCACG
The DNA here is from genome assembly GCA_021461705.1 of Cryptotis parvus. Classification (NCBI taxonomy): domain Eukaryota; kingdom Metazoa; phylum Chordata; class Mammalia; order Eulipotyphla; family Soricidae; genus Cryptotis; species Cryptotis parvus. The sequence goes on along the minus strand of JAJIBD010001174.1, from coordinate 249,777 downwards.
AGATTGGGATGCTCTCCCCTCAGGGGCCATCCAGCACTCCGTCCTCGGGTGCCTCCCCCTTCCCCGAGTGACCTCGCCTCCACTGAAGCCTGTAGTTTCCATCACCCGCCAGCACCGATGACTCACACACAGTTATTTCCAGCCCAACCTTTCATCAGCGTTTGACACGGTAGATCCAGTTCCCGGTTCCCCGTGGCCTCCTGGATAGTTGCTTGAGGCCTAGAGAAGTTGTCGCTCGGCCAACGTCCCAGTTGGGAGCAGTACTGGCACCCGAAGCTCGCCTGCCCCTTGCGGCATCTGAGATCGGACCAAACCCCAACCCCTAGTGGTCTGATGTGCCCGGGAGGGAAAACAGACCTGCTCTTCTCACTGGCCCAGGCCTGGGGGGAGAACAGCATCCCCTGTTACTATAGCAACTGGGAGATACCAAGGCACCCAGCCTGGCCAGTTAGAGGAGTCAGGACGCTGCAGCTTCTGCTACATCCAAGCCCACTCATCCTTATCTCTCTCTTGCATGAGGAGGTGAGCAATGCCATTGGACAACCCTGTCCCCGAAGAGAGTGTTCAGGGACTGTTTCCACTTAAACCATTTGCTTAAGAAGGGGAGAAAAAGAGAGCAATGAAACAGGCTTACTGGACAAGCAGGGCACCTGGGCACTCAGGGCACCGAGGGCACCTGGGCACTCAGGTGTGCACAGTCAGAAATGTGAACTGTGGGTGATCACATGATGGCAGATCACATGATGGCAGATCACTCGTGGTGTTAGGCTTATTTGTTACAGCAGCGGCAGCTATCCTGACAAATACACATCTGCTGGCATGGACCCCTGAGGTGCCTGTGATTCTCTGCAGCAGCAGATGGTGTGTGTGTATGTGTGCGTGTGGCGTGCGGCGCGCATGTGTGTGTGTGTGTGTGTGCGTGTGTGTGTGAGATGAAAGCTTTTACTCCTCCTTTTGGCTGGGTCTCATTTTTTAACAGCCAACAAGTGAGCACCTGTGTCACACAGCAGGGGGGACCTGAAGTGGTGACCCACGTCCCGCCTGGAGATTCAGAATCTCTGCCAGCTCAGGAAGGCAGCCGTGGATGGGGAGGGGGCCGAGGTCTCCCCCCCTCCGCCAGGCCCACTGACCGCCCCCTCCAGGCATGCGCAGTGGACACAGCGCTAATAATACTAATGATAATGAGACGCACATTTATAGCGCTTCCTTCCCCAAGGCCCGCGCTTTACATTCCAGCACAATTAAAGGCAGTCACAGACAAAACCCTTTTCAGCTGCGCAGCATAAAGGGAAAGCGATTCAGCTTTCTGTGCATAAAAGCCAGCCCAAGGCACCAGAGAGGGGGAAGGGGGCCGGCAAGTGCGAGGCAGCCCCCACCCCCACTCTCATGCGTTATATATAGGACAATCAAACTGCCCTGAAAGAGAACTCCCCACCCCTGCCCCAATCCAAGAGCGAGGAGCAAGGCGAGAACAGTGTGGTTTGAGCGGAAGGCTGGGTGCTCCACGGCTTTGGTCTGAGACAGCAGCGGGCAGCTGGACACCACAGGGCACGGTCCACAGCATCGGATCTGCACAGGGAAAGAACTCGGCCAGGAAGTGGCTTTGAGAGTTCTCAGGCTCCAGATGCAAATGAGGACCCCGTGGGATTTTGGGAGCACCCATCCCGGGGCCTCAAGAGATGGGGCTTCTTGCATTACGGGCGCTCGTTCCCTCCCAGGAGCACTGGATTGCCTTGGCCACAGGTGCCCAGAGAAGGGACGGATGCCCGTACCAACAGGGAAGTTAAAGCCCCTTCTCAAGAGCAGTGAGGACGCCCCCGTCCCTCTCGGAGCCCACCATGAGCAGTCCCTATATGAGACCTTTCCCTGACTCCTCCGGGGTCAGCGGGTCCTTCCACCCTGAGCCCAGCACCGGAGCCCCCCAAGCCTTTCTCCTGCCCCCTCTCTTCCGGTGAGGACCCTGCTTCTTCTGGCCCCTGGTTCTCTGCCTCTCTGCATGGCCAGCTCCTTCTCCTAACCTTCTCAGCTCAAATGCCAAGTCCCCAAGCCACCTCTTCAGAGTCCCTCCCCATGGCCCCTGCATGTCCCTGCGCCCATTTCCGGCATCCTAGTGCTTAAGCAGGAGATTAACTCACCCTTGCCTGCTCTCCTCTAACACAGAGGGTCTCACAGTCCCGAGGTCGGGAGCACAGTGCCTGTGCTCTGCGGAGCGGTTCCCCTCGATCTGCGGGGGTAAGGGGAGTGAGCTCACAGAGCACTGTAGGGAGACGGCTAGTGCTCAAGAGGCAAATGTATGCGTGGGGGGGGGGAATTTCCCAAGGTGTGGTGTGACTGGAGCCAGGAGAGAGGGTCAGGTGGTCCCGGCAGGAAGCAAGAAACGACTTCTTAAACACTGGGCGATAGATCCGGGGCCACCGACCCTGGGCCCCTCCTCCCTATCCAGAACTTCTGATTTGGAAGAAGGGGCCACACAGAGGGCCTCTTTGTGGGGAGGGGGCATAAAATATACATTTCTAGCAAGTTCCTAGGTGGAGCCAGTGGAGCCTGGTGACTAAGCATGGGTTTGTCTAATGTGGGGACGGCAGGAGATTTCAGTATTGGCGGGGCTGGGGGATAAATGAGTATTTTCCTGGCGAAGAGAGAGCACGAGTGTGTCCGTGAATGAGATGAGTGGAGAAGAGAGATGTGTGAGACAGAAATGTAACTTTGTGTGTCTATGAGGAGGCGCGGCCTGCGTGTGTGTGACAAATGTAACTTCATGTGTTTATGAGGAGGGGCGTGTGTGTGTGAGAGAGAGAGACAGAAATATAACTTCATGTGTTAATGAGGAAGGACGCGTGCATGCAGAGTGTGTGTGTGTGTGTGTGTGTGTGTGTGTGTGTGTCCGGGGATCACAGGAATTTATAGGGTGTTGCCAAAGTACACGATCACCAGGCTACAAAAATGAAACTCAGTTCTAATAAGCCTCTGTACTTACAGTAGTGGCCTCATACCAAGGGACCCCCTATATCCCCACCCGGCCAACACACACTCTAGGACTTATCAACTGGGTTCCAACCACCACCACCCACCTTCCATGTGATTCTGAGGTGATAAAAGGGGGGAGAAAACCCTCAATGAGCCCCAGTCTACCTACAGGTAGCAAAGGTCTAGAGTAATGCAGTAAGGCTGCAACTGAGCCCCAAAGACCCCCAGGTCAGAATCCCCAGACACTGAATCCCAGGGGACTCATAGAGCCAAGGGACCTTAGCAGTCTCAGCCTGGATCGCACAGAGGAGCCCCTCGAGGCCATCACGGTTATTCTTGGAAGTGGGGCAGAAGGACCGTCTGGGCCAGTGAGGGTGAGAGGCCCCAGTGCTGGGTCACACACAGGTTGAGGAGAGCAAGGAAGCCGCCCTGGCTAAGGCCAGCACCACACTTGGTGCTTGCCCACAAGACCAACTCCACAGCGACTGTCAATAATCTCCAAATGATCCAACTCCAAAATGATTTAGCAATCCCGCTGCTAGCGGGATCTGTAGAGAAAGACCTGTTGGTAATCAGTTGGTTTTTCTCATTCCCCAGCGCCCGACACGTTGCATTACCAGGAAGCTAGTCCTAGAAATATAAGTTAACTTCAATGATAATTACTAGGCAATTGGCTAGAACCCACCATTGTGAACGTCTCCAGAATATGTCAGGTAATTATTTGGTCTTATGTTCCCGTTAAAATCAATCCAGGCTCCATAAACCGTTCCTGTTGGTTGGCTCTCTTCCAACCATCAACCTCCTGCTAGCCAACTGTGTGAATGGGAGTGATTAATCCAATTACTCAAATGTTGAATGTTCAGAGAAGAAACCCGGGTGGCCACGAGTGGAGGGTGCTCCATGGGAACGGGGTGCACATGGGGCCTCTCCCTAAGATAACGGCGTAATGACACCATAATATAGAATAAATGCCACTTCTCTGGGCCTCATCTGGCTTCTTCACACAAAATACCCAAACACTTCAGAGACCAATTACATGTCCCAATGCAGTGGCGTCTTTATGGCGAAGTCAGGAGAACGCGTTGCTATTTGTGAAATTTGCGGCGGTTATGGCTCTGGGGGCGGCGGGAGCCTCAAGTTCTACATGGAGAGCAAAGCGCCGAATGCAGCTGGCTTCCAAGCTGAGACAGGTTTCCCGATGCGCCCGACTGAATCTGACCACTTCCCAAAGTCACAGGGACAGGACAGTGGCGGGGTCGGGGGTCCTGAAGAGGCACAGGCCAGCAGTGGTTGCAGATTTCAAATGTCTGCTTTTGTGGGCACGGAAGTTAGGGGGTGGCGGGGGTGTGGGTGCCAGGTGAGAACCTGGAAGAATGCCGGGAGCACGGAGGGAGCAGACTCCTGGGAGCACGGAAGAAGGTCAGAGTGGGCGGAAGAGCGACTTCGCCAATGCTCCCATGCAGGACTGAAGGGAGACCTCGGGCAGGTAAGAGGGCAGGAGGGGGTCAGGTTGTGAGAAGTGCCGCACCCCTGCCCCCAGAGGGTCTTCGTTCTGTGTCTGCATCCTTGTCCCCCGACACAGCAAAAATCCCCACCCAAAAGGGGTTTCACCCAACGTGCTTTGGCCAATGGGCGCCAGCCAGTGTGGCCCTGGCACGGGCAGCTGAGCTCAGGCTGGCCTCTTGCTGCTCGTGGAAACAAGAGGACCCTGGGAACAAGTGTGTGACGGGCTGAGCAGGCACATGGGGGAGAACACAAGCCCCCCAGCTGCCCTCCCCCTTATTTTTCTTTTTGGATCACACCCAGAAATGCTCAGGGGTTACTCCTGGCTCTTGAATGAATTACTCCTGGCAGTGCTCGGAGGATCATATGGGATGCCGGGGATCGAACTCAGGTGGACAGTGTGCAAGGCAAATGCCCTGCCCACTGTGCTATCGCTCCGGCCCCCCAGCTGCCCGACACGTGAGTCTGTCCAGCCGCTCAGGGCTCCACCAGCTGAACACAGACACACCTAAGGACACAGCTACCCAGCCTGACCCAGAGAAGACCACGTCCACAGTTTAGAAAACACTCTGGGGTGGGCTGTGACTCGGCCAGATCTTATGGGTGCATTCATCAAGTCAGAATGGAACAGCACCCCCAGTAGTATCTGGCTGGATAGAATCACCCCATCCTGGGCAGTGGAAGTTCCATTTTCACTCTGGTTTCAGGAGGGTGGAAGGGTCCGCTCAGGGGCCCCTTGCTTGATGCCCACCCTTTACTATTCACCCCCCGGGTTCCGGCAGGGCAGCATCTGCCTGGTCCATGAAGATGTGGCGCACAGAAACCAGCTTCTTTCACTCACTCAGGTCGCAGAACCGATACCAAGAGGCGCTGCAGCCCCAGGAGAGGGAAGGGGGCCCAACAGCTCTTCTCCACACCCACAGCTCCTGTTTCGGCCCCTGCCCAGAGGCCAGGCCTGTGCACCAGCATAGTGATCTGCACTGAGATATGGGAAGGAGAAGGCTTCTGACTGGTCACTGGCAACAGGCCATGAAAAATGTACCAAAGGAGCATCTCCTAACTGCCCGGCTGAAACTTTCTAAGATATCCCCCCCAATACACCCCTGTGCCCACATAATACTAGAAAAGCAGCAGCTACTGGTGGCCATGGGGGCCTTTACATGCAAAGCAGGTGCGCAACCACTGAGCTTCCTTTCTGGCCCCGCACTGGGAGTTTCTCAGTGATCCACAGACAAGGCCTACACATGTGCTCAGCAGCTTTCATGACCATCAGAACTATACATTCACCAGCCCCTTCAGGGAGAGGATTGGCAGTCAAGAGTCCACAGGCCAAATCTAGTTCACCCTCTGGCTTTATAAACGAGGTGCCAGGAGCACCCCAGGAGTGGCATGTGGGGGTACCAGCTCACTCGGGCAGCAGAGGGGAGTCCTAGCGTGCCGTGGGGCTGCAAAGCTGCACGTCTCTCCAGCCGGTGCTTTGGGGGAAAGATGAAGGGGTCCTCTCTCAGCTACCTGCCCCCAGCAGAGGGACCCGGCCCGCCAAGCCCTGGGGGTAGTGGAGACCCCGCTCCTCGGAGCCCCTGTTCAGCCCCACCCACAGAAAGTGATTTTCTAGAGCCAAAGACCTCAAGTCATGTTAGCTGTGAACGGCACAGCCAGAGATACTGTAGGTGTGTAGCGCTGGCAGAAGTACCTGCCCCTGGTTGTAGGGGCCTGGCCGGGGGCCAGGGGCGAGGCAGCAGGCGCGGACTGACCTCGTGATGATGGCCAGGTGGGGCGGGCTCATGCAGGCGCCCATGAAGAGCACCACGTTCTCGTGGCGCGTCTGCCTGTAGGCCATCACCTCCCGCTTGAAGGCCTTCAGCTGGTCCTCGTTGTCCCGCTCGATGTCGATGAGCCGGATGGCCACCTCGCCGTGCCAGCGGCCGTGGTACACCTGCCCGAAGCGGCCCTTGCCGATGAGCTCGCCCACCTCCAGCTGCTCAAAGGGGATGTCCCACTCCTGCAGGAAGATGCTGGTCTGGCTGGCCTTGGCGGGAAGCTCCGGGCCGACAGTAACGACAGGTTCATCTCCTCAAAGTCATCCTCTGACTCTTCCGCCTCTTCGTGGCCTTCTTCATTCTGTGGCAGGGGGCAGCAGGGGCCAGAGGTCAGGTGGACACCGACACAGTGCCCCCGGCCTGCCTGCAAGGCCCTGAAGGGGGGTGGGTTTGCTTGGGGACCACCTCTGAGTTAGATTCTGTTGCACGTGTGCATGCGCCGCACTCATGTACACACAAACACACGCACACACACTTACACACACATGCGCACTCACACACATTCATACACACACGCACACAGACACATGCACTCAGGCACACTCACACGTTTGTGTGTGCACCCACCGCGCGCACTCTGGGACCGGGCAGGAACACCCCCGAGCACGCAGGGACTGACCATGCGGCCTTCCCCTGGCCAGGCAGGCGCTTTCAGCCACGGAGCCATCTTTCTGCCCCCCACCCCCTCATCTTCCAAACACTTCAATCAACAGTTTCAGGAGAGGGAATGATTCCCTGGGGAATAAAGACTGGAGGGACTGAGTCAAAGGGTCTGAACCTACAGTTCTCACCCCAGTCTCCCCATTTATCCCTCTAGCAGCTCAGGTGCGTGGAAGGCAGCCTCGGGAATGCTCAGCGCCCCACCAAGCGCCGAGAGCCGAGGCCCCCTGCCTCCCTGGCAGAGCCTTTCAGAGGCAGCAGGGCCCCTCCCCCAAGCAGCTTTGGGCCCGGGCTAAGTTTTCCGCTAAGAATGTGAGTCTCGCGCCAGCTCCTCTCTCTTGCAGCAGCACCAGCTTTTCCGTGGTGCGTGACAGGTAACGGGCCATTAGGCTGGGCCGGGAGGGGCCCCGTCTGGCAACCCTCCCTGAGCGAGACCATCCATCAAACAGGGCCTGCACCCCCAAACACCCCCGGCCTCTGCGTCATCGAAGACATATCCGGGCAGCTGGAAAAGCCGCGCCCCCTCCCTCCTGCACCTCCTCCTCACCTCTGAGGTGGGCTCCACTTCAATCTGAAGTAATGGATTTCCTTCCAAGCTTGAAAGAAAGAGAATGAAGAAGGTGAGCTGGGGGGTCACCGGGAGGACCCTGCGCTGGCCCTGCTGTGTCTGGAATATTCCAGACTCTTGCCAACAGGAAGCAGGCACAGGACACTCTTCGGGGCTGCCCGGGGCTCGTGGGTCGGGATTTGCTTTGGGCTCCCTAATCCAGCAGCTCCTTCGGAGACCGGCCTCAATGCCACCAGTGGAAGAAGGCGTCGAGTCTTAGTGTTCGCCGATGAAGGACAAACCCGCTCTCCAAAGGGCACGCGGGCTGGAAGCATCCGGGATTCCCGTGTTGGCGCAGCCACTCACGCTGCTCCCCAGTGCCGGGAACAGTGCCAGGCCCTAGTGGGTCACCCTGCTCAAACCGCCAGGCTCCTCACCAAAGGGCTCTTATACCGCTGTCGAAGAAAGGTTAAAGCAAGCGACAAAGGGGAGGACGCAGGGAATCAGTGGGGCGCGGGGTAACTCTGAAGAGGGACAGCGGGGGGCACCTAAAAGCTGTATCTCAGCTGGACCACACTGAAGTGCATAGTGTGCTCAACTGGAAGACTTCGTGTGTACGTGCGTGTGTGTCTGTGTGTATGTGGGCATGTCTCTGTATACATGTGTATGTGAGTGCATGTGTGCGTACGTCTGTGTGCATGTGTGAGTGTATATCTATGTGTTCATGACTATGTGTATTTATGTTTATACGTGTGTGTTCATGTGTGTGTGTGCATGTGTGTGCATGCATGCCTGTGTGTGTCTGTGTGATCTAGGAGCTTCCCTTGTGTTTGCAGCCTGGGAACGCACTGACTGGAAGACAGTGAGTGTATGAAGACAAAGCCTGTATGGGACACCCTGCTGGATGATGGGGTGAGCTCGGTGTGCCTGTGAGTTGTGTTCAGAGTGTGCCAGGGCAGTCATAGGCTGACGGTATGAGTGACTATGTGTGGAAGACAGGAAAGTTGGGGTGGACAGTGTGTGATGAGGCCTGAGGGACCGTGTGTGTCATGCTGTGATTTTACTGGGGGACTGTCCACTTACAGAGCACAGCGGATGCGGTGGCTAACCTAGGAACAGCAGAGTCGGAAAGGATGGAGCAAGGACTCACCAGGCAGCCCTGTTCCCTCCCTGTTTCCTCAGTGGGGGTTTGTGGCAGCATCTGCCTGCTTCCCTCGCTGGGGGGTCTGTGTGCACAGGGGCTGCCTGATCCTGACCCTCACACCTCCGGAAGCTGCAGACCCTGCAGGGGAGGCCCTCCCTGGAGGCTGAAAGCCTGGAAGAACCTGAGCAGGGGTGCGGGGGTAAGGCTGGTGGAGAGTGACGCATGTCACTATCTCTGCCAATTATTTATAGCACAGCCTGGGGAGGGAACCGAATGGCAGAGTGACAGCTGACGGGGGGGGTTGTCAGGCTGTGCCCTCCCTGTCCCCCCAGCTCACACCCGACCCCTCTCTGTCTGCCTAGAGGAGAGCTCACAGCCTGGGGCCTTTTGCTGGCTTCTTTCAGGGACAGTGAGTGGCCCTCTCCCTCCGCACATTAAAGCAACTCGCAGGCAGCAGCCGCGGGCTCTTGTGCTCTGACGGTCAGTTAATAACCCAGAGTTCAGCTCACACAAACCGTGGGCAGCAGCGGGATGATTCGGGATGACTTCAGCACCCCACCGCCGGCAAACGACGGCCTCTTCTTTAACAAAGCCCATGATGAGGGCTAAGACACTTGCCCACAGCCACCATATGTGGCCCCTGGGCACTGTTGGGAGTGACCCCCCAGCACTAAGCCCTGAGGATACCCGGGTGAGGCCCCCAAACAAACAAAGATGGAACCAACCAGTGGGGGAGCTGGAATAAAAAGCAAACAGGCAAACGTGGAGGCGGCCACACGTACACCCCCACCTTTCATCACAGGGGGAAACTGAGGCAGGTGATTTCATTCTGGGAATGGGAGGCCACCTGACAGGAGAGTCTGTATCCTAAAGACCCCCTCCCGCCCCAAAGATGCTCGCTGTGATGCTGTTTGCAGCAGTGACCCCGAGGAGGCCGGAAGGTGCAGCCGCAGGGGATGGCTCAGGACATTTTCTACATGGATATGGCATTTCACAGTCATTATAACTGAGGTCTGTGACGCATCTGGGAGATGTGAAGAATGTGTCTGCGGGAATCACAGACCCAGCAGCCGGGAAAATGTGGGCCTGGTGTGGGGGTCACGCCGCACCAACCCCAGGAATCAAAGATCATGTCTCAGGAGCGCAGACGCGGGCTTCTGCCTTCCTCTGCGGGGGGGCTCCCGGCAGAGGAACATGAGCTCATGCTGCTTCTACATGGGCAGAAACCAGAAGTCAGCACACAGGCTCTGGACAGGGGGCAGACAGTGAGCAATTTAGACTCAGCGGTCCAGACGACGGTCTCCGTGGCAACCACTGGACTCGAGCAGCTGTCATCGGAAAGTCGCCCAACACTGTTGTCAACACACAGGCATGGCTGCCTTCCAATAAAACTTTATATATATATAAAAAAACAGAATCATGGCTGTCTTCCAATCACACTTTATATATATTTAAAAAAAAAAGCTCAGGGAGGAAGGGGGGATTTGTGCCAAAAGCTGCGATTAGCTGAGCACAAACGCTGGTAGCAACCTAACTTACGCATTTTAATAGCGGGACAAAGACTTGAGTTACTGTGCTGTTGTTAAGTGCTCGCACTGCTGTCACTGCTGCTGGCACGTACAGAGTCCTGAGGAAATGCTGCCACTCAGGGAATCCCCTCTGAAAGGCAGGGTCGAGGGCACAGGGCAGAGCTGATGGGGGGTAGTAGGTGGGGGCACCACTGCTGGCCCATCACCTCCCTTTTGACCTGACTCCTTCCCCATGTCCCTTCTGTCTCCTTGAATATCTTCCCAGTACAGTGAGTACAGGAACAAGGGGTGACTCCTGGTCACCTGGGAGGAGCCTCCAGTCGACTTACATTGGGTTGGAGGTCACCGGATGCAGGATGACCTGGGGGGCCCGCGTGGGCGTCTCGGGCACTGGCACCACATCTGTATCAGAGAGGAGACAATCAGAGACGCAGCCTGGGCTCACAACCCCCACAGCCCAGAGCCTGGGAGACGCCGGCAGCTCAGAACTGACTGTGCGATCGTGGCTTCCTTCCCCTTTCCACCACCTGCTCCTGGACCAGTGGTCCCAAAACACCCTGGGTCGGGACTCCCCTGGGTTGCCCAGAGGGTGAACGAACCCATCCCAATCACCAGCCTGGTTGGGCCCCCCATTCTCCTGGGCGAAGGGGCTTCCCATTGCTCCAGCCCCACACCCCGACACTCCCGACCTTGAGGCCCTGGCTCCCTCCTCCCAGTTCTTTCATGGTGCTCCATGGAGCCCTGGTCTCTATACCACTGCCCATGTCCAGGCAGTCTCCTGGGGACTGAAGATTCCCTCCTCCACTCAACATTCGCCCTCCCCCCAACCGGTCCCAGCAGCTCCCACGTCCCAGAGTGTGGGACCCACCTGGAAAGATGAACTGTTGCTTGTACTTGTAGTAGTGCGATGCTGCAGAGAGAGGGGAACACCCGAGTGAGCCATGGCCTGGCCGGGTTCCCACAGCCCACCCTCGTGGGTCTCCAGGTGCCATGATACCCTCTAAAGAGCTATGTGGGGCTGAGAAACGTCCTAAAGGAACCCGAGGTCTAAAGGGGTAAGTTAACTCTCCCCAGAACATTTTGGTCCTGAGGTACGGCCAGCGTCATCTAGCCCATTTGGTGCCTAAGACCCCCAGGGACCGAGGGACAGTCAAGCAGCAGCACCGACTTCCCCTCCTGTGACATTTTCCCCAGTGCCAATGGCAGGAGTACAGAGAGACCCCCTTGAGTGACGCAGGGAAAGCAAACTGACGCGATCACAATGTGGCCCCCAAACACCACGGCCGGGACTGTCCTCTGCTGCGGCCCTCCCACGAGTGGGCACAAGTGAAGGAAACAAAATCCCCCAAGATGCGGCCATAGGACCAGGCTCTCTGCAAGGCAGGGTCCCTGCAGCCTCGCTCAGCATGGCTCAGACAGGCTAAGGGCCCGAGATAGCACTGAAGTGGGGGCAGAGACAGAAAACGTGGGCGCTTGGACATTTCTGTCATGAAAGGATGGACACCTGACCATTGGCCACAGCCTGGATGAGTGGGAGGGAACCTGTCTGGGAAGGAAGGTGGCCAGGGATGAATGTGGAGTCTCACACCCACACAACTGGAGCAAAACCCAATCAGAACAAAAGCCATGGCACAACTAGAACAGAACAGAAGGGCCCGCTGGTGGCGAGAGCAGCGGTGGGGAAGACGGACTGGGCGAAGGTCCTCCAAAGGCACAGATGAAGAAGAGAAGGAAGTTCCGGGTGCTGCGTTCAGCAAGGGGCCACCATCAGCAACACTATCACACATTTGAAAGTCACTAAGAAGAGCGTGGCAAAGTTCTCCTCTCGGGAATAGCAAGGGCAACCTCGTGAGGTCAGGAAAAGCAACTCAACTCGTGGTGCTCGTTCGCAACGTGGGCTCCTACCAAATCACTACCATGTTCCCCTCCAGCGGATCCAATGTTCTGTGTTAATTATATTGCAGTAAAACTAGGGAAATCCTTGGTGCGTCTCCCATCTTTCTAAATTTCCTGCACCGGGCACTGAGTCTGTCTTCTTGTAGCTGCTGTTAACAGAACTGCCTCCAAGTGCCATTAGACGGATCCTCAGAAGCTCAGAGAGCTCTGACAGTTGTGTAAAGGGCTGAGCTTGAGGTGTCTGTGGGAGAGCTGGCCCCAGTCCCTGCCCTGCCCTGATGCCACTAGTGATGGTCTCAGAGATTTCCTCAGGTAAGAGCCCCAGCAAGTCCACCCTGTGATCTTTCCAGAAAGCCTCGAAAGCAGCTCAGTCACTGACTCTAGGGTTAGGACCTGGTTATCTGCGAGGACCAGGATTTCTGCCTTCCACAAGCAAGCCTCCATGATCACGCTTATGGAGGGCACAGAAAAGTCATTCCCATCAGCACTGGATCTCCTAAGGGGCTGCGGCTCCAAATTTCCCCAAGGATCCCGATGCCCTCAGCACTGGGATCTGACGCAGGGGAGTCTGGGCTGGGGAGCAGGCGCTACAGAGCTCTGTGTCCAAGCACGGGAAAAGAGCAGGGGCGGGCTGAGTCAGGTTCTTCCCGGGATGATTTTATCACTGGGAGACATGACATGCTAGCGATGGGGGTGGGTGCACCGGGTTCTAGCCTGGGAGAGCCAGGTCAAGAGTCTGGAGCCATCCTGAAACCCTGGCTCTCACTCTAGATGCTCGCAGAATTCTCTAGAGTCTGTGCCCACATGTGTGGAGCGCGCCGAGAGGAGAGTGAACAGGCTCACCCAACCAGGACTAAGGTCCCTGTAACTCAGAGTACCTGTCTTGCTCCGCTGATGCTCAGACGAAAAGTTGGTGGCTTCCTGTTCTGAGCACAAACACCGGAGCCTCCTACCAACACCATGTTGGTGTCCCACCCCTTAGGGTTTGTCTGATTGGTGTCTTAGCCCATAGGGTATGTCTGATTGGTGTACCACCACTACAGGGCGTGTCTGATTGGTGCACCACCCCAAGGGGCATGTCTAGTTGGTGTCCCACCTCCACAAGGTATGTCTGATTGGTGTCCCACCTCCCTGGGTGAGTCTGATTGATGCACCACCCCAAGGGGGCGTGTCTAGTTGGTGTCCCACCTCCACCGGGTATGTCTGATTGGTGTCGTGTCTGAGTTAGCTCTTACAGACCGCGCGTGTGCATGGATTAAGGCTATGGTGGAAGGTTCACAGAACCTGGACAGGCTCTGGGAAAGCCAGGAATTCTGTGCCACTTGCTTTTATAGTCACATTCCCTGCGCCCCGGACCCGGGAGCTGAGTCGGCACATCTCCAGCGCAAGCCTGGATTGGCTGTACAAAAACGTTTCTCTAAGCTCTCTTCACGAATAGGCCAGAGGGAGTTGTAATGAAGAGATAATCGACAGAGCTGAGAGCACGCTGGCTGTGCGGGGGGTGGGGGGGTGATGTATAACCTCCCCAGGGTGGACATCCTGGGATCCTGCAATGCCTAAGGAGCCTTAGGTAGTGAGGTAGTGAGGGGGAGCGCGAGTCAAGTTTGTTGAATGAACACGCTCTCTCCTTTCCATACACACATCCACAAATATCCCAAGAGTGGGAGCCAGGTGGAGGCACTCTGATTCTGTAAAAAGAGGTGCCCAGGCTGCGTAGGAGCTCATTCAAGACCCCGGGCGGGGAGAAAGTTCTAGAAAGTCCACCTGCAGAGCCCCTGCTTGTTTCCATGCCCCCCACTTTCACGCCAGCTGCCTACGTGCAGGGCGTCGGCCATGGGGTTCAAGTTAAAGCAGGAAAACAAGCCGGGTGCTCAGGAGGCTTAGCTGATCCCCGGCCTGTCAGCGACAGCTGGGGCGAGAAATCTGGTGCCGTATCTGCAGAGGACGAGCGAGCTGGCAGCCACGTCGGCTCAAGAGGAGGGGCGGGAGGGGCAGCAGGGCGGAAGAGGTGGGCCATGTCCTAGGAAGGGAGAGACAGAACTCTCTGCCCACACCTGGCCAGGCTGCCCACACGCAACTCTCAGGACACTGTCTTCTGATACGGCAAAAGGGACTTGCAGAGTGACTCGCCCCGAGCCTGAGATGCAGTTCCTGCAGGGGGTCCGCGTGCAGCCGTCGGGGGCCTTACAGGAGGGTGGCAGGAGGAGGGGGAACAGGAGCAGAGACGGTGCGAGGTGGAGCTAGGGGCGAAGGAACTGGCATTACTAGAAGCTGGGCAGAGGTAAGGGAGCATTCGTCCCCAGAATCTCCTGAAAAGCCAGCCCTGCTGGCACCTTTATTTTTAGCCCAGCGACACTGATTTGTGACTTCTGACCTTCCTCAGGGAAGCCACTGGTGCTGTTTTAAGACGTGAGGACGAAATTTGTTATAGCAGCTGCTGGGATCTCATGGAGGGCAAGTTTGGTTGGTGTCCCGCCCCAACAGGGCGTGTCTGATTGGTGCCCCACCCCTACAGAATGTGACTGATTTGTACACCACCCCATTGGGGAATATCTGGTTGGTGTCCCGCCCCATAGGGGTTGTCTGATTGGTGCCCATCAATAGGGTATGTCTGATTGGTGTCCTACCCCCACAGGGTGTGTCTGATTGGTGCACCACCCCATTGGGGGCATCTGGTTGGTGTCCCGCCCATAGGGGTTGTCTGATTGGTGCCCACCAATAGGGTACGTTTGATTGGTGCACCACCCATGGGGGCGTGTCTGGTTGGTGTCCAACCCCCACACGGTATGTTTCACCCCAGTAGGTAGCTCAAAAGTCTGGAGGCACCTGGTCCCCACCTTGCCCTTTGCAATACAGCACCAGGTTCTGAAAAGCAAGGGAGCCCCCCGCAACAGAGCATGACCATAACTCCCTCCACATGCAGGCATACCACACTTGGTCTCTCCTATCCCCCCAAACTCTCCCCTGCATGTTCTGACATGAACAACGACCCAGATGCTCATACCCCGCAATGTCCCACTTGGGCAAGAATGTTCTAACTGAGCCCGGGCTCAAACCTTGCTCTTCCTAGTCAAAAGTCTGAAGAATCCTTCGGACACCCAACGGCCGTCCGAAGGTTTGTTGCCAGCCACCAGGGCTCACTGTGAAAAGTGTGATGAGTAACTAGGGCTTTGGACAAACAGGACAGGCACTTGTCGCCCTGGGGAAACTTTCTCTAAAAGCACCCGAGATCAGGAAAGGTCTGCATGCCCTCGGGAGAGGTCAATTATTTTTCCTTCCCAGGGTTCCACTGTATTATTACCATTCAGTTATGAAATCATGGCACACTCCTTATTATACACGGCAAGGAGAGAACTAAGCAGAGTCCTTCTCCCTAGACAGATGACACAAAGTGGGGCAGACTTTTGAGCTCCCTTTTCAAACCCAAATACTGTACCACGAGTAGGATGCTATGGAGCTCGCAAGGTACTTCTTATCCTTCCATTTAAAATGCATAAAAATATCTCCAAGCCAGGATAACGACATGCCTACAGGGGCTACTTCACTCTTTTCTGAAGGGTTTAGTTATATATGTCGGCATATATTCAAACTATGCCCTCTTGAGGGCCATTCTGGTGGGGTCCAAAGGCAATAAAATTCTGACCTGCAGAGCCCTGTGCTCCGGCAAGCGTTTCTGCTTACGTCATCATACAAGCATTGCAACTGGTTCAAGGACGCACCTTTCAAACTCTGACCATGTCAAATCCCCTGCACACTCAATTACACACACATTCATACACACATACATTCACACACACACACACCAACACACACACACACCAACACCAGGGTATATGAAATTCCTGATTTCTATGATCCTGGTTAGCCCAGCATTCACGGACAATGAGGGCGAGAAGTGTTCCAAGGGTAGCCGGGGACACTGCGAGGAGGCAGGAGTTTGGCTGGGTGATAAGGACAACATCTCGCATGTGCTGTGATTGTGGGCAAGACAGCCACTCTGCTCAGCTCTATGCAAGGATGGGGACGTTTAGTCCTTCAATAGTTCTTTGAAGTGGGTGCTATTATTCTCCCCATTGTAGAGATGGGGAAACAGAGGTACAGAGGTGTCAATTATTTGCTCGGGGCAGGATGTACTGTGCCATGCCGCAGACACGGTTCAGCGGGCAGAGCCTGGCAGGCTTTGGAGGAAGGAACAAAGGTAAGGGACACCCAGTGATGCCAGCAGGGTCTTTGGGAGAGAAAGTCGGTGCTCGACGCACAGTTCTCTCCTTAGAGGCTCTTCTATTTTAAGCCCTGCCCTCCCCACCCCCAGAGAAGCAAACAATTTTAGGGGAAACACTCCTTAAGTCCGGTGCCGGGAATGGAGTGGCTCTGGGGAAAGAATCAGACTCATTTCCCAAACGTGGGAAGTCCTGGAGTGGGGGGCAGGGGGCTTTATTCCACACCTCTCCCTTCTGGAGGCATGGAATGGGCTTCACTGGAAACCTTAGCTGCCGAGTGCTATCAGCCTAGTAGGCTCAGGTCCGCACTGCGAGAGTTCCCGCTCAATTCCGGGGGACTGACAGGCAGTCTTACACCAGGCTGAGCCCAGGCTTCCTCCATTTAAATGTCAACTAAAAATCCCAAGTCGCAGGACTTGAAACATAACCACCCTAGCCGCGCCACGAGAGACAGGAAACAGTCAGGGCATCAGCCTGTTCTTAATGGGTGGTTGTTAGTGGGCCTCCCAGGTGCCGGGCTGAGTCTCTGTTTGCTTCCCCAACATCAGGGCTGGTAAGGCTTGAAAGTGGGGCAGGGGCGTGTACAGACCCGAGATGCTTCTTCCTCTGACAAAGCTCACGGACTCAGGTGGCCATCAGGCCCTGGGCAGATTCCTGCCTGGCATGTGCTGTAATGGTGGGGAAATGTTCTAGAGCTTGGCATTCAAGAAGGGCAACACAAGCCGAGACTCTGTGCCAAGTGCCAAGCCTGCTGCTGCCAAGATGGCGGAGCTGGAACGGCCCGGGGCCCCAGACAGGAAGGAGCAGAGGGCCGAGAAGTTTCTTTTGCTTGTTCTGGCCCACCCGAGAGCCTGGGTTTAGCCCTTTAGTCCTCACAATGAAAGAGACCAAGAAGTCAAATCAGCCTGCAAGTAGCTTCCCCAGCACCTAAGGGTTGGGCCGGCAGCCAGGGGCTCTGGAATTTGCTGTTAGAAGGACCTCAGGGGGGCCCTTTCAACCACCAACTTCCTTTAAGAGATGAGAAATCTGGAGTTGAAGATCACCGGGCATGAGTGGGCACTGCTGGATGCTCAGGGCCCCTGCATGTCCATTGAGCCCCACCCTGCTGTGAGGGGCAGCAGACATAGCTCCGGTCCCGTGAGGGCGCAGGTCCTGGGGCGCAGTTTCAAAGGCTTCAGCTCCCTGGGCCGGAGCGACAGCACAGTGGGGAGGGCGACTGCCTTGTACGTAGCCAACCCAGGTTCAAGCCTCAGCATCCCATAAGTCCCCGAACACCGCCAGGAGAAATTCCTGAGTGCAGAGCTAGGAGAACCCCTGAGCATCACCAGGTGTGACCCAAAAAGCAAAGGGTTCAGCTCCAAAGGTGAAGGTCAGCTCCTGAACTATGCCTCCCTCCTGGGACTCGATCGGGGGTGGGGGGCACTGCTGTGACCACAAAGAGAACAGTGGTCACCTGCCTTTCTGCAGCCTCTGCTGATAATGCTCACCACATGGCCCATCGACATAACAAATGTCACATGGGGGCCACTCGCCTGCACAGAGGAGGCTCTTTCCACCCATCTCAGTGCCTGCCAGCCCGGGCAGCTTCCTCCCCTGGCTCTGTCCCGTGCAGCCCCCCCTGCCCCTCCCATGATCCCCCAAGGGGTGGTACCTGGCAGGTTGAAGCTCTTCTGCTGCCTCGTGCACTGCGGGGACGGGTGCAGGGGCGAGGGCGGCGTGGCGCTTGGGGGGAGCGGGGTGCGGGCGAGGAGGGCGTGGATGACGTGGTGGATGAGGGGTTGCTGCTTGAGTCCGGCTGGTAGGGGACAGGGATGTGGTCCTGCAGGGGGACGGCAGAGAAGCAGAGACGGGAGTGAGTGAGCAGAATGGGCGGCAGCCCCCTGTGGCCCCGGCCCCCGAAGTCCAGATCCTTCCAAAGCCCCCACCGCCCCACCACACCCCACCACGGACCGACTCGCTCCTCTCCACTGCGCTGCACCCAGCTGCGGCAGGATCTTCTGGAGCCAGATTCTCATCTACTGTCTGGGGTCTGAGTACACGGTGAGCACAAAGTGACAGCCATGGAAAAACAGCCACGGAAGTGACCGTCATGGAAAAACAGCCACGGAAGTGACCGTCATGGAATGGCAGCCACGGAATAACAGCCACAGAATAACCACCATGCAAGAGACAGCCAAGAAAGTAACCGTCATGAATGACAGCCACGAAATAACAACCACGGAAATGACCGTGGTTGGAATGGCAGCCACGGAAGCAACAGCCATGGAATAACCACCATGGAAGTGACAGCCAAGAAAGTGACCATCATGAACGACAGCCACAGAATAATAGCCACGGAAGTGACTGTCATGGAATGGCAGCCATGGAATGGAAGTGGCAGACACACTCCCAGGACCGCTTTGATTCTGAAGGCTCCACACCAACGCACCCCAAGTGCTTGCTCCCTGACTCTCCACCAGACCCTCTGCTCCCGGGGTTCCCTATAAACAGTCTGACAGTGTCATCTGAACAGGACCCAGCGAGGAAAGTGAGACCAGCATGTGCCCCTGGGCGGGAGCTGTGGGAAGCCGGCAGAAGCCTGAACAGCACCCACAGACATGCCGACCTGGGACTCAGACTGTGAACTTTTGGGCTGAGGGGTGTGGGAGTGCCTCATCTCAGAGCGGGGGTAGGCAGGGCTTCCCCCAAACCCAATGTCCAGTGTCCGAACCCACAGAGGCCCAGGACCTGCAGGTGCAGGGGAACCAGCGTGTCCCCACCTCCCAAGTCGAGGACTGCCGGAGCCAGGAAGGACTCGCTGCTTCAGTTCCAGTCTGGGGAGCAGCGAACAGAGGCGCCACCTGGTCCTTGTAACAGGGCCCAATAAATGAGAGAGATTAGCCTGCATTATGCAAATGAGCCCCGTAATCCCTCCAGCCTTGTCAAACGGAGAACTGCATCTCTGGGCTGGAGGAGGCCCTGGGGCAGGCCTGCGAAGGAACATGGGTAACAGCTGCCTCCAAGGCTGGCTCCTGGGTGGGCAGCAGAGAGACCGAGCCGGCGGACCTGAAGGCCCAGGAAAGGACGAGCCAAAATCCATGTGTGGACATAGCTCAGGGCTTGGGACTTGTGGCCTGGAAGGTTACCTGGCCCACAGGCCAACGTTGGCCTTGTGAGACCTCACTTAAGCTCCTGGACAGCTGCACTTCTGACCGACAGGGCTGAGACCGCAGGCATGGGGGTCGGGGTGCTCTGAACCACCAAGTTTGTGGGCCTGTATCACGGCAGTCGCACAAGCCCATACGTGCCAGAAAGGTTCCTGCCTCAGGACCTTTGCACAGCAGCGCTCTCTGCCAGCACCACCTTGCTACTGATATACTACGTCTGTCCACTGAAATCCGTCTCCGTGACCAGCATGCAAGCCCACGCGGCAATGGCTGTTTCCCAGTCCCTGGAATAACACGTGGGCGCTAGCAATGACTGAGAACATCACTTGTGGCCCTGGTCTGAATCCTGACCCTATGTTCCCGGGGTAGGGTCTCACACCCCCAACCCCCAACCCCCCCTTGGGCAGCTTCTTCATCCACAAAACTGGGATTAACACAGTCCCTCCAGGCCCGAGGGATTCACCGTGCTGTGGGTGTTTATAGTGCGTGGGTGCCTGGCACGAGCTAAAGCTTTGTTAAATAAACAACACGCCTAGCAGCGCCCGTGAGGCCGCGCAGCAAACACTTCATCAGCGGGGGCCATTATCTTCTGCCACCATCTCGTCACCTGGAAGGATCAATCGAGCCTTATTGCACCCACAGGCCCCAACACCGCGGAGTCAATCCATGTCCAAAGAGAAGAAAGCACAGAAAGGAGGGAGCACACACACGTGTGCATGGGTGTGTATGTGCGTGTGAACACACACGTGTGCATGTGAACGCACATGTATACGCATGTGTGCATGTGACTAAATAGGCATCCGTGTACATGTATATGTGTACATGTATGTGCATGTGGATGCATGTGGATGCATGTATGTGTGTGCATCTGTGTGTGTGCATGGATGCCTTCTCTGCTCCTTCCGGATTTGGGTTACTCAGCTAACGCCATATGAAAGACGCGGGTCTCTGAGGGGCCTCAAAGGGATTCCTGCCTCTCAGGGCCAGTGAACTTGGGGCTCTGGGTGTGCCCCCATCCTCACATAGGATGCTGACCCTCGGGGGCTGCACTGCCCGGGGTCTATCTCTCAGACCACGGTGGGGAGGCAGCTGTGGGAGGAAGGACGGGGTGACCACCTGCCAAACCTGGGCCCCGCTGCCCCCACCCGAGGCAGCTCTGCAGACTCACGCGCAGCCCTGCTGGGATCCCACATTTGTACTTCTCTGGGATAGACGCCTAGGAAGGCACTGTCAGGGGAATCTGATAAGCGCATGCTTTGTTTTAAAAGAAAATGGCAAAGCCTCCTCCCTGCAGTAATGGTGCCGCTGTTCCTGCCGGATCTTCATCAGGACAGGTGTGTTTTTATACAGGGTCACTCCCAGAGGTGCTGGGCTGGGGGGTACTGGGCGATGTTCCATGCTTAGCCTGGGGAGGGAGCTTCATGGTCTGGTGCTCAAGGGCCCCCAGGACCACTCCCAGGTGCCTCCTCCTTGGGAGAGCAGCTCATTGTCACCAGTGGGGGGCACGGCTCCCCGACTCGGCCTTCTCTGGCACACTCCGGCTGCAGGAGAGTCAGGGGTGGGTCTAGACGCCCCGCTTGGCCTTGGGTGATTTCTGGGCCATGTGGCTGGGGACAGCGGCCACGGCATGCAGGGTTTTCCTGGAAACCTCCCCTTTTCTCATCCTTTGATGGGAGAGGGCAAGCTTCTGGGGAGGGCAGCCTTTGTCATCACCCTGAGAGCTCAAGTCTGGGGTGGGGAGGGCTCAAAAACTCTCAAGGGGTGCCATATTGTTGTGGGGTCCCATGCTCCCTGGCTAGCCCACCACCCTCCCCCGTCCCAACATGCAGATGCTTTCTGTTGTTCTGGGTTTAGTGTGGTGAGTTGGAGTGGGGGGTCCCTCAAGTCAACCCTGTCTTATTTAATCCCAGTGACAAGCCTGCAGGTCTGGTGTTCTGCCTAGGGGGAGAGCTGGGCTCTGAAGGGAGACGTGTAACCCGAGACATGGACAGGACGTGCGCTCAGACTACAGACCGACTCTGAAATGAGGCCCCCCACCACGTGACCTCTGACCCAGGATGCGAGAGACATTGCTGAGCGCCTGTGGAAGGGAGGAGAGACCCCGCCACGCACACACGGGACCCCCTTCCAGGCCCTGCCCTGCTCTGGGCTGCGCCCCAAGGCCATCTTGAGAGTCTCTTGGATCCAACCCCCAGAGAGGCCCCAGGCAGCCAGGTTCCCCCTCCAAGGGTGGACACATTTCCATGACAACACGTCAGAGTGTCGATGACACGGGGACTAAGATGGATGGGGCTGGGCTGGGAGATGGGTGGGTGGGAGAGGGGGAGCCCCCGAGGAGTTCTGTGGGACAAGGGAGGGACAGACAGGCCACTCGGGGCTCAGAGGAAATGAGACCCGACACCCACCCGAGACTCTCCATGGTGATCCTCCATCACGCTTGGCAAATGGCCGTGAGTAAGTGCCTCCGGAGAAAACAAGCTAGATTGGGCTGAACTTTGGCACCCGGGGTTCAGAGCAAGGCTGCACCACACCCCGCCCAGGGTGGCTTGAGGAGGAGACAGGCGGCCGGCGTGCATCCCCTCTCCTCTCACCCCACTCCGGCCCCACAGTGTCTGCTATCGTCACCCCAGATGGCCCGTGTGGTCCCAGCCCAGGCCCGAGCAAGCCCCTCCTGTTCCACCGGTAGCATTTCGCCATGGCTTAGCTGGTTAAGAGTCAGGGAAACGCGGAGGGTCATAACCAAACCACTGGCTCAAACATCCAAAGGGATTTCTCTGGTGGGAATAGGGGGGGTGAGCCTGTGGGAGACCCATACATTTCTTTGGGACTATGAGGGAATTTCTTAAAGAAGGGCTGAGTGAAACAGCATGTGATTAAGGTGCTTGCCTTGCACGTGGTTGATCCAGATTCCATCCCAGGCACCACAGACCACCCCCAAGCACCCCCAGGAATGATACCTGAGCACAGAGCCGGGAGTAGGTCCTGAGCAGGTGTGACCCAACCCTGATCTCCCCCAAAAAGGAAAAGGAAAGCTAGGAGGGCCAGCCTTGCTTTAGTGACGAGAAACCAGTTTCCGCAGCAGTGTTTGATGCACTTGGAGTTCAACCTAAATGTACTTGCTCCCTTTAGATTAGTTTGTTAAATCTCCCCCAACTGGGACTGAAGCGAGAGCACAGTGGGATGGGCACTTGCCTTGCATGTGACAGCCTAGGTTCTATCCCGGCATCCCTTATGGTCCCGAGCAATGTCAGGAGTAATTCCCGAGTGCAGAGCCAGGAGTAAGCCCTGAGCATCACTGGGTGTGACCCAAAAAAGCAGAAGAAAAAAAAAACTCCCCTCCACCTTTGCTCCTCCTCCTCTCTCTCCCCATCCCTTCTTCTTCCTCTCCCTTTCCAGCTTCCTCGTTCCCTCTTGTCTCTTCCTCTGCCTTCTCCTCCCTCTCTTCTTCGTCATCCACCTCTGTCCACCTCTGGGTGTTGGCCTTGTCGCTGGTCAGTCCTCTGATTCTCCCGCACAGACCCCAACAACTGCCCAGTTCTCAGAGAGAGGAAACCAAATGCTCTGGCCACAGAGAAGAAACCGTGTCCCAGGTGCAGGCCCCCTCTCTCCCTACTGCACCCCACAAACCCCCACAATGCCAGAGCAAAAACCAGACTCTGCCGAGCCTGCCTGGCCAAACCGCACAGCAGTGGCAGCCCAGAGTCACAAGGAGGAAAGTTTCCAACCCCATCGACTCAGAAATCTGCTGCCCCAACTGCATTATTGCCTGACAAAAAGATCTGGGCGGATCAGCCTGGAGAGAGGGGAAAAAACTAGGCCAGGCCTTACGATAAGCCCCGCTCTCATCCTCGGCTCAGCACTATCCCCCTTGGGAGTAATCGGTAGCTCTTAGGGCATTCGCTGGCAGGGGACAGGCAGAACCATGTCACAGCCTGGCTGCCTTGTGTTTCTGTCCATTGGGATGCCCAGAGGTTCCTCATGCTGGTAGAACCAGAGGGCAAAGACCCAAGAGGACTCTCAGTTTCGTCCACCCCAGACAGTGCCAAGGGAAACGGTGGGTTCTGGGACCCCATGCCCAGGAGACACAGTGCTGGCTCCCCTCGGTACTCCGGGGATCCCCTCTGCCAGGAACCTCAATCTTTAAAGCCTAACAAGGAGAACGTGGCCAGTGGATGACATTTTGATGGCAAGTCCCCCGCCGACGCTGATGATAATAGCTAGCAATTTCCAGACACTCAGCACATATCAGTAACTACAGCCTGTGCTTTTATGTAGATCACCCCTCCCTCCCCCGAGCCGTTCTCGAGCTTGCTGCTCTCATGACCACCCATGGGGACTGGCTTTCTTGGAGGGGAGATGAACACACCTGGCAGCGCTCAGAGTCGACTCCTGGCTCTGTGCTCAGGGATCACTGCTCGTGGGATTGGGCCGGGAGGGAGAGCTGCCACCTGCAGTGCCAGGGGTGGACCTGGGGTCAGCTGTGTGCGAGGCCGGCACCGCGGTCCCTGTACTCTGTCCCCAGCCGAACACTCTGAACTATGTATGCCTAAGGGCGGGGATGGGGTCTGCGACTCCCTCCTTGACTCCAAGCCAGCCCGGATCTGTTTCAGAAGCAACAGACTCGACCTCACTGGCTAAGACCACCCTGCTGGGCAGCTGAGTGCAGGCCGAGGGCCCCAAGCCTCTGTGGCCATGCCCAGACAGGTAGCAAGTGCTTCTCCTACCCCGACCTGACTCACCTTAGCCAGGCACTTCTAGAGCAGGGGTTGATAAACAATTTATTTTTATTTTGCAGGGATGAGAGTGGGCCACACCCAGTGGTTCTCATGGACTCTTTCTGGCTCTGTATTTAGGGATCACTTCTGGCTGGGTTTGGGGGAACTGTATGCAGTGCCAGGATCTGAGTGGGGCCAGCTACACTCAAGGTAAGCCCCCGACCTGCTGCACTCTCTCTCCTGTCCCTGACGATATTCCTAAACCTGCCACTGAGCCGGTACTTTAGGGTTTGGGGGGCAAGTGGATCCGTGACCCCTGAGTCAGCCACTGAGGTGGTCACAATAGGCATGGCAGTAGCTCGGTCCAACACCAACAGCAGCTGGGTTTAGTTCTCCCGCTGGCCAATCCCCAGTAGGAGTGATCCCAGCCCAACTGTGTGAGTCTTCTTGGTCAAGCCCTCACGGATCAGAGACAAACCGTCCCACCCTGTGCCAGTTCCTAATGCCAGGGCCCCTGAGAGGCAATAAGGGGCTACGGCCGCCCCTCCGCTGTCTGAGAGGTCGGGCAGTGCAGCAGGAACCAGCAAGCTTAGTCCTTTACAAAGAGATGAAGCCTCTTTCCCAGGGTCTCGGGGTGGGCTAGGGGGTCGCTCTGGGCTGGCGATGCTCCCCACGGCCTGGAGACACCACAGGTCTAGCTGGCCCCTGGGGGACCCAGTGGGAAAGAAGGGCGATGGCAGAAGTGGGGAAGACAGGTGAGGTTAGTAGGAGGGAGCAGGGGGTGAGACCATTCACACACGCTGCAGCAAAAAGCGAGCGGAGGCTAGGAGGCAGAAAGTGACCAGCCCAGATCCAGCTGCTGAGTGGGCGATACAGTGGGTGGGGGGGTGGGGTGGGGGGACTCTGCCCAGACAGAGCCCTGCTTGTGAGCAGCCACACACCAGCATGACGGCCACCACGAGCTGGGAGTGCCATGGCTGGACTTCCAGCACGTGCTGTGCCCACCACCGGGGCACAAACAGCCACTTGTTGGCATATGCCCCCTTTGCCTTACTCCTGAGGGACTGTCCTTGGGATAGCTTCAGTTCCAGCTAACCTCTGCTTCCCACAGGCCCCACAAGGGAGGTGAGAATCAGCACCAGGAACCTCCAGGCCGCGCTGGACACGAAGATGCACAGCAAGCCCCAGAGCTGACCCACCCCGAGCGGTCAGTAGCCTCCCAGGCTGGTGAGGGCTCGGAGCGTGCCAGCAGCCGCCCCTCCACCACCAACCTCTCCTCGACTCCAGCTGGAGCTCGCGAAATAGATCCTCGGCCCTCTGAGGTTCGAAGCAACAGATGTGGAGAGAGCGGGGAGCCATCTGCAACGCTGCTCCTGGCAGATGGCAGAGTACTCGGAGCACACAGAGGGCAGGGCCGAGCCACTCCGGAGCCCTGGTACAGCCCCTCCCATTGTGCCCGCTCCAGCCACACTCATCCCCCTCGCGCCCGTGTGACAACCAGGCGGTACTCAGGCATGCGCGCTCTGCCCTGTTCACGGATGCCCCTGGGTCTCTCCAGGGGAGACACGCAGCAGGTCCTGGGCCGCCCCTTGCTCTCCACCCATGCAGGACCCAGGACCCGGAAGGGCCCGCTGCTCACCTTATTGATCTTGTTGGTCTTGGGCAGCGTCTGGCTGATGTGCAGGTCTGAGTAGCGGGGCGGCTGCGGAGAGGGTTGTTGATGTCGCAGGGGACCGACTCTGTCCTCACTAGCCTTGCTGGGTCCGTAGGGGTGAAAAGAACGAGGAAGCAAAGTAAGGACCTGCTTTGCTCCGGACCGGGCAGCCAGAGAGCAGAGGTCAGGTGCGCCTCGAACTCTCCCAGCCCCCAGAACTAGAAGGGGGTTCCCAGAGGGGCTGGAGATGAGGGTCGCTGGGGGTCCGGTGTTGGATGGGGGAGGTCTTGGGGTCCTCACGCTTGTGACAGACAACACAGAACTTAGCTAGCAAGTCTGGTTATTTTGAAAGATCGTGGATTACAAGAACAGGAGGCGGAAAGGAAGAAAAGGGACAAGCAGAACAACCTTTCAGTACCTGTGCTGTGAACCACAGTGCCGGGAGACAGAGACAGCGAGAGTGAGAGACAGAGAGAGGGAAGAGCAAGAGACAGAGAGCAAGAGAGCATGCGCATGCGAGAGAGAGAGAGAGAGAGAGAGAGAGAGAGAGAGAGAGAGAGAGAGGAGAGTGTCTGCCATCGAGGGGATGGGAGGGGAAACTGGGGACACTGGTCATGGGAAATGTGCACTGTTGAAGGGACAGGTAATGACACATGACTGAAACCAATCATGAACAACTTTGTAACTGTAACTGTGCATCTTATGGTGATTCAAACATATATATATATATATGCATATCATTTTTTAATTAAACATTTTATTATACCACCGTGAGATATGCAATTACAACGTTGTTCATGTTTGGGGGGTTTCGGTAACATAGTGTTCCAGCACCCGCCCTCCACCAGTGCCCATTTCCCACCACCAATGTCCCCAGTTCCCTCCCCCACTCCCATAGCCTGCCTAAATGGCAGGTTCTTTATCTCTTTTTTTCTCCCTCTCTCTCCCTTCCTTCTCCTACACATTGTGGGTTGCACTACATAAACTTGGAAGCCATCCTGTGCATTTTTTATGCATATAATTTTTAAAGGCCACCTTTTTTTTGGCTTTTTAGGTCACACTTGGGGATGCTCCAGGGTTACTCTTGGCTCAGCACTCAGGAATCACTCCTGGCTATGCTTGGGGGACCATATGGGATGCTGGAGATCGAACCCAGGTGGGCTATGTGCAAGGCCAACGCCCGCCCGCTGTGCTATCCCTCACACCCTCCCCCCCAAAATGCCAAAAATGTTTTATATGGCATTCATATCAGAATTGGGTCCCCTCTGGGAGATGAGGGGTCCCTGATTTTTTGGGGGCATCTAAGCCAGCTCATTGTGGCTACCGGCCCTTGTTGCCCCTTAAAGCTTCAGATCCGGGTCCTCCTCTGACACTTGTGGGACTTTTCAGGCCTACACAGTCTGACACACGACACTCCGGGACCCCGAAAAGAAACACTGAGCTCTGGTCTTCCGGGGCTCCTGGGGTGCTAAAGAAACATTTCTTGATCCAAGCCTCACCCCCCAAGCTCCTCTCCCCCCTGGCCCCTTCTTTCTGGACTAACCAAGGAACCAACCACGGGGAAGCGAGAGGCTCCGTCCCAGAGCTGCTCCAGCCTCGGCTCTCTATTAGACGGGGCTCGACTGCTGGAAGCGGGGAGTGTTGGTGGAGGAGCCGAAGCTTTGTACTGACCCAGGGATTTCATTTCTCTGCTTAGCCCCAGCTGCCATCACCATGGAAACCGACTCTATTTCCAACTTCCTGGTGACAGGGAAGGGGGTGGTGGGAGAGGAGCAAGAAGCTGGTGGACTTGCAGAAAGCTCCTGAACAGGTAGGGCGGCTCTGAGGGACCCCAGGGCCATAGCTGTGGAGGTGGGCGGGCGGCAGCCATCCTCAGAGGACAGCCAAGAGCGCGGGCCGCCTTCTAGCAGGTTCCCTCTAGTCTCTATGTGGGAGGCCGGCTCCCCGGGAGCCTGAGATGAAGAAGCCCCCCACGGAGGCTGACCCGCCACAGGGGCTCAAAGTGGCAAGAACGCAGGTTGAAAATAGCCTCTGGTTCACTGGCTGTGGACAGTTGCTCAAGGAACAGATGGTTCTTAATTAAGGCAGTGGGGCGGGCAGGGAAGGCCAGAGTTTTTCCTTCCCTTGCAGGTTCCTAAGCTGGGAGGGAAGTGATGTAGACATCACCAAAACCCCCTCTGGAACACGTCTCAGCCCAACGGGCCACTGCCTCCTGCTGGAACTCTCTCGGGCCCTTTCTAGCACAGGACAGAGTCCCCTGGGCTGGGCTGGAGTGGAGCGAGGCTGATCTTAGCAGCCTAAGCCTGTTTCCCAAGCAGCTCCTTGGAGTTTCCTTTCAACCTCTGGGGGGCGGGGCGGGGTGCTGGCTGCTGCCAGCGAGGCTTTTAGGCCTTTTAATAAGCTGCTGACATTTGCGATCAGGTGAAGGCATCTAAAGAGTGTTCGAGGCTCTCCCCAGAGCCTCAGACAGGCCGGGTGAGGGCTGGCAGCGCAGGAGTGACTGTCTCGGCTCCCTGGCTGAGGTTCTCCTCTGGCCATGGGCTCTCCATTAGGTCCCTCGCTCAACCCTGGAGGCATCTGGGTTTTCTCAGCTTCCAAGAGGGTCGAATCCCCGCAGATCTGGACAGAGGTGGGGGATGTAGACAGGAATCAGATATGCCTTATAAGCCCCCATGTTCCATGTGGTTGGCCCATGACCCCATATTACCAGAGCACAGTTCTGGCTCAACAACATCCTCTAGAACTTCCTATGAGGCTGAAGTCTCCTTTCATGCATCCTTCTATATGAGACCCATAGGGGCTATGGGCTCTGCAAATGCGGCTAATTTGTTTTAATTTTTGTTTCGAGCTGTATTTAAATGGTACAATGCGGTCAGTAGCTACAATAATGGACAGCACCAGTGTCCAGACAGGAGGGACCCCTGTTCTCTGGGCACATGCTACCGTGTGGATTGGAGTTGGGGGCAACCAGCCCACAGGACAAGGCTCAGGGTCACTATTTGCAGCTTCCTGTGCACACCTCCTTTGGACTCCCCCAGCTCCCACAAGTTTTTCCTTCCATCAATACTTTGTTTCTTGCGCCATGGAAGAATGGTAATAACTCTCCAGAGGTTAGCTCCCTAGTTGCACAGGGTGACCCCAACACTCTTTAGACTCTAGGGGATAAAATAAAGATGGGTCTCAACCAGCACCACCACCAGACCCCGCCACAGCCACCCTCTACAGTACCAGCGGGAGGGACACGGGGAAGGCCATGTACCTGTGCACGCAGAGTTGGGGAGTGAGGGAAGCAATGGGAAGGGGCAGGGGTGGATATGAGAGTGGGAAGTAGGAAGACAGAAAGAAGATTTCGGGAAGGGGAGATGAGTCTATCTGGGTGCAGTGTCCAAGAAACCAGAACAGGGGCAAGGGATAGAGAAAGAGTGGGGGGCGGTCAGAAGGAAAAGGAGACAGGCAAGGATTAAGGGACGGGGTGCAGAATCGCCTGGATGGGACAGTTACCTCAGGCCCGAGGGAGGCCCTGCTGGGCCTGGGGCAGCGAGTGTTAGATACCTACCTCCTCTGTGGATGATGAGCAGATGGCAGGGCGGGGCTTCTTTGGTGCATTTGTTGTGGCACTTTAACCTGAGAGAAAAAGAAAACAGGTGAGTGTATGGGTGGGTGGGTGGTGAGTGGATGAGTAGTGTATAGATGCATGGATGGATGGATGGATGGATGGATGGATGGATGGATGGTTGGATGGATGGTTGGATGGATGGATGGATGGATGGATGGATGGATGGATGGATGGATGAATGGATGGATGGATGGATGGATGGACCGACGGACGGACGGATGGGTGGATGGATGGGTGGATGGATGGATGGATGGATGGATGGATGGATGGATGGATGGTTGGATGGATGGTTGGATGGATGGATGGATGGATGGATGGATGGATGGATGGATGGATGGATGGATGGATGGATGGATGGATGGATGGATGGATGGATGGATGGATGGATGGATGGATGGATGGACCGACGGACGGACGGATGGGTGGATGGATGGGTGGATGGATGGATGGATGGATGGATGGATGGATGGATGGATGGATGGATGGATGGACGGACGGATCGGACGGACAGACGGACAGGTGGATGGATGGATGGATGGATGGATGGATGGATGGATGGATGGATGGATGGACGGATGGACAAATGGGTGGCAGATACATGGATAAATGAATGGACAGATGAACAGGCAGACGGATGGACGGAGGGATGCATGGATGGACAGGTAGGTGAATGGTTGAATGGATGGGTGGACAGATTGAAGGGTTAGTTGTAGGGTGACAGTGGATGGACAGAAGCATGGACAGAGGGATGGATGGATGAGTAGATGGGTGTGTGAGCAGATGGCGGATGAGTACATGGGGAGGGTTGGTGGAAGGAGGAGGGAGGATCCTGGGGCTCAGACAGCTCTGAGGACTTGGGAAGCAGCCCTGAGAGGAGCCGCAGCAGCTACTGCACACCCTTGGCACTCAGGAAATGAGCTCTGGGGAGGACGCTGTGCTCTGCTCCTGGAGGCCAGCTCACCTGTGGCCCAGGAGTAGGCATCAACGATTTCACCAACAGTGCCCAGGTCTGAACTTCACGCTCTGTAGATATGTTTTCCTATCGGGTTGTATTTCTCCTCAACATTACCAATCAATCCTCTTGATCATCTCATTTGCCCGAAGACGCATTTTCTAGCCCTTCTACACACACTCCATATACACCGTGCAGTTGGACACTTCTAAATCATGAATATTGCTCACATCCCCGCTTAGAGAGGGAGGAACTGAGACTGGCTGGTCCACACACATGCTGTAATCAGAGCTCCCCGTTTCCTGAAGGCTCAGGCTCTCAGACAGCCGGACAAGTCCTTCCTTTGGGATGAGATGAGCTTTAGAAGTACTAAGTTTAAGAATCAGAATTGAAATGTCCCCCCATTGAGATAAAGCTCAGATATTGTTTTGATCTCACTTCAAACGGAGAATCCAAACCTCCAAAGACCAGGACCTTGTGGCGATGTCTTCTCTATTGTCCCATGTCACCTGCCTGGCCACACACACCGCACACTCTGTCCCCGCATACGCAGCCACCTCCGCCCCTGGCGGGCACCATGGTTTCAGACTGTGGCCCTGAATGTCACCCAGAACATTCCAGAAGCCCTGTCACCCCCCACAGGCTGGCCACCAGGGGCACATCCATCCTACTGCTGACCCTCACCTTTGCGGCAAAGACTCTGGGAGGACATTCGGGGGTCCCCATTCACTAAGGCAGTACATACACTCTGACAGGCTCTGACTGCACCCAGGGAGCACCCCGAAACCCTCACCCAGACTGGAAAGGGTTGCCTTCCAACACTCCTTGTACAAATGCTCAATTTTTCTTTTTAGCTCCCAGTGTTAAGATAAGCTGCAGATATCAAGAAAGAAGTTGCTTAAAGATTCATTCTTGTTCCAAGGAGATGGCCTTACGCCTCTCCCTGGCTGCGAAGCCACCACACACTTTTTTTTTCTTTTTGGGTCACACCCAGCAAGGCTCAGGGGTTATTCCTGGCTTTTTGCTAAGGAACTACTCCTGGCGGTGCTCAGGGGGCCATAGGATGCCGAGGATCAAACCTGGGTTGGCTGCGTGCAAGGTAAATGCCCTCCCCGCTGCACTATCACTCCGACCCTTGCATGTTTATCTTAAGGGCGCTTCTTCGTCTCTGAAGCCCACCCTTCCTCCCTACCAATTTCACTGCCTGGCCCCATAGCTGGTGCAACGTAAATTTTCACCTCTGGCGTTGGCCAAGAGGTATTGGAATGAGTGAAGAGAAAAGCCAAAGAAGGGGCTGGAGCGATAGCCCAGCGGGTAGGGCGTTGCCTTGCACGAGGCCGGCCCATGCTGGGGCTGGAGTGATAGCCCAGCGGGTAGGGCGTTTGCCTTGCACGCGGCCAGCCCATGCCAGCCCGAGTTCGATCCCGGCATCCCATATGGTCCCCTGAGCACCGCCAGGAGCAATTCCTGAGTGCAGAGCCAGGAGAAACCCCTGAGCATCGCCGGGTGTGACCCAAAAAGCAAAAAGAAAGAAAAAGAAAAAGGAAAAAGACAAAGAAAACCCACTAAGCACTCTGGGTACAGACACAATTAGTCCCCATCAAACCACATCATGAAAACTTATTCTTTTTGCCACACCTCATGATGCTCAGGAGTTACCCCTGGCTCTGCACTCAGGCATCACTCCTGGCGGTGATGGGGAGGGGGACCCTAAGATACTGAGAATCGAACCTGGGACAGCCAGATGCAAAGCAAATGCCTTTCCACTGTGCTATTACCCTGCCCCCCCACTTTGCTTCTTTTCAAGGTGTCCCTGTTGCTTATGAAAAACAGTCCCATCCCCCGTCTGCATCATCTTCCTCGGTCACTTCTCTTCCTTGCCCTGGCAGTGGGAGCCTGAACCGGAACCAGAAGCAACCGGACTTCCTGGAACCTTGCCTAGGGGTCATGGTGGACGGAGGACCCCAGGGTGAGCAGTTCGAGTGTCCTACCAGGGGAGTGTCAGGATCGGGATGAGAGACGGATCCTTGGCCAGGAGTGATGGGCTGATTCCCCACCCCATACCCAGCCCACCCCCCTGTGAACAATTTATTTATTCCCGAGAGCCTCCGTTGCATTGTCTGTAAAATGGGGCTACGAACACACGTGACCCTCCACAAGCTGTTTGGGGGATTGAGTGAGATGGTACATGCACAGTCCTCAACCTGGCACTCAGGAAGTCCCTGGCACGTGGGTCTCATTAGTGCCGCCACCATCCCTCACCATCAGCAACAACAGCCCCCATCTGAAAGCCTCATCAGCACTCGCCTGCAACAACTGTAATTGGACTCCACTTTTCGCTTGCGATAAGGTAAGAAATGCCTACAAGAGACCATTAATTCCCGTTATGATTAAGGGAAAAACTGAAGTGTTTCTATTCGTGGCAAAAGTTAAGTTCAGGCTTCAAGCTGGCACTTGCTGAGATACACGCTCTTAATTACACGCTGCCAGATCCCGCCCGCTGCACGGACTCCTGAAGCTTCCAGGAACTTCTCCGCAGCTGCAGCGGCAGTGCTCGTCTCTTCCTCAGGGTTTCAAGGGAGAAGGAGCGTGCCCGGGGCCCCACACTCCCCCCGTTCCCCTACACCAAGGTGTTTTGCTCCGAGGAGGGGCCAGGTTTGCTGAACCAGAACACTGTTAGCTCAAATGCAGCTTGATGCAAGAACAGAGGCCGGGAGGGAACAGACAGGACCCAAAGGACCTAAAGCAGCCTAGACCTGGGGGAAAGGCCCAGTAGGAAAGTCAAGCTGGAGAGAGCTGGGCTGTGGGGCCAGTGTGAGCACCCGCAGTGGCGTCCGCACAAGGCTGTGCCAGAGTGGACAGGTCCAGTCCGCAGGACAGGTGGGAAGAGGGGAACTAGCATAGTGCCCGATGTGAGGGGTTCTGGGGCTCTGCTGCAGTTGGGCAGGGGGCAGGGGTGTTGTAAGGACAGGGCATGGCTAAGGCACACTTACGAATAGGCTTATAAACCATGATTAAAAAACAGATAAAGTGCCTCGACGTAGCCCTGGAAAACACTGTGTGGGCTGAACTCAGGTTCCCAAAAGGTCATTCTTGACTTTTCCAGGGAATGGATCCTGGGTCCTCCGTGCGCATATGAAAGTGTCCACGGCTTCCAGCAGTTCCCAACTGCCGCCACCAGCCTGGGTGCCACAGGGACAGGCCATGGGGACAGGCTGCTCAGAGTGAGCCCAGGATACATCCACGGCAAACAGAGCTCTGGACGCTGAGTGTGCGAGCAGCAGGCCCTGAAGCTGCCCCCCGCAGCTGGGAAATGGGTATTCTGGAGGCATCACCTGTTTAGGAAATGGGAGGGGGAGGGCAGGAGTGTGGGGTGGGCACCCCTCCCCCACACGGAACTGCATGGCAAAGTCTAAGCTGTGTCTGGTTAAATACCTCAACTTCTGGGAACTTCAACTTTGTTCACCTGTGGGTGGGACCTTTGGCACGGGCAGGAAGCTAGCGGAAACCTTGGTACATTGGTGACCCCCCCACCAGCCCCTCACTTGTCCTGCCACGGTCAGCGGAGAGAAGGTGCCAGCCTCGGTGGACGTCAGCGACCTTCCAGCCATCACACAGCCGGATGTGGCCAGACCTGGCCAGGCCCTGCCCTCAGCCTCTCTCTGGCTCCCAATGTGCCTGACCTCGTCACCCTCTCTGGAAGCAGGTCCAGCCAGGGGACTTTTGTGGTTCTGTTTGCTTGTTTTTATCTGGGGGCCATACCTGAGGGTGCTCAGGGCTTACTCCTGGCTCCTGAATTCTGGGATCTGTCCTGGAAGGGCTTGGGGACCCTAGGGGGTGCCCAGGATCAAACAGGCAAGTCGAGCCACACCCAGGCTGTGCTGAACAAAAACCTTCCATCCAATTCTCTCTCTCTTCCCCTCTTCCCCCTCTTTCCCTCTCTTTCCCCCTCTTTCTCCCTCTCCCTCTCTCCCTTCCTTTCTCTCTCCCTCTCTTCCTCTTTTTTTCTCTCTCTTTCCCCCCTTTCTCCCTCTCCCTCTCTTTCCTCTGTCTCTCTCCCTCTCCCCCTTGCCCTCCTCTCCCTCTCTCCCCGCCCCCTTAAAAGCACAAGTCACCAAAATCACCACTTTCCTTTCCTGCAAGAAATGCAGAGGTGGGAGAGAGGTTTGAGAGAGGCCAGGCCTGGCCCACAGAAGGACGCAGAAGGCAACGCAGCCTTGCACACGGGAAAGCCATCACCCTGCGGCTGCCAGAGGCCCCCCTCAGCCGCTGCACACGCAGATCCCATCACTGACAGCTCTACCCTGCTGCCGAGCTCAGAATCCTCAGCGGGGATGAAAACGCATCCACGGAGATAACTGCAAATTGCTTTCGGAGCATAATTTCCCATTAGTTCATTAATCTCTCTATTCAGAACGCCAACAAGGCAGCTGATGACGATTCCGGAGGAAGCGGGCATTGAACCGCAGCAGGAGGGAAGGGGGTTAGACACTCAGCAGCAGCCCAGCTTCCGGGGTGGAGGGGGACCCCCTAAATTAATCCACCAAGTCAGGAAGAGTGTTTGCTTTCATTTCTTCGGTTGTCATGAGCTGGGTATGAGCATGAGCATCGCTCTCTCTCTCTTCTTCTCTCTCTCTCTCTCTCTCTCTCTCTCTCTCTCTCTCTCTCTCTGTCTGCGGTGCTCAGGATGCTCAGGTGCTCCTGTGATCGCTCTGTGCTCGGGATCTTTACTGGCAGGGCTCAGTGGACCTTACGCAGTGCTGGGGACCAAACCCAGGGCCCACCCGCAAGCCAGGCGCACGTCCACTCTGCTGAATGATCTCTCTGGCTCTGCTCTTGGATTTTGTCCTTTGTAAAGAAAACTCACTGCCTTTAAGGAAGGACCAGGGCCCTCCTCCTCCGGAGAGGAGGGTTTCGGGAGAACAGAGACGTCCTGGCTGGGCTAGCTTCATGCTGCGGTTTCCTCAAAGTTCCCGGACGAGCAGCCACCCAGCTCTCCCAACCCCTCTCTCACTCTGCTCTGGACAGGTCTGACCCATGGTCCATCCCCAAGCCCCCTGGTGTGGACGTCCCACGGGGACGGGGCCCCGCCTGCTTCCTTCCCCTGAGCCTGGCACCCGGGTGGCACTTCAGCAGTGGAACCACTTTCTGCTGTTCTTTCACAGGAGCCGCCTCATCTCTGAAATGTCCTTCCCCAATGTCACCCCTTTGGTGCCCACATTCAGTGTCCTGAGACCCCTGTGTCCCTGGCCTCAGCATCCCCTAAGCTCCTTGAGTCCAGTTTGCCCATTCCTGTCTGTCATCCAGCCCTTGCGGCCCTCTCAGACACAGAACAACCCGGCTCAGTCTCGAGAACACAAAGGGCCAACCAGCCCCTCTCAGACCCAGATGCCGCGGGCGTGTGTTCACAGAAGAGTAAGTTCAAACTGACTCCAGAGACAGTGCTCGTGACCACGCTGCGGAGCGCAAAGGGCAATGCTGAAATCCCCAGGCACGCAGCGACTCTGCTGTTGTGGCAGACTCTGGCTGCCATTCGGCAGTGTCCTATTGGCTGTGCACACCGGGGGAGGCCACTGTGTAATGCCACCTCGACAAGCATAGTCTATGCAACATGCCAGGAGCCATGTTGGGGCCTGGGCGAGGTGGAATGTTTGATAAAACCTGGTCCTCCCCTTTCGCTGACTTTCTCACAGCCCTGCAGAGTGCAGAGAGGGGAAACTGAGCCCCAAGGTGTCCACTGTCTTTGTTTCCCTCTGTTCTTTTGGCCACACCCGGCAATGCACTCAGGAATTACTCCTGGCGGTGCTCGGGCACCATACGGGATGCTGGGGATGGACCCCGGTCAACCATGTGCCAGGCAAATGCCCTCCCTGCTACACTATCACTCCAGATGTTTGGTGTCTTATCCGGCTCACCAAGGGCATCCAGCATGGCCCTGGGGTGCCGGCGCCGTCTACTGTACCCACTCTTCCCGGTGCCCTCCTGCCGGGCAGGGTCTGAACCTGCACTCATTACTGCGGGGGCAGAGTCCCAGGTGTGAAGGCAGCCTCTGAGTTCTGCTGCTTAGTAACTAGGAATTAAGCTTGGCTGGAAGGGGCAACGCTGCCGAGTACCGGCTGAGTCCCTCTCGCCTAATTACCCGACTTCAAAGCCTTCTCTGTGCTGGTGTGGGGAGGAGAAAGCCACCAGCCCCCTACCAGTCCCCACCCGATCGGGGATGACAACACCCAGGAGACAGCTACTGGCAGCCAGGAGGGATCTGTGTACAGACTTGAGCCTGGACCCAAGGACTGGGTGTGGGTGTCCTACAGACCACAGGCGGCAGTTTTGGGGCCCACTGGACAGCGGAGTCTGTGAGTGCCCAGCTGCAGAGCAGGACCTCCAATCACTAAGGTTCGGACATGATTGTTCCTGGCCCCCTAATTCTGCATTAGTGGTCCAGACTCCTCAGGGCTGGAACTAACAAATTCACTGCTCAGTCTGGGAGGGAGGGAGGGGGCTCAGGTGAGTCTTCCGCAGGCTGGGGAGAGGGGCGGTCAGCACTATGCCCCCCACAGGGAAGGGACTTGGGGTCCAGGGATGTGGGTAAGGTGGGGATGCAAGAGGGGCTTCACAATCCCCTGGACTGAGCAAGGGGGACCCTACAGGGAAAACACACACATTGATGCCAGTATTTTACAGCCAGTGGTCTGGGGGAGGGTCCTAAACCTACATTTGTAGATGGAGATGGAGGGGTGGGTGGTCTGTGTCCAAGGCGTGGACCATCTTGGACACAGACCACACTCAGAAGCGGGCACCACCTCCAGGAAGGTCCTAAGACCAGTGGTTTCCTGCAGGTGGAGATCAGAGGTGAGAGGGAGAGGGAGAGGTCACCTGTCCAGGAGAGGGAGAGGTCACCTGTCCAGGGAGAGGAGAGGTCACCTGTCCAGGGAGACAGAGAGGTCACCTGTCCAGGGAGAGGGAGAGGTCACCATTCCAGGGAGAGGAGAGGTCACCTGTCCAGGGAGAGGAGAGGTCACCATTCCAGGGAGAGGAGAGGTCACCTGTCCAGGGAGAGGGAGAGGTCACCTGTCCAGGGAGAGGGAGGTCACCTGTCCAGGGAGAGGGAGAGGTCACCTGTCCAGGGAGAGGGAGAGGTCACCTGTCCAGGCAGAGGAGAGGTCACCTGCCCAGGGAGGAGGAAAGGTCACCTGTCCAGGGAGAGGGAGAGGTCACCTGTCCAGGGAGAGGAGAGGTCACCTGTCCAGGGAGAGGGAGAGGTCACCTGTCCAGGGAGAGGGAGAGGTCACCTGTCCAGGGAGAGGGAGAGGTCACCTGTCCAGGGAGAGGGAGAGGTCACCTGTCCAGGGAGAGAGAGGTCACCTGTCCAGGGAGAGAGAGAGGTCACCTGTCCAGGGAGAGGAGAGGTCACCTGTCCAGGGAGAGAGGAGAGGTCACCTATCCAGGGAGAGGAGAGGTCACCTGTCCAGGGAGAGGGAGAGCTCCAAGGTGGTGGGGCTGGGCCAAGAGCCTTTGCCAGTCTGCCATGCTGTGCCCGGATGGCTGTGTGGGAGCAGGAGCCTGCTGGGTTGGGGAGGCCCTGCAGCCTCCTCTACTGAATTCAAGACCAACAGATGCTGGGGCCGGAGCAATAGTCCAGCGGGGAGTGCGTTTGCCTTGCATGGGGCTGATCCAGGTTCCATTCCCGGCATCCCTTATGGTCCCTCGAGTACTGCCAGGAGTAATTCCTGAGTGCAGAACCAGGAGTAAGCCCTGAACATCACCAGGTGTGACCCAAAATGCAGAAATATAAAATACCGACAGACAACACAGGGACAGACAAACAGATTGAGTCTGTCTGTCCCTGTGGAGGCAATGAAGCATCCTCTTGGAGAAGGACCCAGGAGCAAAAAGAAAGAAGAAAAGAACTCTGGAGAGTCAGGGAGGAGCCGGCCCTGTTGGAGCTGCCCCGACCAGCCCACAGCCTCGGACCCGAGCATTACTGGAATAAGCACATCTGTCACGTGCTGCTGGCTCAGGCTTTACCTGAAGCTGCTCCGGCTGCCTGTAACGGAGCTGAGGAGCTACAACGCAGACCCTCCCCACCCCCAACAAATCCCCCAAAGCCTAACAAACTCCTAGCAGGTCAACTCGAGGAAATGGGCTGGCCCGGCCTTGGGGTGTCAGCAAGGCGGAAGGTGGGTGCCACAGCCTGCACAAGGGGACCCTCCTTTACACTGCTCTGGTTCCGGTGCTCAGCCACACCCCATGCCCTGAACCCCAAAGGGAGAGTCGCCTGGAGGACACACTTCTGGAAAGCAGGGGAGCAGGTCTCAGAGTCAGAAAACCCAAACTCCGAGACGATCTTAGAGCATTGGAGTGCAGCCTGGACGGGGAGGTGGGGGTGTCGGGGTGGGGCTGGGGGTCGGCAGGGGGTTGTTTCAGGTGCAGCCACTTACTTGCAGTTCTTGCACTTGAGGCGAAAGCATCCCCTTCCCACAGACGGTGCACGTCTGGGCCATCCAGTACTTGGTGGAGAACCTGTGGGAAGAGAAAGGGAGACGCTCCGGGCTCCGACGGTGACCGGCCCTGAAAGGGGCTGCACACGGTGACCCCAGCCTCCAGCCCTGCAGCTGCTGAGATCATGTCTTCACTGAGTGGGTCTAACCGGGAAGTGGGGGACCGTTACAGCTGTGCGGCCCTCCTGGGCTGAGAGCAGGAAGGAACAGCATGCAGGGACTCAGAGAATCAGGCTGGACTGGGATTTTTTTTGGGGGGTGGGAATCAAACTGGTAATGCTCAGGGGTTACTCCTGGCTCTGCACTCAGGAATTACTGCTGGCGGTGCTCAGGGGGACCATATGGGATGCCGGGATCGAACAGGGTTGACCGCGTGCCAGGCAAATAAATGCCCTCCCCTGTTGTGCTATCTATCACTCCAATCCCTGGACTGGATTCTGACCCAGACCCTCAGGGTTGGCCCACATTTCACTGTCTGGTGGCCGAGAAGGTACAGTTTCTGCTGGGACAGAGACATATCAGGCGCACCTAGGGGATGGGACAGTCCGGAGTGAGACCAACTCAGCAGGAGCTAAACCAAGGGGCGACGCTGAGCTAAGGGTGTGGCCATTCCAGAGCAGGGCTAAGCCACCAAGCATACATCTGAGCAAGAACAAGACCATCCAAGGATGCCACTAAGCTAGAGGCAGGGTCAGTCTTTTTAGAAAATGAGGGGGGCCATGCCTGGCCATCCTGACTGTGTGCTCAGGGCTGACTCCTGACTCTATGCTCAGGGTTGACTCCTGGCTCTGTGCTCAGGGATGACTCCTGGCTCTGTGCTCAGGGCTGACTCCTGACTCTATGCTCAGGGTTGACTCCTGGCTCTGTGCTCAGGGATGACTCCTGGCTCTGTACTAAGGGTCAGCCCTTAGTACTCCTGAGTACTTAGAGCCAGAGTACTCCTGGCTCTGTGCTCAGGGTTGACTCCTGCCTCTGTGCTCAGGGCTCACTCCTGGCTCTGTGCTCAGGGCTCACTCCCAGCTCTGTGCTCAGGGCTGACTCCTGGCTCTGTACTCAGGGCTGACTCCTGTCTATGTTCAGGGCTGACTCCTGGCTCTGTGCTCAGGGCTGACTCCTGGCTCTTTGCTTAGGGCTGACTCCTGGCTTAGATCAGGGTTGACTCCTGGTTCTATACTCAGGGCTCACTCCTGGTGGGGTTGGGTGTGAACTGGGTGGACTGGCGTACAAGGCAAGTGCTTACCCACTGTACTATTGCTCCAGCCCCAAGAGGCAGGACTACCCTTAAGGACAGGAGTCAGGCGCCTTGATGAGCGACAGGGAGCAGGGGGAGGCAAGGCAAGCAAGAAGAGACCCCCACCCTCCTGCAATATCTGTCTCTGTGCATCTCACTGCCAGACCCTGGATGCGTCTAGCACGTCTCTCACTGTCTCCTCGGCTCCTGCTCATTTGGGTCTGGATTACTGCCCTGTCACATATTTCTCTCAAAAGCTGTTTGACAGATGCCATTCCCGCGGGTGCCCGAGCGACGTGTGTGCCCCGGGTAGTCCTCTCTCTACAGCCCTCCAGCCCCTGAGCCGGGAGGGCCTGTGAACTGTCCCAGCCTGCAGAGACCCCGCACCCCTCGGGCACAGCCCTCTGTCTGGTGACCCCACTGCCCTGGCCACAGCTCTCAAACCCTGCGGCAGGAACAAGGGAGTGGGCGAGCAAGTGACCCTGGGGGTCCCCAAAGCCCTCCTTCTGCAGCATGGAAAGAATACAAGTGAAGCCCCAGCGTGACGGGGCTTCACTTGTAGACTCATCCAGGGCCTATGTCCTTCCTGTCAAAGGGCACACTTGCTCTGGCGTAGGCCCCTGTGTTCAGGAGGACGGTCTAAGGTGGCAAAATGGGGACAGTCACCTTTGGGAGTGGAAGGACTCTTAGGATGACCTGCAGATTCCAGAGTCTCTTCCTGCCTGGGGCAGCCGTTCCTGTGGGAAGGGGGTCTCGAGGCCCTTCCCATACCCCAGGGCTGGAGCCCTGAAGTGACGTGTGTCTCGGCTGAGTGTTCAGCTCACCCTGAAATCTTGACTTTTGGACAGGGAGGCCCCAAATTTGGGTGGAAAGTGTCATAACCACCAGACCTTTTTCTGCAAGCATCACACCAACGTGGCCACTCCCAGTTATACTCAATGCTCAGAGCTCAGCCTGGTAGTGCTCACGGCCCGAGGTGCCCCAGGAGCCATGTGGCACCAGGGACCAATCAAACCCAGGGCCCTGCATAAGCTGGCCTGGGCTCTGCCACTAGAACCACATCCTGGCACCATAGCAAAGGGTGGCATCTCCCGAGCAATTACCATGTGCCATGCCAGCACTTGGCTTCCCTGCACTGCCCCACCCAACCCTCACAACCACCCTCTGGGAAGAAACAGTCACCCAGAGAGGCTAGCATCACTTCCTGAAGGTTGCAGAGACTTAGGAGCTGGGATTAGAACTCAGGCCTGCCTGGCTCCAAAGTCCTGGATTTTAGGCATCTCCTGCCAATCTGACAGGGAATGTGTCACACCAAGGACACATCTCAGTCCCCACGCAGCATGAGGGTCAGGGTGGGGACAGGGGGGGTTGGCTCGTGGGACCCGCAGCAAAACGCCTACCTGTGCTTGATGGAGTTGCCAAGGTCTCTGCGAGGGATCTGGGGGGGACCAGCGGGGCACAGACAGCGTGTCTGCAGAGGAGAAGACAGTCAGTTAGCCAGGGAGAAGCGACTGAGCTCTACTGAGCCTGGACGGAAGAGGGAGACTCGGGACGGCGGGAAGACGCTCAAAGCCACACACTGGCCAAGGCTAAGCCACACGACCCTGCTCCAGCCTGGGCACCTTTCATTCGTTCGTTCGTTCGTTCATTCATTCATTTGTTGGTTTATTTATTTTTGAATTCCAACCAAACTGTAAGAAATGGCAAACAGGATGATCAGAAAATAAATAGGGGCCCATTGGTGATTATTATATGATTTGGACCGATGTAAATATAAAAACTGAAATGATTTCATATGATAAGATGCCTATTCTCATTCTCATAGATACGTCTTTAACTCTGGAGTCTAAAGTCTACACCACTAAAATTTATTTTATACTTAAGTCTCATTACGGTAGCAATCATGTCTCACCTCTTAATAATAACACTTTTAAAGCATTTCTGTGTTAATATATTTGGGAGTCTACATGGAACAGGTCAGGCCTCCGTATGTCCATTTTCCCCTTATACTTTATACAGACACTGTGGTTTGCAAAGCTGTTCACGATGATTCGTTACAGGCATTCAATATTCCAACCCCAATCCCACCCCCCATTACATCCTTGCCCGTCAGCATTACACCTTCCCTCCACCACTGTCTCCAATTTCCGGCCTTAACCCCTACATGTCTCCTGGGCAGGATAGCTGGGGAGTCCTGGAAGGGGGCAGCTGAGAAAGGAGCAGACGGTATCCCCCTTTCACTTCAGAGTGGTCAGTGTGTGTCATGCACTGCAACGTGGCTTGTAGGCCTTATCCTCAACACCCTCAGGAGCGGGTGGTCAGGATCCCCACCTCTGGGCAGGGAAACTGAGGTGTGGAGCTAGGGACGGCTGCTCAAGGTCAGGACCTACGCGCTGCACAGCCGCCGTGAATCTGGGCCTGTGAACCTCACACACGTGTGCACTGGCGAGGTTCCACCGGAGAGAAGCCAGAGAGCCAGCCGCGCCAGCCACTTCCTTCCATCACACACAACCCACCCCCGGGGACATCAGAAAATTATTTGCTTACTATTTTAAGTTGACTTTTTCGGTTTACATCTATTTTACTTTTCATTAGTTTACTTGTTGCTTTTTGGGGAGGAGGGTTGCCACACCTGGCAGTGCTCAGGGGTTATTTCTGGCTCCGTGCTCAGGAGTCACTGCTGGCAAGTGCTCAAGGGACCATCCGCAGTGCTGGGGATTTGGTCTAGGGCTGGCTGCATGCAAGGACAAGCATCTCAGATCCTATCTCTCCAGCCCAGATACATTTGTTTTTAAAAATAAAAAGGTTGATTTTGTGAATAATAGAGTAAATGCTTAAATAAAGCATATCCAATCATGTACTATTGGAACATGGGTGAGTTTGAAGAAATGGCTGGATTAGTGGGAGAGGAAGGAATAGATGAGTTAGAAGGTGGGAAGAGGGGTAGATTTATGGATAGGTGGGTTGATGGGTAGGTGGGTGGATGGATGGATGGATGGATGGATGGATGGATGGACGGACGGACGGACTGGACGGACGGGACGGATGGATGGATGGATGGATGGATGGAAGGGTGGGTGGGTGGGTGGGAGGATGGGTGGATGGGTAGGTGGATGGATGGGTAGGTGGATGGATGGGTAGATGGATGGATGGGTGGGTGGGTGGATGGATGGGTAGGTGGATGGATGGGTGGGTAGATGGATGGATGGGTGGATGGGTGGATGGGTGGGTGGGTGGATGGGTGGATGGATGGATGGGCGGGTAGATGGGTGGATGGGTGGGTGGGTGGATGGAGAGATGGATGGATGGAGGAATAGGCAGACAGGTATCTGGTTATACAGATGAATGGAATACTAGATGGGTGGTGGGGTTGAGGGATGGATGAGAGCACTGATGACTAGTTTGATGAAGAGTTGATGGAAGTGCACAATAGCCCATAAATCACACAGGCTTCAGCCTAGGTGTCAGTTCCGTCTGCTCATGTCCTTGGCTCAATCCCAGCGGCCTCTGCCAGGCCAGTGACTGAGTTTCTAGCAATTCTTCCACAGACCTGGAGCACTAGCCCCCATCTTCACCCTCTCCCGGCCGAGCTTGCCTCCCTCCTCGCAGGTCTCGCAAGCCCTGGAGAGGTGTGAATCAGTGGCAGGCAGGCTGCCCGCGACATCTCGGCGGGCCTGGGAGAGGAGCGGCAGTGAGTGGCTAAGCCCCCGGCCAGCTCTCAGTTCTCCTGCCAGATGGCTGGAGCCGGCCCCCACTCTCAGCACCGCAGAGCTCGCCTCACTTCCCAAGCCATTGTTCCGCAGTGGCACGGCCCTCATTGGGGGGACTGAGCATGTCCCGAGTGTCCAGGATGCCTACCCCCAGCCCATTCACTCCTCTCTTCCGGCTAATGGCTCTGTCGCAACCATCTGAAAGCTGTTCCATGAATGTCAGATCTGCCCTCACAAAGCTGGGACCCTGTTCTGGGAGCGCTGATCATTTCCACGAGCCCCAAAGGGCAGAGAGAACCCTCGGGGGGAGCCGCATTATCAGAACAGCGGCTGGTGGAGTTTCCTTAGTGCAGCTAAAGACAGGCAGTCATCGGTCCATGTCCATTGCTTTAATTTTCTGAGAGCCGAAAGAAAACATAAATAGGGGGTGGGGAGAGACCACCACCCAGCTGCAGCTCCAAAGCAGACGGGGCCGGTCCAGAACAGACCCCAGGTTATATGGAGAGGGAGGGGAGGAGGGGGACGCCCCAAACCTTCCCTAGTGGGTTTCTGCCGGGGCTGGGGTTTCTCTGGAGCTTCACTTGGAAATCGAAATGTTAGACTTGCGGGCCGCAGGTGCGACCAGGGAGTAAGAAGGTGAAGAGCCGATGGGAAAGTGTTCAAACACTCCTGTGCACACGACAGGCTCGGAATGTGTCGCTGCGGTCTGGAGAGGAGGCGGGAAGGAGGCAGAGAGGCTGTATCGGCTACTGCACCCTTAAAGCAAAGGTGCTGTCTCTTCTGACTTTGAGTTGTTCTGATGCGGCTTAGTTTAGTTTTGTTTAATCAAACAAGAGGAGGTTTTCCCCCAGGGGAAAAAAAGAAAGGGAGTAAAGAGGGAGAGAGACAGAGAGCGAGAGTGAAAGTGAGTGAGACAGAGAGAGAGATACACACACACACAGAGAGAGAGAGAGAGAGAGAGAGAGAGAGAGAGAGAGTGCAGGAATCTGATTTAGGGGGAAGAAAGCCGCCTGCAAGCCCCTAACTGTGCTTTTCTCCAGGATCGGGGCCAGAGGCGACGGGCTGTGCTGGAGCAGAAACTCACATAGCCCCTCCTCGTGGGGAA
The DNA here is from genome assembly GCA_021461705.1 of Cryptotis parvus. Taxonomy (NCBI): domain Eukaryota; kingdom Metazoa; phylum Chordata; class Mammalia; order Eulipotyphla; family Soricidae; genus Cryptotis; species Cryptotis parvus. The sequence goes on along the minus strand of JAJIBD010001174.1, from coordinate 204,864 downwards.
CAGCAATCCTCGGAGTGCTCCTGGGGCTCATCCCCTGCCGTAGCTGCCAGAAAGGGGTGCAGAGAAGGATTGGGGGCCGGGTAGGGAGGAGCATGAGGCTGGTTTGCCCTGTCTGCCCTGGGCGCAGAGTAAGAGTAAGGCCATGCCGGCACACACAGCCCGGTCACTCCTGTGAGGCCAGGACCCTCGTCTGTTCTGTGCATGACCACACAGCACAGGGTCAGGGACAATATCTCGGTACACGGCCACCAAGCCCAAGGAGATCAGACTGGAAATGCCGAAGTCACCGCTTCGAGGTGTTATGCCCGGAAGTGAAGCCTCTAGCCAAGTCCCCACTGACCAAGGGAGACGGAGAAGCTCAGAGAGGTGCAGTGACCTGCTAAAGGTCACACAGCCAGACACACCAGCAGAGCACCCAGGAGCTCACGCCTTGTTCTGAAGTCCTCCGAGTGCTCACACCTGTGGTCTCGGCCAGCCCTGGGCGCAATGTGGAGTCAGCTCTGGTTGTTGAGCTGGTGCCACGGAACAGAGAGAAATCTAAGAGACAGCAACTCACATATAGGCCTGTCCAGGATCCTCCATCAAAGGGAGAATCAGTCCCAAATGCCAGCAGTGCCGGCGCTGAGAGTCTCTGAGCTGGAGGGTCTTTACTTCCCCAACCCCCAACTGAATCAGTGCATCTGGAGCTCCAGTTGGCCGGGCCAAATTCGCTTTTATTATAAGCACATCTCACTGTTAGATTCCTCTCCTACTTACTCTGTTATTCTCAATTATAGCAACTTCTCAAAAAAAAATGAAGTAGATGTAATTAAGTTGGGGACTTCGGACTCATTTCCCGGAATGGGGCAGGGAGGGCTGAGATGTATCCGTCACGGTTAACTCCGCTCCATCCCCGGTGCCCGGCAATAATAACCTAACGTGCTCTGTCCGTGGGTGTGAGATCTGAACTCCCAGAACCTCGCTTTAATTTCTTTGTTTGGATTTCATTAAATTTGCCAAATGCAGGTCTTAAAGCAAGTGAGAACTATTTAAAGGGAAGGCATGAGATTGGGGGTGGGGGCACGGGGAGGTAATCTATGAAAAATCCGGGCCTTATCATAACAGAGAAGGCAAACAACATTTACAGCAATTAAACTGATACAGAAACTTCTGCTTAACAATCAAAGCGCCTATTAAGATGTCTCCATCGCAGAACAAAAGCTTCTATTCTGCTCTAATTTTCTGATAACAACTCATGCAGGCACCAAGGCAGAGTTCTGAGAGCCCGGGTGCCTTCCGTCCCGGGAGGAGAATAATAGACGTTTCTGTACTGAGAGTCTTACATTTCCAGGGAGGGAAAGGGCAGGTGCTGGGGTAAGGGGTGAGGTGGGGAGGGGGGAGAAGGCTGCTTCCTGCCTTCTGCAGACCCCCCCCCGTCTCTGCCGCCCCTCACACAAGAGCCAAATCTGGAACCCTGATACAAACATCACCCTAGGAACACACACTAAGAAAGCGACTCTCACTGCGTACAGCTTTGCAAAGGCAAATAATCTGTCTCTGGCCTAGAGACCATGAAGTCCAGTTCCCTGAGGATTGGGCCACATGGGAAGGAAAAATAAAAATGAAGCATCATGGAAGGGAGGCCATGGCGAAGGTGACAACCAGAGGTGATGGTGACCACAGAAGAGACAGCAAAGCCTGTGAGAGAGCCTGGATTCGGTCCCTGGCACAGTCCACAAACAGAAATAGCCAAGTCGGGGAAAGAAACGATGATAGTAAGAAAAATCATCCTGGACTTGCTGGTGGCCCAGGGTTTTGCCATGCATGCCTGGCACTGAAATAAGACTTCGTAGTGACATTATTGCTCCCCCTCAAACCCACCCACCTTGCCCACGTTGACTCAGCCTCTGCCACCATCCCCTGCTTTACCCACCCAGAAGTCAAGAAGGCATCCACCTACTGGATCGCACAGTGGGCTCATGCTGGGATGGGTCAGGGGTTATGCTGGGGTCACAGAGCATCCCCACTTCAGAGATAGGAACACAGAGACTGGGACTGAAGCTGACCATCTACAGCAGATTGGCGGGGTGGCTGGGATTGGCTGGCCAGGAAACACAAAGGAAGCAAGCTCGGAGAGGGGCCAGTTCCAGGCTCTCCACTGTGGGCACCGTCCCTGGCTTCACACACCTCAAGTGGAGATACAATGCTTGGACCATGTTCCCACTTTACCCAGACAATCCCTGTGTTTGCCCTCTGGTTGGCAGAGAACCACAAGCTTGGTGCCCTGAGCATATGAGCATTTGGTAGATGCTAGCATTAAACCCCGTTTCTGAGACCTGCTTTCACCATTTGGCCTTAAACAATTGTCCTAAGTGATGTCGCCTTCTGTGAAAAAATTTGTTGTTTTGGGGGGTCTCCCAAGTGATACCAGGGGGCTGGGAGGGTTCTTGGCCCTCGTGACTGAGAACGTGGTGTTTTTGAGGCCCTGTGATGCCAATGACCACCAAAGACACCCCAGTAGTTCTTGGGCACCTCCAGGGCTGTGCTGGTGATGCTCAGGGACCAGCTGGTATCAGGAACAGGCCAAAGTCAGCTGTGTACAGGGCAGTGCCTTAACCCCAACCTACAGCTTTAAACACGTGGTCACAATGGGAGTAAGGATGAGAAGAAACTCAACTGCGGCTCCCCCACCCCTACAGCCGCTGGGTGGGCGGCGCTCTCCTCCTTTCCTGGCCTTAAGTGTTTCCATGGAGACAGGGAACAGGACCTCAGAGCACACACCACAACGAAGAAACCAGCTGCTGCGTGCGGAGGCCGTCCTGCAAGGTGGACCCCGCTTAGGTGCTGCTCAGATGCAGCGTCTCCTTTCGTCTCCACCATCCAATCTGGGACGACAGAGCCGGAGTTTGAGCCAAGGCACCCCAAGCTGGGCCTCAGAGACACCATGGACCGAGTGAAAGCAGCAGACACACCTGACAAACGGTGCCCCCAGAAACCATCAAACTTTGGCCACTAAACTTTTCTTTGGGGACCCGGGTCGGTCACCAGCTCGATTCCTATTGATTTCCCCAAGTCCTTGACCAGAGCGGCTCAAGCTATTACTGGGGGAACAGACCAACTCTATTGGCTTTAAAGATCCAATTTAAATAGATGGGACCTGAAAGTGTTTTTAATTAATGTGCCAGTGCGGAAGGTGAAGAGCTTCAAGGTTGGCCGTCTTCAAGGCCAAATGACACGTGTTTGGGTCTATGGATACAATTATCTCCAAAATGTTAGGGAGTCACTTCCCAAGACCCAGACTCCACCATTCAGGGACCCTCCTGTCGGTGGGCAGTGGGTGCCACATCAGCGCCAGGTCCCCAGAGCATCTGACAGTGCAAGGGGCCAGGGAGAGAAGCCTTGGTCTGCTCGCTTCCTGGACTGAGGTGATGCAATGTGACAGAAGGGACTGAAGCGGAGGTGAACGCTCCTACCACAGGCAGGGGGGCTCCAGCTGGCAACCACGCCCAGGGGACCCCTCCTCTGGGTCTTGGGAAGCTCACACTTCCGAGTGGGCCACACCTGCAGGCCACCCCCAGTCTGCCCAGTGGAGACGGGGAGGGGAAGTGGGGGATTCACAGGGGAGCAGAACCGGGTCTTTGGACATACTGGTCTACAGACATAATTGGGCCGATGCACGTTACTGTCCGCCATGGTCATCTCTGAGAGCACCGCCTCACAGAGGTGGGCTTCTCCCTAGAGGCCTGGCAGGAGGGTGCAGAGACAAGAGCATCTCAGTGGAAAGTGTCGGCCGAGCAGCCTGACCCATCCTCATTATTCCGCTGCTGTGGTCGGCAGCCCATGGCTCAGAGCAGAGGGGGGGAAACAAATCTGGCCTGTGTTTGCCTGCAGGGTGGGACTGGCTCAGACAGCCGTCACCCACGACCCGCTTCCCGCCTCCACAGACAGCCGTTACCCACGACCCGCTTCCTGCCTCCACAGACAGCCGTCACCCACGACCCGCTTCCCGCCTCCACAGGCAGCAGCCAGGTCGGGAGAGGGACAGTAAGCCCCAAAGCAGCAGCTTCCTGGGCTCTCTGACAAAGGCAAGGGCTCATCAGCAGGGAGAGTTTCTTCTTCTCCCTCCCTTCCTCCCCTCCACCGTTTTATTGAGATACAACAGAGAGACAAAACCACCTTAAGGCAACACAAGGTGAAGTGACTTGATCCTGGTGGCCTGGGGGCTTCTTTTCCCTTCAGGTCCACTTTGGCTGTTTATAGGTGGGGTTCACTTAACTTCCCAGAGATCATCGATTACTCGAGCGGGCACCAGTAACATCTCCATATGTCCTGTCACATGCGAGATAGCCCAAGGGCATCTGCCCACTCCAGGAACATAAAGAGCCTCAAACCATTCCATCAGGTCATAGGAATGAGGTATATAATAGTTACTGGTATTTGGCATGTCAAAGTTCCTTAGACAAATAGGCCAAGTTCCCTGCATGCCACCCTAATGCCTCAGGGGTCAGGCACGTGCTTTCCAGCCCTATTTCCTGGGCGCCCCACAGAAGGCCCAGCAACATTCTTGGGGCTCAGGCCAAATCTATGTTCCTTTGGGCCCTAGCAGCTTGGTCTGGGCAGAGGGGACCAGACCCCTGGCATCCGAGGCTCAGTCATACCCTATGGCCTCTGGAGGGCAGAAGGAGAGAAAACCCAGCTCATGTCAGTGATCTGCCAGTTATCAATGATCAACGCAGACATGGGCAGGTCACATGAAAGAACTGGTCGGGGCTGAGGGGCCTGGGGACAGTTGAGGACACTCTGCTCGCTGTGGGCAGCCAGAGGGCACCGAGCAGCCACCTTGGTGAGCTGGAGCCTGGGTGGGCAGGATGACAGCGCAGAGGGCCGGGACGGCAGCCAATGAGGAGACGGCCAAGCCTGCCTCTGGCCTCCCTCTCCCTCTGGGCCCGGCCTGGTAAAATAAAATTATTATTATCATTATTATCATCATCATCATCATCATCATCATCATCACTATTATTATCATTATTTTTGCCTTTTTGGGTCACACCTGGCAATGCTCAGGGGTTACTCCTGGCTCTGCACTCAGGAATTAACTCCTGGGGGTGCTCAGGGGACCATACGGGATGCCGGGGATCGAACCAGGGTCAGCTGCGTGCAAGGCAAACACCCTCCCCCTGTGCTATCACTCTGGCCCCCAGAAAGAAATATCTCTTTTTTCACTGCAGGCACCTTCAGGATTTCATGATGAAACACAAACTTTCCCCCTCTAGCTTCTCCTTCCAAACTCCTCCACTATTAGCACCTTGTGTCTGACAGGCGAGGGCCAAGCTGGGAGTCCCCACTTCCCCTGGTAGCCCCAAATCAAACATGTAAACAGTGGCACCCTGCGGCACCCTGAGGGACACCTGAAGCCCTTCCGCCAACCCCTCCGTGATTTCATCCCAGCCTCACCAATGGCCTCGATTCAATTTCACCGTCGTAAAGGAAGAGGAGATGGCTGAGGCATTTAATTACATTTCATAATGTGCTCGCGGCTGCGTTTATTAAAGAGTATCAGGGAATTTTAACCTCATAACCAAACAATGGAGACCTGGGGACCACACGAGTAATTACCTTCCCTGTGGGGGTGATGGATGGAGGCTCCGGGATGGTAGCAGCAGTAGGTTGGGCGGGAGGGGGCCGGGAAGCAGCAGCCGGGTGCACGCTGGGCCTCTCGTCACGTAGGACACCAACGGCCCCAGGACTGGAAGGACGAGGGGCAAGTGGCAACAATGATCGATTCTAAAAAATGGGGAGGATGAAGGAAAGTTCCTCCCAGTACCCCAACTCTGGAATTTCCCTATGGTGGAATGTGGCAGCTTGGGTCCGGGAAGACGAGGGTGAGGGTGATCTTGAAGCGCCAGAGTGACAACAAGGAGGGGCTGACCCTCGCCAGCCCACAGCTCACCTTTGCTTTCCAAGGAAGCTCCCGAGAAATCAATTCTCAGGCAAGAGAGCATGGGGCACTCCTGGGGAAAGGCGCAGCCGGGTCCTTTCAGTAATGGGGCCCCTAAGCCCTACCCCTGGAGCTCAGTTGAAGCACCAGATCCATTCCTGCACTCCTCTGGCCAGGAAGGGCAAGAGGCTGGAAGGAGCCAGGCCAGGCCCAGCTGTGCTCATGGGGTCCCCCTGCTGGCCCCTGTCCCTCCCTGTCAGGGGGCAGCCACAAGTGAGGGACTGCTGGGCGCTTCCCAGTTTGGTCGATGCTATTCTTTCTCCAATCACAACAGACATCTGGCTCCCCACACTACTTTCTTAGCTCAAGTCAGACCAGCTCTTCCTCAATCAGGCACGGCTCCTCCAGGAAGTCCTCCAGGAATGCAGAAAGGGAAGCCTCAATCTCCCCTCCCCCTACACCCCCCGGCAAATAAACACTCCCATCCTGGAGCATCCAGAACACCTGCCTGAGATGTGTACAGTCTCTGCTGTCCCCCAGTGACCACGGGGCTCTCAGAGTGTGGGGGCTGCCTGGTCTCCCCTCTTCAATAGCTGGTTTTGAGCTGGGCTGGACTCTGGAGCTGGAGGCAGTGAAGGCTTTTTCTGGCCCACATCAGCAAAAATAAGCCAGAAGCCCCCCTCAGATCGTGCCTCAATTGCCGCTTGGCTACAGGGTTTGGGTCACGGGAAGCCGAAGTGCTACCTGTCCCCCACACCGGTTCCAGCCCGGTCTGAGACTGGGTCCCTGAGCATGGGCTCCAGAGTCACCCCCTGAGTCCTGAGTCCCCCCACTTGCTTTCTGTTTAGGCCCCCACCCCGTTCCCACAGCCACTGGGCTGTCCCACCCAAACACCTCCAACGCCTTGATCTGTGCTGCTGATGAGTGCCACAGGCTGCGTCCTTCTCAGGGTGGGCTGGTCACTAAGTCAGCCTCACAGTCTGTCTGCCCAGCAGCCCTGCTAGCCTGGACCCTATTTACAGATGGAGAAACCGAGACTCCGAGCACCAGAGCAACCAGCACACGAGAGTTTGGAGCTACAAATCAGGGGGTGGGCGGGCCTGGGTCTGCCCTTGACTGGGGAAATCACAGAACATCTCGACTGTGGCATAACTTTGAAGAGAGTGGAGGGGCATGACAAAGAGTATCACTGTATCACTGTCTTCCCGCTTATCATCGATTTGCTCGAGCGGGCCCCAGTAACATCTCCATATGTCCTGTCTCATGCTAGTAGAGCCCAAGGCATCTGCTTGCTCCAGGAACATAAAGAGCCTCAACCCATTCGGAATGAGGTCTATAATTGTTACTGGTATTTGGCATATACAACTGGTATTTGGCATATCAAATACAACACGGGTAGCTTGCCAGGCTCTGCCGTGCAGGTAGTATACTCTTATAGGCATCTCTAAGTCCAGCATTTATTGATGAACCGCGGCCACTTGCGGCCGCCTGAGCCGGGCATTGATAGGCTGCTCTGCTGGGTGGAGGTCTGACGAGAGATGGTCTCTCGTCAGATGACAAAGAGTGCCCCTCCCCCAAAACTGCTGTCCTCAAGCCTGAGCTTGTGCTCCTGAGCCCCCATTTTGATTCCCTTCAGGGTCAGCACACCAGAATGGTCTGTGGACTGTTCAGGCTGCAACCTGTTTTTTTTTAATCAATAAAACTTTATTAGCACACAGCTATGCCCATAGTCAGAGGCTGCTATGTGCAATCAGGGCAGAATGGAGGGAGGGCGGGAAGGGTGCTGATAGAGACCAGAGGGCTGGAAAAACCTTAACGGTTTCCTATCTGGCTCTTGAGGAAAAGTTTGCTGTGCACACAGATTTCAGGGCACTGGGGAACAGCAGTTGAAGATTCTTTTAAAGTCTCCAGCGAGCACTAAAGTGCAGAGAAGTCTGAGAGGCTCCTGGACTCTCCTCCCTGCATTCGCTCACTGACTCCATAGAACAAGCATCTTCCACTTCTTTCTGTAGCCTCAGCAACAACTCAGGGGACAGAGCAGCTTTGACACTAATACTACATAGATGGGTTGGGGGGGTGGACAGAAGGACAGAAAGATGGACAGATGGGTGGACAAGTGGAAAGATGGATAAATAGGCAGATGGATGATGAATGGATAGATGAGTGGAAGAATAGACGGATGGATAGAAGGATAGATGGATGGGCAGAAGGATAGATGGATGGATGGGTGGGTGAACACATGGAACAATTCACCCTGCAGAGTAAACACCAACCAGCCCATTCCGCAGATGGGAAAACTGAAGCCCAGAACTCTCTTGTGGAAATACCTTTCTGGAATCTCAATCTTGATTTCCCTATGGGTTCTCATCATCAGAATGGAGGCAAGACCACTAGTGGAGTGGGGAGAGACAGTGTCTTGGGGTCTCCCTTCCTGGGAGGGAAGGCCCAAGGCCCGACACAGGGAAAGGGCACTGGGAGAGGGCAGGGGTGTGTGGGCAGCTGGCAGGCTCCGTCGAGCTCAGTGGACACACAGGCTGTCTCCATGACCCAGCAGAGCTCAGTGGACACTCAGCCTGTCTCCAAGACCCGGAGGAAAATGCTAATTGATGCTCCTCACTGCGAAGGCTCAGGTTAAAAAAGGACCAAACAAGGGCTGACAGGCGGAGGCCCACACTGCAGTCCCCACAGTGTCCCTGAGAAGGAAGACAGCCCGCCCTGCCTGCCATCAACTTCCGTTGTGAAAGGTCTCACGCTGAAATAAACCCACAGCAGCAACAGTGTCAGCAGCAGGGGCGGGTGCGGCGGGCTGGCCTCAGACTGGAATCTGCCAGTTGAACCTGACAGAGGGGAAGGATGTGTCTGTGGATGGCAGCTTCAGCTGTCCGGGCACCCCAGGGCCCCAAACCTCCTCTTGGCCTAAAGGCACTGAGGCGCACTGGGATTAATTTATAGGTGCAGACTGAAGGCGCAGACCCCCCTTCCCACTTCTTCTGTCCTGGGGAGTCTCGTGCCTGCTGCTCTCAGGGAGACCTTGGTAAAAGCTGATTGCAAACTACAGGCTCAAGCTGTGCATGGGCCTGGCACCTTATGCCAAGTGTGTGTGCCTCAAGTTCGATCCCTGGCACTGCAGTGAACACTGCTCATATGGGCCTCAGTGCTGTAGTCAGAGGGAGAGGGGAGAGAGGAGGAGAGAGAGAGAGAGAGAGAGAGAGAGAGAGAGAGAGAGAGAGAGAGAGAGAGAGAGAGAGAGAGAGAGAGAGAGAGAGAGAGAGCCTACTCCCATGTCCCACAGTAACAATGACAGAGCTGGAGCTCACCTTTCTTCACAGCCCGGGAAGACAAACCTGAGGATGAGGCGAGGCCCCGCTGCACAATCTGTAGAGCAGTGGCACTGAGTGATGGGGCCCCCAACTGTCTCTGTCCCTCGGGCCATCTCCCGCCCCCCCATCCAGCTCTCAAGCACAGCCGTAGTCCTGGCCTGCCCGTGATGATGGATGCGTCCCACACTTCCCCCTGCTCACTACATCATCAATTACTTACATATTTATTGCCTTGAGCCGAGTTTATGGATCTTAAATCAGAGCCAGTCGGAGTTGCTAGAGCCCAGATCCTGCCCCCGTGGAAATGTGTTTTTAATTATGCAGCCGCCCTCCAGTTAATGTTCGGTGGAAGTTAATTGTCCAGAGAACAAAGGGCTGCTGAGAAGTTCCCCTTGCAGCCATTTCATGGGATTTACTGCCCGAGTGAGCTCAGCAGGGACAGACCAGGCAAGTGTGCGGGGAAGCGAGAGGAGCTGAGACACCAGGGCCGGGGGGGGCAGCTGGGCACGCAGCGGACAGTGCGGCTCCTTCTGGCTCCCCCAATGTCCAGCAGGCTGTGCTCATAGACACCCAGGGACACACTGGAGATGGGGTCAACACAGAGTGCACCCTGATCCCCGAGCCCTAAGAGAGGCTGGGGTGACAGATAAAACTGTGGACACGGTCACGAGGTGCAGCGGGGGCGGGGGGCCTCATCAGGATGGAGGGTACAGAGAACCCCCCATCCGGGAACCTGGATGGACAAGGGTCAGACTCCAGGGTGCAGCCTGTCCAGCTCCTATGCACAGAGGGGCAGCATGAAGTTAAAGGAGAGAGAGGTTCTTGGCAGTGGGTAAAGGGCCGCCCAGCGGAGTTGGGGCTAACTAATCCTGAGCTATTCTCAGTGGGTCGCAAGCTGGGAGGTGGGGTGCTGACTAGCCTCAATGGGGTGGGGAGCCAGGGGTGCTGTTAAAACATCTGTCAAGGGGTGGGCACGTGGTTTATTGGCTCTGATTGGTTAATAGACCCAGGGCTGAGAACTCCTGTCCAGAGGGTTGGGAAGGGTTCAGGATCCAAGGATGGACAGACAGAAAGAAGGGGGAGTCCGTTACTAGAAGAGGTGCAGGATGAGCTGTCGGGTGGGAGTCCCTGCCCATATGGGGCACCTGTGTCCTCAGCACTGGCCACTGCAGGCACTAGCCAATCTTGTGTCCTGTAGCAAGACTGGGTTTCCGCTGAGCGGCTGCCACTGAATGACCCAGTTCTTAATGCCCAGGACAGTATCTAGCCCAGGCCTGGCAGGGCCAAAGCAGGTCAAGTCTTGAAGCTCCACCACTGATTGGCTCTGGGGTGGGAACGTGACCCAGGATCAGCCAATCAGGATCCACTGCATGCCCTGCCCCTTTATTTTTCTGATAAACCATCCCCTAAGACTGGACTGGCTAAGCTGATGGGCTGTACCCCTGGGTCCAGAACCCACCCTGTAGAGGGTCTACCTGAGAACGAAGCCAACACGGTAGCAAAGCAGAACTAGGAGAGGCGGTGAAGGCGGAGGTACCACCTGAGTCCCCAGAGCTTCTCCAGTCACTGTGAAATTTTCATTTTCAGACAGTTAAAGCAGTGCCAGCTGCCTCCAAGCCCAGAGACGGCTGATGACCTTCTACAAGGTCACAGAGACAAGCTCGGCCAGAGACATCCCTTCCTTACCGGACCCCCATCTCCCATGTGAGACTGTGAATTGCCAAGGTGGTGGGACCCCGCCATTCGTGTGGCACCAGCCACCAGCACGAACACTTCCCAGGTGGCGTCTCATGGCACCCACTGAATGTGAACAATGAGTCCATGAGAGCTTCGATCTGAGGGTCTTAGATTCTCAAGGAAGGAGAACGCAGATGCTCATAGGCTACAACTCATTCACCAACTTAATGGCACCAGTAGAAAGTCGGAGAGTCAAGGCAGCAGTTGGGACACTCTCAAACTCAGAGCCACCTGCTCAGAGAGGACAGGGTGACCGATGCCTGACAAACCTTCCCCAGAGTCTCCAGACTCCAGGACACCTCCTCGTCCAATGTGGTCTTCAGGGCTCAGAGTGATAATACAGCAGGGAGTGTGTTTGCCCTGTATACAGGGCAGACCCAGGTTTGAACCCTGGCATCCCTTAGGTCCTCTGAGTGTGCCAGGAGTGATCCCTGAGCACCGCCGGTGTGCCCCCAAAAAATATGGTTTTCTTTCCAGCTGGGCAGAACGAAGAGGAGGAAAAGGGCTATTCCCGCCCCATCGCCTGGGACACTCTGATGACTCCTTGCACACTGGGAACCTGACTTTCAGGCTTCACCCACAGGCTCAGAAATCCGAACACTGTGAATCAGTCTCCACAGGAACCTAGACTCTGAATGGGCAAAGCAAGAGCCAGAGTTGGGGATTCTGGTGACGTTCCTAGAGCCTTGGTGCTCACGCTGGCACACACGGCTCTCTCTTAGAACAGTGAAAAGTGGGGCTGACCCAGGCGGCCATCAGCTGACACATAGCAAAACAAGAAGAGGGACATCCACACCATGGCATGGACATGCCACCATGAGGAACGATGTTCTGATACCCGCTGCCCAGTGTGTGCATCTTAAAGGCCTGGTGAAGACCATCACAAGTGCCCCAGATTAGAGGGTCTGCTCAAGGGTGATGTCCAGAATAGGTAAGTCCATAGGAGATTTCCAGAGTAGTTCACAGAGAAGAAAAGCAGATGCCAGGTTCCTGGGGGCTTCAGGAAGGGGAAATGGGGGTGTGGGGTTTCTCCAAAGGGGCATTGGAACTGTCCATGAATTAGACCTTGGGCAACACCCTGTGAGCTCTGGACTGTGCTGAGCTCTGGGCTCTCACGGCGCGAGTCTCTTGGACAGAGCTACTGCTTCACAGTGTGGCGCAGCAGCCCCTGAAGCTTGTCAAAACACACATGGTCGGGCTCTGTTGCAGAGAATTGGATCCGTGAAATTGCAGCACAGCCTGAGAAACTGCGTTTCCAGAAGCTTCCCGGGTCCTGGCGCTGCTGGTCCAACACCTCGCTCTGAGACTCCCAGTGGTGGGTGGTGCGCCTCACCTCCAGAAACCAAGGAAAGCGGATTTCTGGGCCGTTGGCTGCCTCCGGGACATGCCTTCCACAGGAGCTGGAGTGGAGGGTGGGGGGCACGCTCTGAGCAGGACTCCTGGGGTCAGGGGCTCTGGTATGGGGCCCCAAGACTCAGCAGCAGCCAACCCTGGCTGCCCCCTTCCTCCCCCTCACAGCTCTCAATGGCTCCTCCCCATCAGCAACAAACAAAACAAAAAACGTCCCCAAACATGATGCCCCCGAGAGTGGCAAGGCCCACGGTTCCGAATCCCAGCGCGGTGTTGATCAGAGATGAACAAGGCTGCAGAAGAAGGGGGTCAGAGACTGAGCCCCCAACACCTCAGGCTTCCTGACCATGTTCTCAGCAAGTTACCAAGGAGCAGGGAGACGACGAGCTGGCACATTTATAAACAAACCCCTATGACTGGACCTTTTTTTTTTTTTGGAGGGACCACATGGCTCGGGGTCCCACCTGTGGACAGCGAGCCGCCCACTGAGCAGATCCACTGCAGGCAGCCAAGAGGCCCAGAACCTTCTCTAACTTTCCCTCACAGAGATGCCTGGAGCTGGCTAAGCTGCCCCTAGCCCCAAGACCAATATGCTCTCAGCAGAGGCAGGAGTTTAACACAGCGACCAGCATGGTCTGACGGCCGGTACCAAAGAGACAGACGGGCACTCACACGGCGGCGGGGCCCTGGTCTCCCCACCTTTCCTCAGCTCAGCAAGCCAGAAAGAAGGGTTCTGTGCTTGGGGTTTCTCAGAAGCTAGTGGGTGGCAGGTAGGGGGATGGGGGAGGCGGGAGGGGTGCCGGCAGGGGGCGGAGATGGGCGGGACTGCAATCAGCCCCACTTCAGCCTCTTGGCTCCCGACACCTGCCCCATTCTCCAAGGAGCAGGGCCCTGAATGTGCCCTGGACCCCACCTCTGTCTCCCCCTACCTGGCACTCCCTTTCTCTGCAGAAAGGAGCGGCCCTAATGATGGATGTGGGACGGGCTGGGGCCCAGCACACTCCCCCTCGGCACAAAGCAGGCAGGTTGACGAACTTGGCGGCAGCGCACTTGCCTGCCTGATGGATGCCTTTCACCTTGGTGCTGGCAGCGCTGCCGCCCAGCCTGTCAATAGGGCCTTGATTCTCTAAAGGCACAGAAAGGGTCTACAGGGTGAATGCTCTGAGCCGGCTCAGGGGACTGGAGGCGCCGCTCAAAGGCTGCAGGTGATTCAGTATGTGCTGACGGCTTTCACGCCGGGACCCCCGAGTCCTGGGGCAGGGCCCACATGCCCTCCTCCCACAGAAGAAGGAAATGATGCTCAGAACAAAAAGCTTCTCCCCGGGCAGCCCCGGGATCTTGCTGGCCTGGGCCCCCGGCTCAGTTATGGCTCTGGTCAGTTCTCTGAGTCCTGACCAGACTCGTGTCTCAGCCATTTGAGGATGGAAAGCGCAGTCCTGCGAGGAGGCGTCCAGGAGGCATGGGGTCACCCTGCTTCCTGCGCCCCTGGCCCTGCTCAGGCCAGCGCACTGTCGTCTGCTTCACTGCTTCCTGGCTCCAAGAAGGGGCCTCAAGTACTGGAGGTGCTTAATTAATACTTAATTGAATAGTTAATGACTATCCCGCTCACTCATATCCACTCAGCCTCTGAGCGTGTTCAATCAGGCAGGAATGGTCTGTGTTCACTCATGTAGAATCAAAGATCTTGGAGGGTGGGGGCGGTGGGGGGGATGACGTGGGATGTGGCTGAGCCTTGCAGGCAGGAGGCCTGGGCTCCATCCCCAGCAACAGATCACTGTATCACTGTCTTCCCGTTCATCATCGATTTGCTCGAGCGGGCACCAGTAACATCTCCATATGTCCTGTCTCATGCAAGTAGTGCCCAAGGGCACCTCTTGCTCCAGGAACATAAAGAGCCTTAAACCATTCCATCAGGTCATGGGAATGAGGTCTATAACTGTTACTGGTATCTGGCATATCAAATACGACACGGGTAGATTGCCAGGCTCTGCCATGCAGGTAGCATATTCTTGTAGTCATCTCTAAATCCAGCATTTATTGATGAACCACTTGGCCAAAGCGGCTGCATGAGCGGGCTGTGATAGGCTGGTCTGCTGGGTGGAGTTCTGATAAGAGAGAAGTCCGGATGTAGAAAATGGCGGCCCTCATGGAGTGGGGGGTCGTCTGGCTTGTTGCAAGGCTCTTGTGGGGTGGTGGGCCAGGGCTAGAACCCGCCATCCCTCCCGGGCTCCTCGTGAGCGGCTGGGCACGGGGAGAGCCAGTAGCAGCTCTGCCCCATGTCTGTGAGACAACAGATAGGGGAAAGAAATGAAACCATTGTTTTGGGAGTAGAGCCTTTAGCATGTAGTGAGATTCTGGATTTTAGTCTCCAAACCACAAAACACACACATACACACAGACACACTACACACAGATACACATAGACACATACATGCATACATGCACAGAAACACACAGACACACACATCTCCCCCAAATCCAGGTTCGGCTGAGAACCTCAGCCCATTTAGAACTAGGATAACTGCAGATATCATCAATGAGCACATTAGGGGGAGCCTAAATGTGAAGGTCCCCTCAGCAGAAGGGCCCAGAGGCAGAGATGCGGAGGACAATGGCAGAGCAGGGGGCAGGCATGATGGGGCACGAGCCGAGAACAGGGTGAGGCATCTCCAAGTCACACGTTCCTGGAACCACCCACAGACCCAGGAAGTGAGGCAGATCCTTGCTGAGAACCCAGGGGGGGTGACCCAGCCCGGCCAATGTCCAGATTCCAGGGCTCCAGAACTTGGGGACAAAGAATGCCAGTTAGTGAGTGCCCGCCAGCGCACGGGTCTACACTGGGACACTCCCATGTTGCCAGTGTGCAGCCTGAGTGCCCACCCCATATCCACCGGGCACCAGTCCAAGCCCACCCCATCTCTCAATGCTTGCATTGACTTATGGGGAGTCCCAGCACCCAGCAGAGAAAGATCTAGCACAGAAAGGGTGTGTAAGGTTTGGTCAGCGATGAACCAGTGGCAAATATTTCAGCCTCAATCTGCCACCCCAGGTGAAAGTGACCCAAACAGGATATGCGTGTCTGGGTGTGGCTTTTTTTTTTTTTACTAAAACCACATGAACGGCCACATAAATCGAACCACTTCAGCTTGTGATGTTGAAGGCCATTGAGTGTAGTCCTAGACGGAGCACCTAACTAAGATCCTTGTCTTGTTCCAAGCCATATTCCCAGCCCCAGGGGACACCGATTAAGTAGCCTGGGCTCCCCAGCCCCTGTCCAGCCCCCCATCTGGGCCTGAGACTGAGTCCTCTGCACATTTCTAGAGTTGGGCCCAGCGTGTGGCCTGGAGTGTGGCTCCCTCCTCGGGGCATACCGATTTCCAAGCCCACCCCCTGTGGCAGGATGTGTCCAGGCCTGCTTCCTTCCTCCAGCCAAATAATCTTCTGTTTATGGCTGCGCCCTGTTTAATCTGCTCATCAGTTGATGGGGCCGGCCACCAGCTGAACAGGGACATGAGGATGAATACAAAGTCTTGCGACGTCCAGGAGTCCAGGCAAGCTGTTAGAATAAACCTGCTGTTCTCTCTGACAAGCTGTAGTGGCATTTTTTTTTGGTCTTCTCGTGGGGTGGGACAAGCAAAACCTGTTCCAGATACCACAAGGGGGAAAATCTCCCGTAAACGAAAATGGCCACAGGGCCCAACAGCCCCTCCCCAACCTGGCAGTCTCGGGCCCCCTCTGGACAAACTTGCCAATTCCTGGCCTAGCCCCACTTCCGTGGGTAATGAATACACGGTCCCCGGGAAGCAGACGGGGCACCAGCCAGACCCAGGGAGGCGGCCGCAGCACGGAATGCTCAAATGGTTTTTCTTATTTTTATAGGTTTTTCCTGGTGTGCTTTTTACTCTATTACCTAGCCTCCCGGGAGGGAGATTTTCGGCTTTCAGGGTGTATAAATCAGCACAATTTTCAGAGCTCATTTGGCAATATAACTCAATAGCTTTAAAAATGCGCGTGCTGCCCACACAGCCACGGCTCCTCGAGAAAGACCACCCAAGGAAGCGATCTCCACGGCACACAAAGCCTAGGCGCTGTGTCCAATGAAAGGTGCTGGATTATTTAGAATGGCCCCCAGTGGAACACGCCCCCAAACAATAGGGAAGGGGTAAGTGGCCAAGTGGGACATCTGAGAAGGCGTCTCTGCCCCTTTGCGATGAGTGGAGACCCTGATGGGAAGGCAGGTGCGCAATCCAAACGCACAGCTCCCGTGGCCAAACAGTCACTGCTCTGAACACCATGGGTTGAACCATTTTCAAGGGCACGGCTCAGTGGCATGAGTGCATTTCACGCTGCCGTGGCGATGACCACGACCATCACCTTCATCAGCGTCACTGTCACTGATGTCTAGTGTGTCTGACGCCCGGATTAGCGATGGGGCAAGGGGAGAGGAGAGAGGCAGACAGTGGCGAGTGCAGATGCAGAGGAACAGAAACTCCAAGACATCAGGCAAGGCCTACGAGTGACTACAAAGCTCTGTGTGCCTGGGCTCTATCTTCTTTTCTTTTCTTTTTTGGGGGTGGTATGGAGGAAACTGTGCCACACCTCGCTGTGTTCTGGGTTAACTCCTTGCTCTATGTTCAGGGATCATTCCTGGGCGTGGGGGCTTAGGCGACCATATGAAATGACAGGGATTGAATCAGCAATGTGCAAAGCGAGTGCTTTAAGTGCTGTACAATCTCTCTGGTTCTTGAGTTTCATTTGAAAAAGAACCTTAAGAAGCTGGAGGGATAGTACAGCAGGGAGGGCATTTGCCTTGCATGTCGCCAACCTGGGGTTTGATCCCTGGCATCCCATACGGTCTCCTAAGTGCCACCAAGCTAGAGAGTAACCCCTGAGCATTGCTGGGTACGGAAGAAAGAAAGAAAGAAAGAAAGAAAGAAGGAAGGAAGGAAGGAAGGAAGGAAGGAAGGAAGGAAGGAAGGAAGGAAGGAAGGAAGGAAGGAAGGAAGGAAGGAAGGAAGGAAGGAAGGAAGGAAGGAAGGAAGGAAGGAAGGAAGGAAGGAAGGAAGGAAGGAAGAAGGAAGGAAGGAAGGCAGACAGAACATGAGAATCATCTTTCCCCCTTGCTCTTTTCCTACCCTCTGGACTGTGTGGGGTTGTGAGAAAGAATGGGAAGCACATAGGTTTCTGGGGGGTTAGGGGTGGTTTCCCTAAGGGAGTTCAGGCAACTCTGGACCAGTATTTGTGAAGAGGCCTGAGAAAGTCACAGGCTGCACCAGAAGGCTGGTATGTTGTCAAGTTCCCGTGCAGTGGCTGGAAAACATACCTAGTGCATGCACACACACACACACACATGCACACACGCACACACACACGCACACACACATGCACACACGCACGCACACACATGCACACACGCACACATGCGCGGCACACAGAGTATGGATTCAGGGTGGACCACCTACTCTCACTAATCAGGGGAGGGAGGGTCCTGGCAGAGCGTGGACACTAGTGAAGCTGATGACGATGCTGAGGATGGTCACACAGTGGTGTGAAGATACTTAATGCCACCAAGTGTGTGGACTTTAGAGGCGGCGTCCACGGGTGTCATGTCCTGCCCATTCTAACACAATGAGACCAAACTGGGGAGAAAGCCCACTGGGGTCTGGCTTCAGCCGAAAGCTCAGGGGCTCACTAGTGGAGCCTTTGCTTTCTCTGGGGGACCAAGAAAAGGTGCCCAAGACATTGTCTAGGAAAGACAACTTGAATTTGGCCTAAGACAGGTGAGGGGGGTTGTTGTAGAAGGAAACCAGAGGCCAGCAAAACCACTTTAACTCAATCAGGAAAAAGTCCCTGTGGATGGAAACAAGCCCCTCTGCACCTCAAGTTGGAAAATCTTCATAAGGGTCTACAGCATAGGGGGCTGGCCGTGGTGCTGAATGTCATTTCTCCTGACCCCTTGGTGGAGCTGCTAATCCACGTGGCCTCCCAGGGAAACAACCCCCGGAACCTACCCAAACTCCATGCTCACATACGCTCTGGCCTAATAGTTCTGCATCCAGGGCTAGTACTTCTAGAAAAAAATGAGTTTACCAGAGAGTTTACCAGAGTTTCCTAGAGCTCGCTTGCCTCGCGGAGGCGCCAGCCTCACTGCCTCTAGCCCCACTAACTGCTTCCGGCTCTACCCCAGTGGCTGCCCTGCTAAAGGCATCCCATGTTCCTCTGGTGGCTTCACCACCTGAAGCCGACTCCACTCCTAGCATCTCGGCAGCCTCCCACACTGGGGGCACAGATAACACCCACCCACTGGGTATGGGCTCTGCCTCCAGGAGCAGTGGGAGTGGGCTGCATGATCCAGAAGTACGGCACCCTCACGCACTGCAGGGAGGCACTCAAATGCACAGATCACTGTGCCTCCCCTCACCTCTACTTGGGTGTGTTCATGAGAAAATGGTTTCTCAGGACACTGTGTCCCAGAATCTCATAGGAGAAGCAGGGGATGGAGAGACAGAAAGAGACTGAGGTGCTTGCTGGCATTTGCCAACCCCGGTCCATCCCTGAGCCATATGTCCTTCCCCCAAGCACTGCCAGAATGTGGGGGAGAGACCTCGGTGTGAGCCCTGGCGTCAAAAAACAATAATAGAGGTCAAATTAAAAGCAGAAAATATTAGGGAGGATACACACAAATTGGTTTCAGTGGATGTTTCGGCAGTGAGGTCAACCTATTCATTGTTTGAACACATTGCGATGAGCGTGGCTGCTTTCTGTGTTTCACGATTAAACCAAAGGCCAAAAATATCTAAATAAAATACTTGTTCTAAAGATGTGATGCAGCTGAAAGTACACAGATGCATAGTTGGGGATGGACTTATAGGCTAGAAAGGAAAGAGTCCCCTCTGGGTGGGCGCCTCTGAACTGTAGTCCATTATCTGATAAAACACGAATTTAATATTGCTATTAGGAGGGAGATGGTTGATCCTGTTGAAAGGGAATCTTCAAGAAGATGAAAGCAAAGGCTGTTGACATCTCCGTGAGGAGAGAAGTCTCTTAATATCTTGCTGTCGGACTTCTGTGAGCTCAACTGTGGTGACTTGGGGAGAGGAAAATGAATGGACACCCCAAGGCTGACTTTTAATTTACACCCGTGAAATAATTTTGACGGTCGTTTCTAAGTGTTTAGCTAATGTTTATTCTGGAAATGTCACCACTGGCTCTGGAATTTACTTTGATGGCCTCTGAATATTATCTCTATTAATAAGCATGTGCGAATGGAGCTATTCTCTGCCTCTGATCCCACGTCCTTTTTGGATGGGCCAATACTTGGCTTGTGTTTGACTTAAGGGCCTTATGGTTAAGACCAAACTTGCTGGGCATGCATGGGAGGGCACCATCTCTGCATGAGCCAAACGGGTGGGTCCCAGGAGCCTGTGTTGAAATCAACACCTCCCAAAGGACAAGGTTCTAGACAGGGCATATGGGAATTGCGTAAGCATAAAGATGGGTCCCCTGTGGATGGGGCAGTTGCCTTCTAAAGAGAGACCATACAAAGACCCCGTGGAGTCGTCTACCGGCATGTGAGAGCACAGCAAAAAGGCACCATCCAGGAAGCAAGAAGAAGGTCCTTATTGGAACATGCCTACGCCAGGTCCTGGAGTTCTAGTCTCCAGAACCAAGACACCAATATCTGGGAGTTTGGGGAAGAGGGGGCAGGGAGAGTAATGCTAAGGATCGAGACCCAGGTTTTATATACGGAGAGCACGGCCTTCATCACGGAGCCCCATCTCTGACCCACTTAGCTGTGTTCCTTCTGGGTAAAATACCCGAAGGGACCGAAGCTATCTCAGTCGAGTCTCCAGATGAGGCTGCAGCCCCATCCACATCTTGACTGCAGTCTCGCAGTCCAATTTCTCTGACCCAGTTCCACCTCCCTTTGCCCCACACAACTGGTTGATTCTGAAAGTGCTCGCTGGACAACCTCCTCCCCTTGCCCGCTTCCATCTCTGATCCTGCTTCCCCAGGAAACCACCTACAGAGACAGATGAAGCAAGGGAGAGAGTCAATCTCTGAGTGGTATCTTCCTTCCCTCTGTGCTTTCTCCCTCTACCCCTTTGCTCACTTATTCTTGAAGAATGAATGCCATGCATGGTGGGCGTCAGCTGAAGGGGCCACTGCCCTGTAGCACTTGGTTCCCAGGTCGAGGGTCTAAAGAAGCTGACTAAGCTATATCTGGTGTGGGCTTCAAGAAGTTGACTCTCAAGGCACTTCTGGAAGTTGAAGCTTACTGAGGTTTTGTCATGGAGTTGGTGGGGGGGATTCTCTTTCTGATCTCTTCAAGTTCTTTATTTCTCTCGGTTGTCTCTCCCTCTGCTCTCCCGATTACAAATATGAGACCTTGTTAATGTGCCCAGATGTCTTGCATACATTTTTTAGTGTTTTCTATTTTTATTTTCCCCCGTTGTGCTTCAGCCGAGATGATTTCCTTCTGACTCATCGCTCAGTTCACTAATTCTCCCTTCAAAGGTATCCAAGTTCCTGTTAAGTCTACCCATTGAATGATTAATTTTGGTTATTATATTTTTTCCAAGTCTCGAATGTCCATGTTGCTGTATTAGATGTTGAAATTGCTGCCAAGTTCTTTGTCTTGTCACCCAATTTTGCATCTATCTTAACTACATTCATTTTAAGTTCAAAGGGGACAGGGGTACAGATATGAATTGATGACAAGAACACAGATGCAGGTTTTCCAAAAACATTTTGCAGCATGTGAAAGCCAAACAGAAGAGTGCATGCTGTCGGAGTCAATTTATAGGAGACTGCAAAATGCAGAATAATATATCCTGACAGACAATTTTGCTGATGGAACTAGGGCAGTGGAGGGGCTAACTATAAAGAGAAGTTAGAAACTTAGGGAGCGACAAAATGTTCCATACCTTAACCGTGGTGTTGAGTACACGAGCACGTACATTTGTCAAAACACATGCAGCGCCACATTTCAATGGGTGCAATTTATAAGACCTCAGTAGTGCTGGTTTTTTAAAACCCAATTTAGACCCAGAACAGCTGCAGAGACAGTTCCTAATTCTGGAAAATCCCAATGTACAGGAATTAAAACATTAAATCGTGGAGGAGAGAGAGAGAGAGAGAGAGAGAGAGAGAGAGAGAGAAGGCCCATGTTTGGTAATTCAAATATCTGGATCTCCTCTGGGTATGTCTTTGTCTCCTGATTTTAAAGTCATGTCATTTTTGCCTCCTAATAGACCTGGTGATTTTTTTTATAATTGAATTCTCGAAATTGTGCATGAAATTTTGAGGAGATAATTTGAGTTTCTGGATGATGTTACTTTTCTCCAGAGAGGACTGAAATTTTGCTTTTGGCAGGCAGTTAAGAGTGGGGCAAATCACATTAATCCAGCCAGAAATGGAGCAGATTGGACGTTCAGCTTCACTTTCATCAGGGCCAGTTGATTCTGAGTTCGTCCCTTGTTCAAGAATGTAGCCTGGAGGGTCCTAGGAGACATATTGGTATTTTCGAATTTCCCCTTCCATTGAGCTTCAAGTTTTGTTCCTTGGGATCCCAGGAGGGACAAGAAACCCTACTCTGCTCCTTTGGTGCCTCTTAGCTACCACTGTGGAATCAGTCACCTTGACTGCGAAGGCACATCCCTGAGCCTCCGTCCCTTCTGGGACCTTCACTGCCTGAGCAGTTTGTGGGAACCTTTCAGCAGATTCTCCAAAGTATCTGTCCTGGAGCAGGAGAGAGAGCAGTGGGGAGGGAGAACGCCTTACACTCAGCTGACCCCAGTTCCCCGGCACCGTATAACATTCCCTGAGCATCGAGCCAGGAGAGATTCCTGAGCTAGAGCCAGGAATAAGCCTTGAACACACTCAAGTGTGGCTCAATCCCATTCCCCCAATATATATATATATATATATATATATATATATATATATATATATATATATGTATATATATATATATATTTCCTGAATTTTTTTTTGCTTTTTGGGTCACACCCAGCAATGTTCAGGGGTTTCTCCTGGCTCTGCACTCAGGAATTACTCCTAGTGGTGCTTGGGGGACCATATTGGATGCTAGGGATTGAACCCGGGCCGACATGGACCGGCTGCGTGCAAGGCAAACGCTCTACCCGCTGGGCTATCGCTCCGGCCCTATTTCCTGAATGTTTCAGTTGTTCTTTTAGGGGCAGCTGGGCCACACTCAGATGTGCTCAGGGGTCTCTCCTGGTGGAGCTTGGGGAACTCTATGGGGTACAAGGGATCACATTGGGTTCAACCATCCTAGGAAGGCCATGTGCAAGGCAAATGCCCTCCATGCTCTATCTCTCCAGCCTCATTTCTGGTTAATCTTGATAGGTGGAAAACCTGTGAAAGAACACTTAGCATCACTGGATCACAAACTTCCTCTGCTCCCAGAGGGAACACACATAGGGCCAGTCCCATATCTTTGAGAAATTCACAGCTTCCATTTTTCAGTGGAAATTCCTGCCATGACCCCTGATAGACTGGCAGGCCACCACGTGATGGAAAGGGCTATCTCCCACCAGTCTCTCCAACACACAGTCAGTTCAGAAAACAATCAACTCCAGTTTCAAAAAGCACCCGCGATAAAGGACGCACAGGGCATGTGAGAGCAACTGAAGGGAGGCTGAGCACCCACCCTGTTTTTAGCCCCCAAGGGGGCCCATGGATGCCTTTAAAAGCAAGCAGCTTTCTGGAGGTATAATTTGCATGTGGTAGAACTTGCTCATTTGAAGTGTAGCGCTTAGTGGGTTTTGGCAAATACATGGAGTTGTGCTCATCATCAAAAACTGGTCTGGAAAACATTTCCTTCACCCCAGAGGACATGTGGTACCCACAAAGAGTGCCCCCTCCCTGCCCCGCCTTTCCCTGGGCTGAGGGATCTGATAATTTACTGTCTCTCTCCATTTGTCTTTTCTGGACATTTCATACAAATGAAATCATATGGTATATGGTGCTGTACGTCTTGTCTTCTTTCATTTATCACTGCTGATCTTTAATGTAGGTATTGTTATTCTCATTCTACAGATGAAGAAATTGAGGGTTGGAGAGGTTAAAAGACTTGTCCAAAGCTGATCAGCTGCTTAAAGACAAGGGCAATGGGACTGGAACCCGCGCCTGAGAGTTTTTCCCTTCTGCCACCAGGCGAGGCACCAAGCTTAGACAACATGAGGTCTAGTACTTAGCTCAGTACTTAGCCTGGGACTCATGAATAGGAATCAGTGTGTCCTACTTGGTTCCTGACCCTCTTGGCCCCTGTTCACTGTCCAAGGTACCATTCTGAGCGCCTGTGTATTTCCTGCCTTCAGTTGATTTTACCCTGGGGCAACCCACTTGAGTTATTGTTGACTGAAGGAAAACACAGGAAGAGAAAATGAAGAAGTGATGGAAGAAGAGTAAGCACCACTAAACTGCAGCTTCACTGTGGCTAAAGCTTCAGGGGTCTATACCCACACAGATGTGAATCGGGTTGGTCCCTTGCGCATTCCCGGTGGCAAAAGCTAGCAGAATGAATCCATGCTTTAAGACGCCGGTGCCAGGTTGAGTCCTGCCCTGGGCATGATGACCACTGTGTGACCATTTCCTTTTTCTTTCAAGTGCTTTCCAATCTTATTTTTGGACTCAGACATGTGAGGAAGCTCTGGGAAAAAAGGAGGAGAAAGAGACCAAGAGCATCTCCCCCTGGTGGCTATCCAGGTATCCAAAACAAAACCCAAGCATACAGGGGGATGCCTGCCCTGTGTGCATGCCTCAGAACAGGAAGACATAGAGTCCACATCTGAATTGTGATGGACTTTACTTCCGGTTGATTATCTTACACACAATATTGGCCTACAACAAGGCTGGAACAGAAGAAGGTGGTTACTGCATCTACAGCTAGTGCACGTGAAAAACATCAACCATCTCTCACGGTTCAGGGACTAGCACCCGCCCAGTGTCATTTGCCCCAGAAGTTAAGCTAATGGATACGCCTTGGATACACTAATTGTCATTAGAGCGGGAGTGGCGAATGCACAGAAACTATCTGCTACTTTCGCATTGTCTCGGGAATTTAATACTTTTCTAAGTTTGCTAACCTGTATTTTCTTTCCAAAGTCAAATATAAAAATCACTTGATCACTTGATCACTTGAATCCTGTTATTCATCAATTTGCTCGAGCAGGCGCCAGTAACATTTCCATTGGACCCTATCACGTGCCAATGTAGCCCAATGGCATAAAAATAATAAAATAAAAATAAAAATAATCACCACAATCTCAGCTTCTCTCCCCATGGTCACCCCGCCAGCATCACCACCCCCATGCTTTAGCCTCCCCAGTGCACATTCGCAAAGGGAGGAAGAGGACAGGGCCATGGACAGTCCATGAACAGCTTGGAACTGTGTCTGCAACAACCATCCTAGCTGTTTGGAAGACTATGGGATAATTCTGTTTGTTTTCATTTTAGGGTTCCTGGGCGGGCATGTTTATTTCTTGTTTGGGGGCTACATCTAGCTGTGCCAGAGTCTACTCCTGGCTCTGTGCTCGGGGATCACTCTTGGTTGTGTTTAGGGCACTATATGCAGTGCCAGGGAATCAAAGCCCGCTGTGTGCAAGGCACGGGCCTCCCCCCCTATTCACCATCCCTCTGACCCTCGCAGGGATAATTTAGCCCAGCACATGTGAGTTACAGACGGATGTGGCCTCATAAGCAAGTCAGCACCAGTGGTCAAACTCAACTTCATTTTGATGAAAGACAGAGGCCATTTTTCACACACACACACACACACACACAGAGAGAGAGAGAGAGAGAGAGAGAGAGAGAGAGAGAGAGAGAGCAACCTCAGGCACATCACTGTATATCGGGGGCACTTCTGATTTTTAAACAGGGGCAAGGGATGGAAAAAGTACCCACTTCTCCGGGGAATCAGGGAGTGAGGGATGTGATTTGCTCAGGATTAAATCATTTTCAGCATCTTATTTTACGTGTAATTCAAGAGCTCAGAGAATCAACATTGCTGAGATTTACAATCAGCCTTCACAGACTGCACCCACAACATCTGCACAGCAAAGAAAGATTCTCCGGCAGACAGTCTCTGTAATAAGACAACAGAACTTACTTTATTCAACCAGCATCTCCTTCTTAATGAGCCTATTTGTGCAATTTGAATGTTGTGCAATTTAGTGATCAAGATTCTTTTCTCCCTGTCCCGAGCAGACAAGGTCAAACAGGATTAAACACATGTTAATACCTTCCACTGCCTTCCACAAAGGTGATACCATGTCTCACGCACTGGCTGGAAAGGTTCTCACATCTGCAGAAGACAGCCAGGTCCATTACACACTCCGAGGCTTCAATTAAATGCAATTTTCAGAATCTTAAAACTTTTTAGAAATGTTCTTTCCTCCACATTTAGGAATCAGAAGAAATTGTTCCCCCAAACCAACCCAAGCTGATTTCCCTCCACAAATATTTACCGAAGCTCTTTTATATTCCAAACATGATGGCAGATGCCAGAAATATGAGAGGCGAGTCATGGCCACTGTCACCCCCACCAGAATGAGGCGAGTCGTGACCACTGCCCACCACCACACCCCCCACGGCGAATGGATCAGGTCTGGGAGAGCGACGAGGAACAGAATAACAATGCAAAGCACATTGAGTGGAGCAGGTGCTCGGACGGAAGAAGCTAAAAGTAATGGTTGGCAGAATCGGGTTTAGAAACAGCTGATGCAGAAGCCGGACCCTGTGCATTGCTGGTCTGGAGGGTCTGGGCAGGAATCTAACCTGCCCTCTCTGGGTGACCTTTGACTTCTCTTGCAATTTCAAAAGGACTAATGTTAGTCCCGGTGCCCCAGGGCTCAGGGGCATCTGTGGCAGAAATGAAAGCTGAATTACCACCTAACACTGGACACTCAGATTCACTCCGCCTTCTTTTATTACCCCTAAGACTGAAAGCTGCTAACATTCGTACACTGGGAAGGGAGGGAGGCCTTAATGTGCTAATGAAACGGAACGGAATGAAGTAAGAAACAAACAGGAAGTCTGGAAGGAGACCCGGCATAACATTTCCCTTGTCAAAGGCACCAGGGTGGCCCAAAGGGTTTGGTCTTGACTTTCTGATGGCCAGAGCAAAGAAGAGCTTACTTGGGTGACATGACCCGGCTGTTCTCAGATCTCACAAGCAACAAACAGGAGCGTGCGTGAGCCACAGCTCCAGGTCCTTGCATCAGTGAAGGATGACCCTGACACCTGCTTCTAACACAACCAAAGTCCTCAACAACACCCTCTAGGGACCATTCTAAAATCTCCCCGGTTAAGTGAAGGATGCTAAAACAAAAGGTCAGTGGGAAACGTCCTGGGTGAGATGACAAGGTCCAGTTCTAGCATCCTCCAGAGACTCATTCTCGTGCCTGATGTACTTAGAGCACCTCCAGAACTCTGCTCCCATGCATCCCCCAACAAAGTACGAACCCCAGTGACCCCCCCCATGGTGCCCTGTCTGTCCACCATGCTCCCAGCTGTACTCCCCAGACTTGGAAGTTTCAGCAGAAGATGGGGGCGTGGGGGGGGCTTGTCGGAGGACAAGGAGATTGTCAAGGAGCTGTGGGTTGTTCCCAGCACACAGATGAACAAACAGGGACAGCCCCCACATCGGAAGCCTCTGGGGCCCTATCCTCAGGTCCCGTGAGTGCTGTCACTAAGGGCTGTCACACTGCAGGTGCTTAATTGTGTCTAAGCTGGGAGAAGAGCATGTTCAGAAGCCCTGGGCTAGGGGAGGGACTGAGAAAAACCAGTGTAGAAAGGGCAGGAGTGAGTGTGTGTGTATGTGTGTGTGTGTTTGTGTGTGTGTGTGTGTGTGTGTAGCAGCAAACTGATGAAGGTACTTTATGAAGCCACAGGCAGAAGGACCAGAGCACCTAAGTTTGGGGGCCACATCAATTCTCTGTCTTTGATTTAAGAGCATCAAAAGGCTCAGGAACCGAGGAGGGGCATTAAACAGGGAAGAACCGACCGCCTCTGCCTTTGGCGCCCACCGCGCAGGCTACAGCAATGGGAGGCACTTAGAAGAGATGGAGAGAACGCAGGCGTGGGGAGCCCGGGGCTGCGAGGCTTTGCTCCCCTGTGGAAATGTGAAGGGGCATAAGCGCTGCTGGACACGGCGGTCACTGCATGGGCGAAGGAAAGGGGCAGTTTGCGAGGCTGTTAGTGCTGGCTGCAGGAAGTGGGGGATCTGGGCCAGGTTGTCAGCACAAAAGAGGAAACTGCCGGATCCAAGACAAGGTGTTGTTTCCCGTTGGTACTGCTTCCCCCAGACCTGGTTTCAGGACCCAGGACAGAGGCTTGGGAGAAGAGGAAGACGCTGCCCACACCAAAAGGGGCAACAGCTACTCTGAGACTCCTACTCGGTGTTTGCGGACAGAGCGAAGGTGAGCATGGCCCAATCTGGAGCGAGCAGAAAGACCATTTCCACACTCCAAACCTCACTTCCCATGACGATTTCTGCGTTTGAAAAGCATTTTAGACTCTTACCTGGAGATCAAAAAAACAAGCTCAAGATTCTCCTTTCTGATTATTAATGTAGGTCTTCAATTCTCCGTTTCAATCTTTATCTAAATCTTGACTTTATCTCCATTTTTTCATGCCTAATTGTTTATCTTCATCTATATTCCAATATGCTAAATATTGTGATAATAAATCGAGATAATCTTTCATCACTTCCTTTCCTACGCCGCCTGTTAATTAAGACCCAGACTCCCAGAGAAACCTCACTGCAGTCTGTGTACTCACAAATAAGATGGATCAAGTGACTTGGGGGCAGGATGCGGATAATTATCATTATTTATCAAAGGAAAAAACACAACAAAGAAGTATGTTTAAGCCAAAAAGCACCCTCTAAAATGTGAGCTGCTATTATCATTCATTAAGCAAAATCCCAAAGTTGGAAAAAAATATCATCATTCGAGCTCTCAGAGAGAGCTGCTCCTCCTGGGTCAGATTACTGGAGCACTGACAAGCTTAGGGGTCCCCAGGTGCCCCCACCCCAAGTTGGTGGCTACAGAAGAGATGAGGACAACCAAGGATGGTCACTACAAACAGAAAGAAGCAGGAGTAATGAGCCCGAGTGAGAGTAGAGTAAGGAGAGTGTTTGCCCTAAGTGCGGCCCACCTAGGTTCAATCTCTGCCACCCCTATGGTCCCTCAAGCACCACCAGAAGTGACCCCTGAGCACAGAATCATGAGTAACCCCCTGAGTATCACTGGGTGTAACCCCTACCCTCGCAAAAGAAAAATAAAGAAGTAGGAGATACTTCCATTCCGAGACCTACTTCCAGGCTGTGGAAAAAAAGTGGAATAGCATTTGCCTTGCCTGTGGGAGGTCCTGGGTTGATTCCCTGGCAGGATCCCCCTCCCAAAGCAAGGGTTTAAAAAATAAATATAAAAGACTTGAGGCTGCAGAGAGAGATAGTACAATGGGTACGGCACTGGCCTTGCAGGTAACCCCTCCCAGAGTGACCCCTGAGTACGGGCCATGAGTAAGCACTGAGCAGAGCTGGATGTGACCCTCAAACCAACATCACTTGCCACTTGTCTTCCCATTGCTCATTGATTTGCTCAAGTGGGTGCCAGTAATGTCTCCATTCATTGGGAATGAGGTTCATTATTGTTACTGTTTTTGGCATATCGAATACACCACGGGTAGCTTGCCAGGCTCTGCCATGGCTCTGGGTTCATCCCAGGGGACCCAGTCTTTTTTCTATGTCAGACCATCAACCATCCAGGGCCCCCGGGCAGAGCGCTAGGTGTAGACAAGCCTGTTTCCTCTCTGTCACCTGCCGACGCAGCCGGGCACCGCAGCAACACCTCGAGGTACAGGGCAAGCCAACAGTAACAGAAAAAAAAAGACAAAAACTCTTTGTTGCCCAAGAGATAGCTTTAGAAGCCAAAGCACACTCGCTTTGCACACAGGAGGCCTGGGTCCAAGCCTCGGCACTGCACATAGCTTCTTGAGCACCTCTGGGAGTAACCCCCACATCCCACAAAAAAAAAAGAAAATGGAAAAAGAAACCCTAAAACCAACCCCACTTGCCCTGCAGTAGCAACAGGGTCCCACCCAACACTCACACTCCCAGGAGTGAGTGGCCCAACTCCAGAAATCTGGACTGGGCCACGGTTACTTCCAAGTCGATGGCACTTTCCTGGCACGGAGAATGGAAGGTTGTTGACAAAGGACACGGGGCCTCCTCCAGAGCTGGCCTGGGGCCCGGAGCACAGCCGCAGGCTGTCCTCAAGCAGACGAGCGAAGGCAGGTCTGAGCCCACCCTGCAGAGCCAAGGCAGGCCTCCCTGCAAGGGCTGGGGAGCTTCAAAGCACAGGACCCCACGCACAAGCCCTGCCCCCCGGGCCCAGATGCCGAAGCTCCCACAAGGCCCACCTGTCACCTGCAGGCTGCGGTGGGTGGACTTGCGGCCTGGCTCTGGGCGACAAGGCGGCTGCAGCTGCCACGCAGGCAGAATCACGGTGGGTGGCGGGTGACGAGGAGCCTCTTCTGTTCACTGTCTCCCCAGGGCCCCGCTTTGCTGCTGTTATAAACAAGGCCCCAAGAAGACTCGGCTCCGAGAAGCCGTGGAGGGAAGCCATCTGCGTGTCGAATAATGGAAGGGGAGCTGCCGGGAAGAGAGATTAGGGCTGGGAGCAAAGTGAGCAAGATTAAGAAGCTGGAAGTGAAAAATGAGTTAGAATCCCAATAAGTGGGAGCCATTAAGAGTCTCATCCCCGTGGCCCCCTCCCCAACAGCGAGATAAAAAGCAAGCAGATTTCAAATCTAAGAGACTGCTAGTTCAATGAAGTAGAAATTTACAGGACAGAGGGGACAAGAGAGAAAATATCAAGATAAATGGTTTGAACCCAACAGATGATCAATGGAAAATGTAAAAGTAAGTGACGGGTTAAGTTAGCAACAGAAAAAAAAAAATTTTTTTTTTCCTTTTTAAGAGAAATGAGAAAATGGGCCGAAGATGCAGCTTAGGGGTAGAGAGGATTTGCCACTCATGTATGAGGCTCTGGGTTCAGGCCCTGGCATTGTACCCCGCTTCCACCACCACCCCAAAAGAAGAAATGAGAGAAATCTTTTAAAATCATTTCTTCATCTTGGACCGTGTTTTGAGGTGCAGAGAAGCTGCAAAGCCATTAAGGCCAGAGCATTATCATGTGCTTCAAGTCCAGCAGTCTTGAACGCCAGCGTCTTCCAGACAGGCTGCGCAGCTGGACACAGGGCAACATGGCTGATTAGGAAACGGGATGGGACGGAGGTGGGGGGTGGTTGCCGTCGCTCTCTGAGTCCTAAGATACTCTAGTACCCTGCAGAGAGGTTTGTTTGTGAAAGATGATGATTTTAAACAATCCAGGTACAAAAGAAAAGGGGAAATTGAAGGACAGAAGTGAGTGGCATCCACTGGGCCTGGTTAGCACTTGGAGGAAGAAATGAGTGACAACCAGCAGGACAGAGCAAGAAGCCGAGGAGGGAGATGGGATCCAGGCAGCGTCGCCATCAGAGGGAAAAGGAAGAAAATCTGACAAGCCGTGACGCAGAGCTGGTGATCCTCTGGGGACAGAGAAACAAGAGCATGCTGAGTACCACAGACGAAAATCAATTCCAGGTGGATGCAGGACGAACATGTAAGAGGGTAGAAAAAAGTTCACACCCTATTTTAGGAGAAATATGTAGGGCAATATGTTTATGACTTCGGGGCAGAAAGAACTTACTCAATTTTTTTTAAAAGCAGAGAAACCATACAGGAAAGAAATTATGTACCTGACCACCTAGATGTGCAAAAATGTCCTTATAGTCAAAAGTTACAAGAGAGAAGCTCTACCACAAATCCCAAGATGTAAGCCACATGGATAACCAAGGAGTCAAAAACAGACGAATTTTCAGATTCTAAAAAATTCAATTAAGATAGGGTGGAGTGATAGTACAGCAGGTAGGCACTTGCCTTGACACGGCTGACCCAGGTTTGATCCCCAGCATCTCATATGGCTCCTCTACCCCCACCAGGAGTGATCCCTGAGCACAGAGCCAAGAGTAAGCCCTGAACAATGCCAGATCCCACCCAATCCCCCACCACCACCACCTCCCCAAAAAAATCAATAAAGAAAATAAGAGCTAGCTCAACAGGATTTTTTAAATATGGGCAAAAGGGAAAACACACTTGTGGAAAGAGCTTCGGTTGTATCAGCAGTCAGGAAATGCAAACTGAACTAAGCTGAGACACTGTTATTCTCACCAGATGGGCAAAACATTTCAACAGTCTGGCCGTGTGAAAGTTGGCATGGCTACGGAGCGACGCGAACACCTAGGCATTGCTGGAGATGAACAAACGATGCCATCAGTTTTGGCGACCAGTGACACATCACTGACTCCAACGGTTCTCAGCCAGGGGTGGTTACAGCCTCCACCCACTCCCCTGCAGAGAGCATCTGCCATGTCTGAAGGCATTTTGGCTTCTTAAACGGCGTCTGGAGGGCAGAGTTGCTGCTGGTTGTGTCGGGGTGCAGAGGCTAGGATGCCGCTCAGAACAATCTAGCAGACATCACTACCATCGAGAGTACTGAAGTTAAGAAGTGATCTTGGGGCCAGGGCGACAGGACAGCAGGTACAGTGCTTGCCTGGCATGTAGCTGACCCAAGTTTGATCCCCAGAGTCCCATAGGGTCTCCTGAGCACTGCCAGGAGTGACTCCTGAGCACAGAGCCAGGAGTAAGCGCTGAGCACAGCCAGGTGTGGCCCAAAGACCAAAAGAAAGGAGAAAAAGAAATTGTGCTTGTCAAGCTGAAGACGCAGAGATCTTGTCTAGGATCTGGGGGTCTACTCCCAGGAATACTTCCTACACCTGTCTTTCTAATGCTTCTGAACAAAAACCAAAAAGGGTCCTTATCTGAAGGGCCCAATCCCAGGCCTCTCCCTGGAGTGGCCCATTCCAGGGCTCAGTATTAGATGAGATGCTCAGGATTAGTCCAGATGTTTTAGTAATGCTCCAGTGATTGGTGCCACCGGAGAACCTCAGGGGTTGGGGGTGGGGGGGAGGGCGAGGATGAAGACCAAACACTTTAAGCACATCAGGAAAATGTCGAAAACGTCTCAGAGTAAACCGAAATACATCCAAATGCCTATCAACAGAGGAACGCAGGCCTTAATTGTGGTCTATTGAAACTATAGAATATTTCCATATTTCATTGGCTTTTCAGAGGTCATGGAGCAGAAGCATTGATTCATAAGCCACTATGAAAGAGGCTGCCAATTAATCCATGACACAGTGCCTTCTCTGACTTAAATTTTTTTTAATTTAGCATTATCTTATCATCTCTTTCCAATTTATTTAGACTTATTTCCTCGTACATCACGCTGCTCTATTTTCCTGTCTCTCGGCAGAGACGAAGCATAAGACAATATTTTCTTGCCAGGCCAAGTCACAGTGCAGTATTTTTGGAGACCTTTTAATCTCCAATAAACTCGGCTCATGAGGCATCAACGCATGAGTCCTTGGAAGTGACGCCATTATGAAATGCCGCGGTCTGGGAGCCCTGGACAGGCGATCAAGGACTCTGCCGGGCAGATGGCATTGGTGAGACTGCAAATCACAGCCTGGTTTCAAAAACGCTGAACTCGGCCACTGGGGAGGGTCATGGGGGAGGGAAGAGGGGGCCTGGCTGGAGGGCACGCTAGTCTCAGAGAAACACAGGACGAATAAACAAACAATATTCACTCTGGACCACGCCGCATTTAGGAGACCAGACTCGTCAAGTGAAAACAGCCACAGCACACGGGAAGGAAGACAGAAGCCCACGGGCACGAGATTCGAAATCATACACCAACAGAGAGGGCAGCGTAGGGGCCTGCCTGGGCAAGGCAGCCCACGAAGAGAGTAAAGCAAATTCTTCTCTCTCTCTTTTTTTTTTTTTGGCTTTTTGGGTCACATGCGGCAATGCCCAGGGGTTACTCCTGGCTTTACACTCATGAATTACTCCTGGTGGTGCTTGGGGAACATAAGGGATGCCAAAGATTGAACCTGGGTCGGCTGCATGCAAGGCAAATGCCCTACCACTGTGCTATCGCTCTGGCCCCAAAAGTAAAGCAAATTCTGATGACTCTGTGTGTGGGGGAAAGAGGATCTTCAATCAGGCAATGTGCACGGGGGTCTGCAGATCAAGTTCAGTTTCTAAGCATCTCATCAGGGCAGGGGGCCTGAGCAGAAGGCAGAAGAGCCTCTGCTCCAGGAAGCACTTTACCACTGAGTCACGCCCTGGCCGTGGCCGGGATCCTTCTCAATCCATCAGGTCAGTAGCAAACTGGGGATAAACGGGCCCAGGTAGGAAAGAGGAGCGCCTGCCCCTTTGCCCTGGCTTTCCCATTCACAACACTGAGGAGAATTTATCCTATCTGGAAGACAGCAGCTTCCAGACTGAATTTCAAAGAAGGGTGTGAGGGGCCAGCACTGTTGGGTGGGTGGAGTGTCCGTGTGTGTGTGGGGGGCAGGGGGCACATCGGACCCCCTACTGCACCTAGCCTAGGACAATGCTTCCTATATCAGGAGGGGGGTCCCAAAGGGTCTTTATTGAAGGGGTTTGTTCCTACATAAAATCCACCATCAGCCCTTAAAAACTCCAATTAAGGAACAGAATGTTATGCCCCAGAAAATTTAATAAATAGCCAAGTGCCAAGGGGTGGCAATGTTTGCTTCTAAGGACGCGGCTCCCGTCAGAGCTAGCCGTTGTGAACACCGTGATTTCATTCTGCAAAAGGACACGGAACACCCACACGGGTTAAAGCTATTATCTCGAACCACAGGGCGGCTGATGAAGGGCACCACGGCGCTTCACAGAAGCTGCAGGTGTCTGGTCTCTGTTTACCGCCTCTGGCTGACAACTGAGGCCGGCACCCTTCTAGGTTCTCAGCCTGCTGGCCTCTGTGTCACAACTCCCCAGCTGGAGACCCAGTCTCAGAGCGAGGAGTGGACACGAGGTTTCTGGACAGCTGGGGCAGGGCCAGCCTGAGGTGCTGTCTGGAGGGCTCCGCTGTTTCTCTCTGTCCCGACGGGCCCAGAGCCGTGCACAGCTCACACCAGCAGCGTAGAGGACAGAAAGGCAGGGCCAGGGACAGCTGGGGGCCTCTCTCTCGCTTTGTCCACCCCCAGTCTGATCTCTCTGTTCTTCCTCCCCACCCTCTCCCCAACTCCGTCCAGGAGCACTCAGGGGCCTGAGCAGAAGCCAATTGTGCTGTGAACACAGCCAGGGGGGAACAGATTCCGTGGCAGTGCCCAGTGCTCTCCTGAGCGGGCAGGATGCTGGGGAACCAGAGGCCCCGAGGGGCCTGTCCACAGCGTCTCCACTCGACCCCTACCTGAGCCGGGAGCTGGGCTTCCACCCCTGGCTTCTCGGCATCAGGCTACTCAGGGTTGCAGGAGCAACCCTTGAGGCCGGCGGCATCACTAGGAGTTTTGGGAACTCCTGGTGTGTGTGGTGGGGGCAGGGAGGGTGAAGGGGGTCCCTACCCTCCAGGATTGCTGCTGTCACGGAATCAGAATTCTGTGTTTTGAGTTTAGGACGTCACACTGGTGGTGCTCAGGAACAACCCTGCCAGGCTCCGGGGACCAGACGTGGTATCGTGGATTAAACCAGGGCTGACGCAAGGCAATCAGCGTAGAGCCTGGGTTTCTGACCCTGGGACCAGAGTTTTCTAACTCTGTTTGTTGGGGTTTGTTGGGGTTTTTGGGTGGGGGGTGGTGCTCAGGGCACCTGTTCCAGGTGCGAATCTCACTTTCCTACGTCCCAGAAAGAGTCTGGGGTGATGGCAGGGGCCAGGCCGATCATTCAATGTGGTCGGTCACACATTGGAGGAAATGGGTCCTTGACAGAGGCCCCGGCATTAGTGGCCTCTCCTGAGGGCAGGGACCTCATCAAATCAGGCGAGGGTGGCGGCACCCCACGGAGATGTACCTCGCTTTGCTGCATCCCACAGTTCCTAACCTAGCCCCGAGAGCGAGGCCAGCTGCCACGTGTGTGACACCTACATGCCGGGACACTCCACACATCACCTACAAAATGTGGGGGGTGTGTGTGTGTGTGTGTGCGTGCGTGCGTGCGTGCCAGTAGCCAGAAGCGAACAGCCGCATGCCTGGCACCGTCCCACGCTAGACAGCGCATGCTCGGTTCTTCTGCTGAAACTTGCAACCACGCCTATGAGGGACACCTGCCCATTCCCGAACTGCAGGAGAACTGTGGGGTGCAGTGACATCACGACTCCTCAGCTGTGCCTGGGGGCCCTCAGCCAGAGCGGGCGGAGCTGAGCTCTGGGGACTCTGCACTGAGGTCCCTCCTGAGCCATGTTCCCGCCAGCAGCCCTGCCTGTGTTTGTGAAGAAACCTTTCTCGGCAGACAGCCTGTGCCTCCCACCCCAGGCGGCTGCTTCCATGCGGTTCTAGAAGAGCTGAGCTAGAAACAGGCTGTGGACCAGGGCCCACAACACTGACCCTTCGGAGGGAAAAGGAGCCACAGCTGTGAAACTTCTGTAGTAGTTTCCCTCCCGGACTGGCTCTGGGCTCTCAGATTCTCACACCGGCCTGAGAGTCGGGAGATGAACCGCGGTGGCGGCCCAGCTGGTACCTGGGACTTAAGGGAGCACAGCCCCGGGGCTTCCTCCTCCCTGCTGTCGCTTCAGCACCACCGGGGTCCTGATGTGGCCCCGCTGGGAGTCTGCCAGCAGCTGCACTGAGGAGTGGGCCATGCCACCCTCCTCCCTGCAGCTCATGGGGCTTTCAGAAAACACAAAAGCCGCAGGCTGGGAGGCAGTGAGTGCGGAGTCTGGCTGGGAGCAGGCTGGGACGAACCTCCAGAACCAAGGCCGCAGGTCTGCTGAGATGGGGTGGGCCATGGGGGTCACCGGAAGGGCCTGCCCAGGCCCTGCCCAGCCAGTGCTACACCGCTCCCCTGCCCAGCACCAAACCCTCTTCCGAGAGATGCGTCTCTGCTCTCGACTGGCCCCTCTGTGCCGCCTCCCCCCGGCCTGGCCCTTCCAGCTCATCTTGGCAGCCAGCAGAGCTCGAGATACTGCAGGGACAGGTCAGTGGCGTCAGGAGGAAGAGAGAGAGAAACGGGGCCACGAGGGGGACAGAGACAGAGATGAAAGAGGGGGGACAGATGGGGAAGGTGGGCCCCGGGAGAAAGGAGATGCTGGGTGTTCCCGGAGCTAGACGGACATGAGGACAGATCCGCGCAGGAGGAGGGCAGGGAAGAGCAACAGAGGGAGGGGAGGCAGCCGACGCCTGCCCTCCCGGCTTTCAGCAGAGGAGAGAATTGCTTTAACAGGGGGCCTGGAGGCGGAGCAGCGCGGGACCTGGAGAGACAATTGGCACTGGCGTCCTCTGCCAAGAAGGATGAGGTCCAAGATGAAAAGCAGGTTGTCAGATTCTGCCCAGCAGCTGAGGAGGTCAGGACCCTAGAGAAAGGCTTGTGCCAGGAAAGCAGAGCCAGGCCTGGCCTTGGATGGGGGAAGACAGGCCAAGCCCAGGTGAGGGGATGCGAGAGAAGTGGCTGTTGTTGGACCAGGAGGATGTTTCCCGGATAAAGGAGCACCAGGGGCCAGAGAGACAGAGCCCTGTGGGCTGCGAGCAGGCTTTGCAGGCAGGGAGGCCCGGATTCGATCCCCAGCACTGCACAGAGCCTGGAGTGCCTGAGTCCTGGTGTGGCTCCAAATCCAAAAAGGCAGATAGGAATAAAGGGCTGACAGACAGGTCCAGAGGGCCGGGTGGAGCTCAGAACTGTCCCCAGGAGCGCGAGGGGCAAGCAGGTGAGTGGCCAGGAAGGTTAGGTGGGAGCACAGGCTGACCCTTCTCTTGGGAAAATCCTGGCCACCAGAACTAGCAAAGAACCTGCCACTGAGGGCCGGGCCAGTTACAAGTTGGTGGCCCCTTAGACAGCTGTCACTTGTATTTTAAGTCAAAAGCATTGCTGCCCTCTTAAAACTTGTGGACTGGGCCACAAAAATGGAAGATGTCAAGAACCTTCTGGAAAAAACGGAATTCCTCTCCCTGAAATTAGAGCTGGGCGGTGGTGCCCACTTTAGGGGTGGGGTCCTGTTTCCCACCATCCTTGCCCTTCCCTCTGATGTCCTTCATCCCTAATGACCCTAAAGGTGCTTACAGTCAACACCGTGTCACCCCATACCCCAAGCAGGAGACATCAGGACTTCACTGATTGGTCCAAAGAGTGCAGCTTGGTGTGTGATGCTTCCAGTTCTGAGGCAACAGCCGGGACTCAGACAGACCTCGCCTTCCTGGTGTATAGACAGACCTCCGTCCACCCAGGACACTGTTCCACCAACTCCCAGGCTGAGCCTGTCTCCCCAAAACTGGGGCTGAAGGGAACGTGTTGCTGAGAGCCTCGAAAGAGCAACGTCGGGACCCTCTGATAAGGGTGTGGCCAGGCCAGGTCCGAACGTTCTGTTTCCCAGCACCTGGCACTTGGGGAGGAGCGTCACGGTGGGGACGATCCCCTCCCAATGACAGCTCTGTGGCCCACAGACTCCTGCCTCCTACATCATGGAGTCTTTGACAAAGGGAGACTCCGAGAAGACCCCATGCACTTATGTTTAAATCCCGTCGAATCCCCATGGCTGGGGTCTAGCCGGGCACGGACGGCCTCCCTCTGTCTGCACGTGGAGACATCAGTCACAACCGGGTCTCAGGAGCCATTCCGTCTTGACCTTCACCTCCTAAATGGATTTTGGACCACAAAAGAAAGGGAGGGGGTAGGGGAGATAAAAATTGCTGTAAAGGTCAGTTTGTAGACCATCACTACACCTGAGGAACGGTTAAGATGCAAGTCTTGAGTCAGTACCAGTTGTAAGGAATCGGGGACTCTGCGTGGTTATGTGAGAGGGAGAGAGGGAGGGGCAGGGGATTAGAGCAGACGGAAATGTGAGATTATTAAAACCTGATGAATCTGGGTAAAGGCAGAGGACGTAAGTCTCCTTTGTTCTGTTCTTGTGGCTCTGCTCTAAGCCTGAAACGGCCTCCAAGGGAAAAGCTACACATAAAGTCCCTACAAACAAGTGGCTCCCGGCGCTGGCACGTGGCATCCCCAGCAGGCTGGGAAGCTCAGTGGGTGGACCCTCTCGGCATTGACAACTGGAGCAGGTCCATGGGGCAGAGCTGGACTCTGCTCTTTCTGACACCTGTTCAGGTGTCACTGTGGCCGCTGGTCTGGGGTCCGCTTTGAGACACTCTGGGAAACCCCGGTTCAACCGTGGAAGTGACTGGCATGAACCAGACTGGGGAATAGGGAAAGCAGGTGGGGGATCATGAAGAGGTAGGAAAGGGAAGCAACGAGACAGCACAGGGTCAAGGCTCCTGCCTCGCTTATGGCTGACCCACAGGGGACAAAGACTCTGCCTCGCTTATAGCTGACCCCACCTGGATGGTTCCTGACCCTGCGGAGAGTCTCCCAAACACTACCAGGAATGACCCGAGACAGAACCAGGAAGAGTCCGTGAGCACGGTGGGTGCATAGCCCAGCCTACCTGCGGCCACCCCGCCCCCAATAAAAGGGAGAACTGGAGCCATAGCACAGCGGGAGGGCATTTGCCTTGCATGTGGACAACCCAGATCCAATCCCCGGCATCCCAGATGGTCTCCCGAGCACTGCCAGGAGTAATTCCTGAGTGCAGAGTCAGGGGATCTTGACTCTGACTGGGGGTGGCCCAAAACAAACATAAGAGATGGGTGCCCGAAGAAGACCTGGGTGCTAGCTCACCATGTCTACCATGCCACCACGCGGTGTTGTCTTTGTTTCCCTGACTCCATGCTCATTTCACAGGGGTCTCTCTGGGCAGATCAAACCTCAGGGGACACCAGGGCCCTGCCCAGAGGGCTGCAGGAGGTAAGTAAGTCACTAAGAAACATCAGGGACTGAACTCAGGACCTCATGCGTGCCAGGCATGGGCTCTACTTCCTGGGCTAATGCCCCGGGCCCAGGTCTATATTTCTTAATTCCTGAAGAGTATCTGGGCCAGCTCCTGTCTGACCAGTAGCAGGAAATCGAGTTTCTCCTACAGAGCAGAACCCACCATCACCAATTGTTGGGCACCACCTGTATCAGTCAGAGGGCCAAGAAAAGGGGGGCATTGCAGCCCGCCTACCCTCGGGGGATGCTCTGGGTTGCTCCTCTCCTTGGATCTGCCACC
Organism: Cryptotis parvus; assembly: GCA_021461705.1. Taxonomy (NCBI): domain Eukaryota; kingdom Metazoa; phylum Chordata; class Mammalia; order Eulipotyphla; family Soricidae; genus Cryptotis; species Cryptotis parvus. Next base: position 165,286 of record JAJIBD010001174.1, on the reverse strand, counting down.
ACCGTCTCAGCATCTCTCCCCAAGCTCAGGGCCAGGGAGGAAGCCCAATGGGCAGAGACACGGGCTGTGTGTGGGCGACCCAGTGCCAGCCCTGGCCCTGCTGGCCCCCAAGCACCCCCAGGAGCACAGAACCTGGGGGAGTCCGTCAGCACTAACAGGGGTAGCCACAAAAAGCATCAGCAGGACGACGTAGCTGGGCAGCCCCCTTGGGTCCAGACACGCGCTTCTTCTCCCGACTCCAGTTCACCAGCCCCTGTTCTATAACTGCCCCACCCCAGTCTCTTTCGGATCCCTCCGCAGCTGCTTCCCGGAGTGTGAGGTTCAGCCTCCGCTGCAACCTGCCGCCTCCCTCCCCACAGTCCATTTCTGACTCAGCCTCCACGCCGCACCCAGGCCCAGGCTTCGGGGTCCGTGGCCCCAGATCTCAGGACAAGGATTGGGTTCGTCCAGAGCACCTTGGGAAGGAGAAAAGAATCCACAGACCCGGTCGGCGATACAACTCCAGCGGGTGCCTCAAGGACCAAGAAGGGCTCAGGACCAAGAACCGCCCTTGGGCAAACAATGGCCTGCACGACTCAACCCCCATGAATAGCTGGGAGAGAAACAGTCAGAAACTGGCCCTGGCACCCCCAGCTCTCTCTTAAGGTGCCGCAGCAGTGCGGGCAGTCAGAGGTCCCCTGGAGAGGGTGGCCGCAGTCAGGCTTCCAGGCTGTGTCCGCAGGACGCCCGGTTTCTGGTGGCCCGGGCTCCGGCAAATGACTCTCGGGCTGACACACTCTTTCTCCCACCCAGACTCGCAAGCTACCCGCCTGCTTCCCTGCTGCAAGATCAAAGTTTTGCGTCTTGGTCTGCAAGGACCGGGTTTGTCCAAGGGGGTAACTGTGCTTCAAGGTCTTTTTTCCTGCCTGGAGCCCCGTTTAATTAAGGGATGAAATCCTCCCGTTGGGATCCGGCCCACTGGCCAGAGAGGCCAGGGCTGGGCAAGCTGAGCATTGCAGTGTCCTCTCCAGAGGCCGGCAGGGAGCAGGGGCTTAGACATGCAGCTGTGTGGCCTGTCCAGCCAGCTGGAAGCGCGTCTCCTCTGCCAGGCTGCGGAGCGCGGGGAGCGGAGCAGTGGCCGACCCCCAGATGGCCACACTGACAGGGCTTTGTGGATGGCATTGCCCCAGGACAGATAGCAGTTGTAAGGGAAGGACCATTGTGCCAAGGTCAATGCAAAGCCCTCTTAGCCCCAGGGGAAGGGAGGAATGTAAACTGAAAGGTATCAGCCCCGTCCCCAAATCACCAGGAAGTCAGAGCTAGAAATGTTACTAGAACCGAGAGAGAGACAGAGAAGAATTTGTTTCTTACAAAAAGGCTCTAAGGGCCTCAGTGTGCTCATCTGATAATGGGGACAATAACCCCGAGAGACGCCAGGCTGCTGCCAGGACTTAGCAGGGCCATGCCAGGAAAGATAGCTGGATATTGGGTCTCGGCAAACACTTCTCTGGAGAGCTCACAGCTGTGGCAGCCAGTAGCACCCCCGGCCAGCCCACCAGCCTCCCTGCCCACTGGGCTCCTGTCCATTACAGCCTCTGTTTGGGCTGGACTCTGCCAGGCCCTTTCTCAGGGGCTCCCCACTGGCCATGTCCAAGCCACTGCCGTCAAACAGGCCCCCGCGGCCAAACAGACAGAAAGCCTTCAGACCTCCACCGTGGACCACCAGAAAACTGTTTCCACCAGGAGTAATGGGAACAGATTATAAACCCGCCCAGAGCCTCTTCCAGGTCAGCCCGTCTGGAACCTCAATACGTCTCTGAGATCTAGGGACCAGAGCTTTTAGCTTAGACACACAAAAACTCCAGACACCTGCGCCCTAGTGGCTGGGAGGGATGGGCCTTGTGGGGGCTGAGCAGCAGAGGGTAGGCGGTGGGGGGGCAGTGGCAGAGGGGCCGTCAGAAAGCATTTCACAGCACGATCCCCACTAAGGAAAGAGGGGCACACGGCGTGGAGAAGAGCCTGTCTGGGCAGCGGCGGAGCACGGGCTGCGAGGACTTACTTGTAGAGAAGCTGGCGTCAGTGTGGGAGGCGGCGTGGAGGGCAGGAAGGGTGCGTGGCCCACGAAGAAAGAGCGCAGGGAGGCGCTCGCACAGGAGCGGGAGCGCTGCTGCGCCGGGATGTTCTCGCAGCTGCCCACGCTTACTGTGGATCTTCAGGTTCAAGGGTTTGCTCTTCTTCTTGGCCCTGAGAGGGAGAGAGACAGCAGAGGGCTCAGGGCCTGGTCCAGGAAGGAGCCGAGCGCCTCCCCCACCAGACCTGGCCTGCATCCCTCCCTAAGGCGCTCAGAGAGAAAGGACATGGCAGAGAGGTCACCTGCACCCCACACACGGTAGATCATAACACAGCACAAGTGAATTGATGCATAATTACACCCCCTCCCAGAGTCGGGTGAGCTCTAGGCTCTGAATCTCCCCATCCCCAGCTCTGCTTGCACCCCGAGTTCCCAGGATCCTAGTCCCCAACTTTTCACTGAACTACCCTCTGGTCACTGGACAAAGGCTGTGAATCCCAGATGACCCCACCCCACCCCTGGGGCCGCTTATTCCCAAACTCACTTGCGTTAATCCTGACACAACCAAGACGCACGTTTTTTTTAAGTTGTTTGGTTTCTGCTTTGGGCCACACCTGGTGGCGCTCAGGGATCACTCCAGGCAGTCTCAGGGGGCCGAGTAGGGCCCTTAGGGTCAACCCTGGGTGACTGCATGCCAGGCAAGCACCGCCCCACCTCTTGCCAGGATGTACATCTCTGGAGAAGGAACAAGGACTTCGCAGAGAACCAAGCCAGTGGAAGGCCAAGAAATATAAATCATAGACCAAGGGCCCCCTGAGACCTGGGACCCAGGGCCCAAAGGACAGGGTTCCCCAACCACAGGCTGGAGCACGTGGGGCATCAGGCACAGCTGAAAGGTGAGGACAGAACTGTGGGGCCCTCCAGGCCCGAATACCAGGCCGCCACCCTCAGTCTTGTCGAATTCCATGGACCTCCGTGTCCTTCCCGGAGGGCACTGGCTCTTGGCAGGACTGTGGCAGAAGTCCCCAGGGGGTCCCTCAGTACTGAGCGGACACTGTGCATTCCCGAACTCGGCTGGGGACCCCATGTGAGAGCTGCTGTAGAACAGAGAACCCCAAGTGCCATCAGCCGCTTGTCTTCCCAGCCCAGCACAATCAAGGACTCCGGTGCCTCAAGCTTACTTGCGGGATCTGGAAATGGTCAAGGCGGGGGGCTGCTGAGAGAGGCCTGAGACACCCTGGAGGGCAGCCTCGATCCCTGGTCAGCTCAGACTCCACAAGAGCAGAAAGAAGGGCAACAGCCAGCACCAGCCCCCAACACCTGCCCACACGCCCAGCCCAGGGCTCACCGCTTCCTCCTGGGTGCCTTTGCTCATGGCGAAAAATGGGGACAGAAGGTGTGTGCGTGGCTGGGCACACACTCTGGTTCAGGCCAGCGCTGAAACCAAAACCCTGACAGGGGCTAGGAGAGGGCCCGGAGCTTAAGGGCCTGGCTGGGCAAGAACAAAGCAGCGAGTTGAACACCCATAAAAAGAAACGCCAGGAGCGTCAAGGTCCTTCAGTGGGTTAGTGATGGGTGTGTGTGAAGGCCAGGAGGCAACACTTCCTGGGAAACAGATTATGAGGAAGGTGGAACCACTGACCCTCCAGTAGAATTTCTCCACCCTGGGGGGTAGGAGGGGCGCAGAAGGTCTCCAGCTACTGCTCTGATGGCACGGGGTCGGGGACCAAACTGAAGCACTGCGTGTCTCTCAGCTTCCACTGACCAACCCGGGCAAGGCAGCCAGACTCCTGACCGCGGCCTTCTGGGGTGACCTCGAGGGGCTTCTCTCTCTCCCCAGGCAGGGCACCGACCTGGCCCTGAGCACCTGGAAGCACCAGGCACCTGGGCTGACGCAGGTCCTGCCTGCCTGCTCCAAGGCCTTGTGAAACTGTGGCCAAAACCACCTCCCACCTCTTCCCCACCTGCCTCCAGCCCCTTCCTGGCTGCTAGGGAGTTGGGCGCCCTCTTGTGGCCACAGCGAGGCCTCCTGGGAAACGGTCCCAGTTTCCACACACACTTGAAGGTCATGGGCTCACGGCCAAGAGCCCACTGAGACTCCAGTCCATGCCGGCGAGTAGCTGAAGGGGAAGATGCTAGGAAATGGCTACCCAGAGGTAGAGGAACTCAGGAATTCAACTCAAAGGCTTTGGGTTCCAACGCCTCCGTTTCCTCCACGGGCAGTGAAGGAAATAATAGCGTGCACCCAAGAGGACTGTGGTGACAATATCGTGATACGACTCCAAGAGGACTGTGGTGACAATATCGTGATACGACTCCAAGAGGACTGTGGTGACAATATCGTGATACGACTCCAAGAGGACTGCCATGGCAATATCGTGATATGACTGTTTTCCTTTTTGAGCCACACATGGCGATGCACAGGGGTTACTCCTGGCTCTGCACTCAGGAATTACTCCTGGAGGTGCTTGAGAGACCATATGAGATGCCGGAGATCGAACCCTGGTCAGCCACATGCCAGGCAAGTGCCTCATTATCCTATCGCTCTGGCCCCAATATGACATATATGACATATTCAACACAGAATGTGAGTCCAGTCGGTAATGAAGGGACAGGCAGGTGGGCGGAAGGTTGAAATGAATGACGGACAGGGAGGCGGGAGTGTGGATAGAAAGAGGGGGAAGAGGGAAGGAGAGAATGAAAGAATGGGGGCAGAGAGACAGAATGGAGGAGTGAGAACGGGAAAGAGTGAAGGGACCCAGGGTCATGAGAAAGGACAGACGGAAGGGCGGGAGGGCGGTGAATGGTGATATGGAGAGAAGCACCATGAGCGGCAGGGACAGGGCTCCATGGCGTGGACAGAAGCAGGGGAAGCAGGAGGGAAAGAAAGCGTTGGGGGACATGATAACACGTCATACCTGTGCTGGAAACCATCATGCCCGGAAGGAGAGAGACAGACAGACAGACAGAGACAGACAGAGGCAAAGTGTCTGCCATGGAGGCAGGCATGGGGTGGGGGCGGGAGGTAAACTGGGACACCGGTGGGAAATGTCTCTGGTGAAGAAACGGTGATGAAACATCGTATGACTGAAACCCTCATGAACAACTTGTAACTGTAACTGCGTATCTCGAGGTGATGTTTAGACTTGACAGTTTAAAGAGTGGATGAAGCAATAGTACAGCAGGTGGGCACCCGCTTGCACACGGCTACCCCAGGTTCAATCCCCAGCACCCCACAGAGTCCCTCTGGGCCCCACCAGGAGTGATCGCTGAGCACAGAGCCAGGAGTCTGCCCTAAGCACTGCTTGGTGTGGCCCAAACACCAAAAAAAAAAAAAAAAAGTGAGCAGGTGAATGATTAGTTTAATAAGAATTTGATTTGGTTATTTTTAAAATGATTGATTCTGTTCATTTTGATTATTTATTACAGATCAAAATCTCTCAATTACCACTTGCCCAAAATTCCCACACAGGTGCCCACGTGATCAACCTGCTCTGCATGGAGCCAGAAACAATGTGCCATTTCCGACCTTCCCGGGCAGGTAGGTTCCACGGCCCCCACACCCTCAATCACCAGAGGGGATAAAAAAAAAAGCAAAAAAGCCCGTGTCTGCTGTCAGTGACCAAGAGCTGAGGCTCTGTGGCTCCCTTCACATAAACCCTGCAGATGCAATTATCAAGAACATCCTCCCCGAGATCTTTTCAAGATATTAGGAATCTATCAACGTCGCCTTTGGAAATGGGGCCGATCCTGCAAGCCGCAGGGGAAGGAGCTACCACGAGACTCAGGGCTCAGAAAGAACACGCCGCACTGCAGGCAGAGGCCCCAGACATGGGCGTCCCGCCGACAGCAGCCCCTGAGCCTGACCGAGCTGGCTGGGCGGAACCTCAGTTCTAAGAAGCCCTCAGGGCAGTTCTTTTGACAGCTCTTGGTGCCTCTGCACCCAGAAGGTTCTGGATCAGAACCGTCCGCCAGGCTGCCCTTCCCGCCCTGCATCACGTCTCTGAACCCCGTTCCCTTCCCTGGGGGCGTCAGATGCGGGTGAGCTTGGAGTTCAACAGTCACCATGTCGTGTGGCCTCTCAACTCTTGGCTTCTTGGAGTGCGGCTGAACCCCTGAGCCCTTCATTAACGGACTCTGCAGCACCTGACCCAGCTGACAGAGGAAAGGGCAGGGCTGGGGAGAAAGGGGGGCACTGCTGTGTGGACCCCACCCTGGGGACAAGGCACTGAGCCAGCCCTACCTGTAGGGCTTACTTGGGTCTGTGCATTTGTCTCCCTCACTAGATTTTGATTCCAAGGCAGTCATGCTGATTTGGTGACCACCCGATCTCCTGGAGAGTCCTTGAAAACCCAGAGAGACCCTTGGAAAACCAAGATCAGCACATTTTATTACTATTATTATTATTATTATTATTAGTGGGGGTTGTTTTTGTTGTCTGGGCTGCACCCAGCAGGGCTCAGGGGCTATTTCTGGCTCTGTGCTCGAGACCGATGCCTGGAGATACTCAAGGGACCATGTGAGGTTGCTGAGATTTAACACCAGAACGACGACTAACACAGCCACACGCAAGCCAAATGTCTCTTGTACCATCTCGCCAGCCCACAAAATTTTATTTCATTTCATTCAGCCACACCTGGCAGTGTTTGAGGCTTACTCCTGGCTCTGCACTCAGGGATCACTCCGGGCGGTGCTCGGGACAGTATGCAGTGCTGGCAATAGAACCTGGGTCAGCCACAAGCACGACCAGCACCTTACTCTCTGCTCTCACCCTCCTCAGGGACTCTGGGCAAAGGGAAGTTTGAAAAGGCAAAAGGCTATTGGGTCTCCCACCAAGGGGGGTCTCACCAAGAAATGCCCCATGCCTCAGCCACAGGCTATACCCTAGTCTCTGGCTTACACAGGCCCACTGCCAGCCCAGCACGAGTCTAGCAGGGCCCTGAGTACAGTGGGCAGGGCAGAGTCAGACAGCGCATACGGCACTTCTCCGTGGGGCTGGTGTGCGAGGCCTTGCCTGGAGGCTTTAGGTCTTTCTCTCTTGAAGAGATAAAGGTTTTATCTGCATTTCATATGTAGGCCTGTGGGGATGATGGGATTTGGGTTGTTTTTGGAGGGGGTGTTGTTTTGGTTTTGTTTCGTTGTTGTTGTTGTTGTAGTTCTGGGGCTACACCTGGTGGTGCCAGGGCCTGCTCCAGGCTCTTGCTAAGGTATCACTCCTGGCAGGTTTGAGGGATCATGGAACCAAACCTGAGTCAGCAAGCAAATGCCCTACCCGCCATACTGCCTCTCCAAACCCTAGTTGTTGATTTTTGGTTTTTTATTTTTGCATTTTAACAGTTAAACTGAAAAAGTAAACTTTCATATCAATTCCATTATTTCATGCAACTTTTCCCTAATAAATGGCATCATGTAAAATAGACTGGGGAGGACAAGAGGGGAGGTTGACAAAAGACAGGAAAAAGAATACGGAGGCGAGGAAAAGCGAAGAGGAGGGAGAGCACTCAGCTGAACAAAGAGTCAGTGAACTGGCTATTGAGTCCAGAGATCACCCACAGGGCTACAATCTGAGTCGACAACACCAAGTGCAGACAGGGACCCGGAGCAACAGGGAATTCTCAAGTCCCACTGGGATTGCAAACCGTGATGGTCACTTCTGAAATATGGTCCAGTAATGTAGACTAAAGCACAACACACTCGACGCCTGGCTATTCCACCCTGGGCAGGTGCCAAAATCAGCGTCTGTGTCCACAAAGATACTTGTAAAAGGATGATGGCAATGTTATTCAGGTGACTGAATGGCAGCACAAATTCCACGTACATCAGTACTAGGATGGATCGGAAGAGATACATTCATATGTGCAAACAGCAATGAAAAGGGAATTACTATCCTACACAACAGACTGAATCTCTAGGACATCGTGTTAGGCCAAAGCAGCCAGGTACACAAGAGCACACACAGCACAATTCTGTTATGGCTCCACATACGTGAGGCTTAAAAATGGGCAAAACTGAGGCCGGAGTGATAGTCCAGCGGGTAGGGTGTTTGCTTTGCACGTGGCCGACCCTGGTTCGATCCCGGCATCCCATATGGTCCCCCGAGGCACCGCCAGGAGTAATTCCTGAGTGCAGAGCCAGGATTAACCCCTGAGCATTGCCGGGTATGACCCAAAAAAGAAAACAACAACAACAACAAAAAGAATGGGCAAAACTTATCCAAGAGAGAAGCCAGAGGTCTTTGAAGTCAGTGGCTGCCTTGAAGGGAACCCAAGGAACCTCCTAGAGGCTGGAAGTCTCCATCGTGACTGTCACTTAGGTGTACTACAGCACTAAGACAGTTTGTGTATTCACCAGACAGTACACGAACAAGAACCAATTTCATTTGCAACTGAATGAAAGCTATGCTTATAAACACTCCTTTGCTTCATAATGCCGGTGAAAAGAGAGGCCAGCAATCCCATTTCAGAAGTGGCCCAAGGCTATCCTAACACTAAAAGGTTTTAATATTTAGCAGAGCCCTGACTGCTGAAATAAGAGGCAAAACAAGCATATGAAAAATAACAGATTAACAAGATGAGTTAGAAGTGACCTAGAGTGGAGGGATGGGTGCTGGAACACTGTATGACCAAAACCCAAATATGAACTTTTTAATTGTATATCTCACAGTGGTACAATAAAATACTTTTTAAAAAAAGAAGTGACCTAGAGATAGTGGAAGAGGGTCTTTGACATTTGGTGGTAAAGAACCTCTAAAAGAGACATAACTATGTACATCACAAACATTAAGATAAAGACTATTTTAGACTATTTAAACCATATTGTCTCCATTAAAAAATGTAATTCTGGGGCTGGAGTGATAGTCCAGCGGGTAGGGCGTTTGCCTTGCATGCGGCCGGACCGGTTTTGATCCCGGCATCCCATATGGTCTCCCGAGCACCACCAGAAGAAATTCCTGAGTGCAAAACCAGGAGTAACTCCTGAGCATTGCTGGATGTGACCCAAAAAAGCAAAAAAAAAAATGGAATTCAGTTGAGAGCTCAGGTACAAACAGTGAGGAAGAATGAAATTTCTTTATGTAGGACTAAGACTTTTGTTTAGGTTCTTTTGGGGGGGGGAAATTAACGGAGTACTAATAAATGCGACCTCATATTTCTAAATAAAAAATGTTCCTAATTGTTTTTTCATTTTAAAAAAGAGGCCAGAGATCTTGAATTAACATTTTTCCAAAGACGATCCCTCACTGCCCAGTTGGCCCACAAAAAGATGTCCAAAGTCATTCCTCAAATTAGCTTCTCAAAACCACCACGGATTCCACTTCACCCCAGAAGGAGGAACGTCATAGAAGAGAAATGACAACATGCTAAGTTCTGGAGGACAGGGAGGATTTGCAGCCCTGATGCTGGTGGTGGGAGGCGCAAAGGAGGGCGAGGGAGAAGACTGTAAGGTGCTGGCCTTGCACGCAGCTGACCTGGCTTTGATCCCTGGCATCCCTCATGGTTCCCTGAGCACTTCCAGGAGCGATTTCTGAGAGCACAATCAATAGTAGCCCCTGAGCATTGCCAGGCATGCCATCCCCAAAACAGAAATCAATAAGCTGATACATACAGGGAGATAGTACAGTGGATATGGTGTGTCCCTTGCAAACATCTCACCCAGGTTCAATCCCCAGCACCCTATTATGGTCCTCGAGCCTGTCAGGAATGATCCCTGAGCACCGAACCAGGAGTAAGCCCAGAGCATCACCAGATGTGTCCACTCCACACTAAAAGAGTGGTCCCTACTCCTGATTCTGTGCAATGACAGTAAACGCCATCATTCTGCTCTAAGGCAGACCCCAGGGACTGGAGCAAGTGTTCAAACATCAAATGAGTCCATGTTCGGAGCAACACCGTTCACAACAGCCCCCAGAGGAAGCCCACCCAGAGGCCCATGAATGAGCGAACAAATAAGAACATGGTGCCCCCCACCCTGGAGTAGTACTCCGGTATCAGGAAGAGAGGAGTCATGCTACCATGTTGATGAATGTCAAGGATGTGAGCTCAGGAAGTGAAAAACACCCACCAAGAGCTGCATGTTCCCATTCTGTGTGTCTGAAACCTCCAGAACGGGCCAACCCAGAGCCAGCCAGCAGCTTTGAGCTTTGCAGGCCTGAGTCTGAGGATAAACAATGAACTCGGCCTTCCACAGCCCAGCTGGACAGGCCACAGCTGCCCAGGGCTGGGCCTTGGCACCCTCCAGCAGCACTAAGTGGAAAGACCTTTGAGATAATCCACGCTGTTCTATACAGAAGGCGCAGCAAGTGACCACGGAATGGAACTTAATTTCCATAAGATTAAAATGATCAGTTCTGCTCATCAGTGGCAAGAGACACCATTTAGATGTCCCAAAGTCACATACGGTTCACAGCTACCAATCTTGGACAGAAATGCTGATGGAATATTTCCAGGCTTCAGACGCCGCTGTGCCACCTAATCCCTGTTCTGAGCGGGGCGGGGGTTCTCTTCTGCCGTTAGATCCACTCCTCCCCTCGCTTTCCCCGGGTCTGATTTGTACTCCCTTGCCCGACCGTAAAAAATCAACTTTGCTGAGCAGAAGATTGGAAGCCGCCAGAATATGGCTCACAGAGAGCCAGGCAATTCCATTTGGGGGACTCTGTAGGTGCTGAAAAGAATCGGGAGAGAGGGAGGCAGAGATATTCTTAAGTGAGCGAGGAAGCGGCACATGTGAACAGTACAACCTCGTTTGTCTCTAGCTCATCTTCATTCTCAAAGTTAGCCCCAGGAGCGTGCAAGGACAGGAAGACACTTGTACCCTGCATAAAGGTGGCAGTGAATGCAGTCCCCAGGCCAGGCCTGGTGGGGGAGGAAGCTGTGAGTCTCAAACAATAAGAGAAGACCAATATGCAGCAAGAGCTACTTAGAGAATCCAAACCGGGCTCGGTGGAGCATTTAAGCCGAGACCTGCCTGCCTGCCGGGAGGGCAGAGACCAAGTGGGGGCACCCAGGCAGTAATCTGGGGTTCTCCCCGCAGAAGGAACTGCGCAGCTGCACTGACCACAGTGAGGAGCTGGGTTTCGCTGGGCCAAAAGGCAGTTGATTCTGTTCAAAATAAAAAGGATTTTGTTCCTCAAAGACCACCCTGCCCTATGGGAAGGGGGTGGTTGCAAAATGGAATTAGGGGAAGTGAAAGGAGGCTGAAAAAGTCGCCACAAAAAAAAAGGCGAAAAGTGGCATGGACGGAGGCTGGGGTACAGGACAGGGAGCAGGGGAGGCCTGTGGAACTCGGCTCTCCCAGGCTAGTGGGCTGATTTGATGGTGGGGAGATTTGAGGATCTCCCAGACAGATGTGGCCATAGCTGTATTTCTCCTCAGACACCGTCATCACCAATGATAACGTTTCCGGGAAGGACCCGAACAGGGGACGTGAATTTTGGGATCAGGCACTGAGTTACTTTAATGGTTTTCTTTGCCATTTGAAACTTAGTGATTTATTTTATTCTTTTAGTAATAAAACTACTTCTGAAGGGCATACAATATTTTATGCTAATTTCATCTTTATCTTATTCCAATAAAATGAAAGACTAGCAAGCAGAGGCACAGACATGAAATAATGCAGTCAATGGTTATCTAATAGTTTGATGATGTCTCATTATTTGTCCAAGACATCTGAAATTGAAGATCAAATTTAAAACAGGTTTTACTTCCCTAATGGCTGGGATCCGTCAGCCTATAACTGGTACTCCTGATAAAGAGATATAAAAATGGGGCTTTTATAGATTCTCAGAGATTATATATACAAAAATAAATAAATATATACACCTATATATATTTGAAAAACACACAGTTTTTGAAATAGATATTAAAAATATTTTTTCTTGAAAAACAAGTAAAATATCTTAAGAATAGACACACAATATAAATGTTGCTCACACAGACTTTTCCCAAACCCTTGTTGGAACAAATCGTTTCTCATATGTCCACTGTCCTCTTGTCCACTGAGATGCCACTTCAGACCCAGGGTGGGCACAAGAGGGGACAGAGGCAGAAGAGAGTGGTGACCGAGAGCAGAGGTCAGCAAATGTCCTTTCTTTAAAAAAATAAAGGAAAAAACCACAGAAGTTATTTTTATTTTCATGGTGGTATCCACGAGATGAGAGGCTACTACAAGAGTATCCCACCCGCACGGCAGAGCCTGGCAAGCTACCCGTGTCATCGATGAACAACAGGAAGACAAGTGATACAAGTGACAAGTGGTGGTATTGGGCTCGAACCCTTACACAGTGCTTAAGCACTCACCCACAGCGCCACCTCCCAGCACTGGCAAACATGTGCCCTCCGAGACCAGCCCACGGATATCTCTGTCCTTGCAGGCCACAGACTGCCTAAGTCCTCATCTCTGCCTTTGCGGCACCAAATCCAGCCTCAACACCATGAGACTGCAAGGCTGCGTGCCAATAAAACTTTACTTATCAACACAAGCTGGATCTGGCCCTGGCTGGGCATCTGTCAGCCTCTGGCCCAGCAGATCTGATGGCCATTTCTAGAGGGACGTTGGAACCTGAGGTGGGGGGCTGGAGAGTAGATTTCGGGGCAATCGGGAAGCATTTTGGGTGCAACCGGGAAGCACCAGGTATCAGGGAATGTTATTTTTCTTCAAAATAGGTGCAGTTTCCCACATAAATTTGGGAATCTCTAATCTCAACTCTGTGGAAATAGGAAAGCGGAAGCAGATCAGCAGGGACACTTCCCACCCCCAGAGCAATCCTGCTTTCTCCTGGTCTTGCCTTGGGGTCTCTCATCATCCGAACCCCTTTCTCCAGGGTAGGTGGGATATACCAGGACCCCACCCCCATGATTCTCCAGATCTGGCTGCTTTCGGGGCAGCGCTCCCTGGTCTCTGGGTGTGTCACAAGTGCGGGTCTCTGTTACCCATCTGGAAGGGCCCGGAAGGGAGGGCAGGGGTCATGGCTCAGGCCATAGGACTGGCACACCATGAGGTTCCCCTAATTCAGCACACAGAGGAGTGACTAGCAAGCCCCCCCCCACACACACACACACTCCCTGCCATGGTCTCCCGTACCTCCAGGAAGTTCGAGAAGGGACCACCCTGCCTTGCACCCACTTGCCTCGGTGCTGTACGGAGGGGTCAAGCTTGGCCCCCTGCCCTCGGGGTTCAGTTTTGTGCCAGGGCATGGGGTGAGTGGGGAGTTCCCAAGTGGTTTTCAAAGGAGCCTGGAGGCCGCTCCTGGCAATTCTTGGCCAACCAAGAATTAGAAGCCAACGACGTGGTGCGGCTCCCGGCTGCAGTGCCAGGGCCGGGGATCACGGTGCCGCAGCCCAGCAGTGCTCAGGGGAGCTGGTGCTCTGGAGATCCATCAAAGGGTCATAAGCTTCAGGCAAGGCGCACGCCTCCCCCGCCCTCCAGCTGTCTCTGAATCCAGGGGATTTCTACAGTGAGCGGCTGATACCACTCAGGGAAGGCTGGAGGCAACCACAGATTCAACGGACCACAAAGCAACCTCGCAAACACTCCAGACTGGTCAAAAAGCGGGGAGGCCCCCCCCTCACCCCATTGTGCCAGTGGCGCTGTCCAGACCTGGGCTGGCCGGCTGGCCACTTCAGAGCAGCAGAAGAGGCATGGGGCCAGAAAGCGGTCTCGGGTGCTCCCCTCCTGGGCCCCCAGCACCACGTTTTCCTGAAGCCCCTGCCAGCCCCTCCCAGGCAGCACCATCAAACCGCCCAGCCCTGCTTTGCCCATCCTCGGGGCTGCTAAAGTCGGCTCAAGCCTCGCGGGCCTGACCCCACTGGCGTCTAGGCTGACAATCTTCCTGTATCCCTGTGATTAGTAACTAATCTTATTTTTTTGTTCCCCGGCCCATAAATCAGTTAGAGATCAAATATTTGCACAGGCCATCATTTCCGACTGAAGCGGGCTGGTGACAGGCCTCGTTATTGGAAAGGATGACGGATCTGGGGCCGGGACTTCACGGGTACGTGGCTGGGTGCTTTCCTCCAGTCTGCACCTCTCTCCACAGAGGACAATTTCCCAGATAAATTGGCGCAGAGATATGATCTCGCCATCTCCCGGGGCCCCACGGGCCCCTGTGAGTGATGGTTCCCGGGACAAGCAGCGGGCACTATGGCATGGAGTTCTCTGACTCCTAAACATCCCCTGAAATGGGACCCCTAAGCAAGCCTAAAGGAAAGCGGGTGGGAGTGGCGAGCAGGGCACCTTGACTACAGGGAGGGAGCCACAGTGAGCACCCGGGCCCCCAGAGGCCAGCAGGCTGAGCTAGTGAGGTCACTCTATGGAGACCAGGAGATGCAGTGGTCACTCCACAGTCACCTCGGGCCCTGAGGCTGGTGCCCTGTTCTCCCAAATAGGGGTGAATGGTGTCGCTTTCTGCCCCAGCTCTCTGGTGACAGTTGGTGACCGTTCACCATGGCGGCTACCGTCCCCGGGCCGCGTCTTGGAGACTGGCCTAGTGCTCAGCATCTCAGAAGCATCAGCTCTTTGAGACAAGCATCATCACCCTCAAGAAAGGGAACTGGCTTCGACTGGTTCAGCAACCAAGCCTAAGGCCGCACAGCACACAGGGGGCAGATCAGGGGTGTGAGCATAGGAGCAGAGAGGGTCAGAGTACAGGGTCAGCGCCCTCAGGAAGAGCCGAATCGACCACTGTCTGCTCCTGGGTGGGGATCTGGTAAAGGCTCTCTCCGCACTCCAGCACCCAGCCGAGGGTTCTTCAGGGCAACTGCAGTGTCTTGCCACCTCTGGAATATTTCCCAGAAGTCTCCTTTCCCCGAGCGGAAGGTAACAGTGTAAAACCACACTGACATGTGTTGCCCACCAATTACCAACCATCTATGAGGGCTTGGGAAGGAGTCAGACAACACTGCAGCAGGGGGGGGCGCAGGGGCGCCCCAGGCAGCAGCTTAACCCCAGCTGCCCTGCAGCTCCCTCGCAAAACTGGGGCTCGAGCAAGTGGCCCTGCAAAGAGCATCCATCCTCACTGCCACGAGCCTGGGTCGTAGCTCCCACACGTCCTTTCCTCTAGACTCGCCCTACAGAGACCTCGAGTAGGCTACAGGCTGCTGGTTTCATACCATTTTATATGGGGTAAATGACCCAACTGAAATGTAGATCTTCAGGTGGGCCCTATGGCTCAAACTTCACAAATGCCAGAGCTGACTCTCTGGGGTAAAATCTCCCTAGCTGAGTGGAGAGAGGCTGCTCTGAACCAGAAAGCAGTTCAGAATGTAATTTGTAGGAAATGGCATTAATACTTTTTTTACCATGAATATATAGTCAGCTGATTCCAGACTCTAGATCCCACTAAGGTCCAAAACCCACTTTGGCATTACCTTTAGAATCAGAGACACGTTAGTTTGCCCAGAGGTGCACTGCTTGTCTCTGAGCTAGAACTGATTACATTATGGTTGATCCAATGTGGCCAAGTATTCTTGGAATATCTACATGTATATCCCTTGCGGGGACCCGTGGGAGCAGGAAGAGTATTGAACTGGGGCAAGCACAATTCATAAGAATATTTATGCCGTATAAAATTATGAAATCCATCGAATTCTGCCCAAGCTCCCATTGTTTCTTCTCTGGAGATTCCCCTAAAGGCAGGGAGTAGCTCTTCACATACGCTAAGTGTAGCAGGAGCCTAAGGCTCAGCAGGGCGTGTCACCCAACAACCCCGTCTCTCATGGGGGAAATGCATCAACCTGGTCAGAACCACAGACAGCGCAGTTTAACCTGAGCTGGAGCGATCCCAGCGAGCAGAACCTAGAAGTCTGACCCCAACACCCCAGAGGAAAAGCTGAAATTCCTTTGCCACAAGAACTGGTGGGAATGGGGCTAAAGGGAAGTGAGTTTCTTTGGCAAATCCTGGCCCCTAACCTGCTTTCCACTCATGTGATCATCAAATGCATTCACAGGCGATAGAGTAAGAGAGAACCTGGGTCCCTGGGAACTTCCATTAACATACATTAGCATGTACTTAACATGGATTCACGTGTGTTCCTGCTTAGAAAGACTCTTGGGTTTCGACCTCAGCCCATAAATCTGCCTCTCCCTGAACCTTCGTGACCATCCAGCATTCTTGGCCTGCTGCACGTTTGGGAGGGGCCCTGTCTCAGGGTACACAATCTCTGTCAGTGGTGGACACTCTTCTCCACAAATGACCAGGTGCCAAGTTAGCTCAACCGCAATCCCCCTGGTGAACAAGAATAGTTTGGGGTTTTTGTTTTGGTTTGGTTTGGTTGGGTGGCCAGCAATGCTCAGGGGTTACTCCTGGATCTGCACTCAGGAATTGCTCCTGGTGGTCCTCCAGGGACCCTGTGGGATGCCAGGGATTGAACCCGGGTCAGCAGAGTGCAAGGCAAGTGCCCTCCTTGCTGTACTATCTCTCCAGCCCCAAGGGAACAGAAATCTTTTGTGGTGTGATACAATAAAGATCATCTAAAAAAAAGAGTCATCTCAAAAAAAGTCACCTCGAAGCTTTGTGATCAACCAGTGGCTCCCCAAGTCGGGTGATTCTGTGCCGCTCCTAGTTGACCTCCCACACCCAGCTGCTTCCTGTTCCTCTCTGAGCTTTTCCAAGCAATTTCCTGTTCCTGTCTGAGCTCTGCCCAGGCTGCTTCCTGTTCCTCTCTGAGCTTTTCCCAAGCAACTTCCTATTCCTTTCTGAGATTTTCCCCAGAAACTTCCTGTTCCTCTCTGAGCTCCCCCTCCCCACCTCTGGTTTCTTCCTGTTTCTCTCTGAGCTTTCCTCCCCCACCCCACTTCCTGTTCCTCTCTGAACTTTTCCCACCAACTTCCTGTTCCTCTCTGAGCTCCGCCCAGGCTGCTTCCTGTTCCTTTCTGAGCTTTCCAGTCATCTTGGGGCACACCGGTGTCCAGCAGTGCTGCCGTGGCTGCCTGAACTCCCCCATCCCTTCTGGGGACCACAGAAGCGGCATTTCCCATCTTCAGAGTCTAAGTTCATTTTACCACCCCTTCCATGGAGACCCCCAACCCTAATATTTCTCAAGTCCCTCAACCCTGGGCATTTCCACGATCTCCACAGCCAATGTCTCTACACTCCTGGGACCCCCTGCTGCCTGGTACCCTCTCCACCAAGCCTAGTTTAGGCTGATGCTTTGGAATAAAACAGAGTGTCAGGGGAGACGGCTCAAAGGGTAGGGAACACACGCTTTCTGCATGGTCTCCCAAGCACAGCTGGTGTCCCCAAAACAAGCACAGAAAGACCATTCACACCATGCCCAAACACTACTCAGATTCTCTAAGAACTCAGCTCCACAGCCTGGGGGTTAAGTCAGACCAAGGCTACAGCCTGCCTAAAAAGAGAAGCTGGACCCCCCCCCACCATGACACTTTACAGGAAACCACGGGCCCAGATGCCTCGGTCAGGAAGCTCACCCCTGCCGCAAGTCCTGAAAGCTCAGGCTCCAGCCCCTCCTGTCGGAAAAGTTCAGCAGGCGGGGACAGACGCATCTAAGGGTCTCCTTTGGCTGCTTCACAGAGAGCAGATGTAGGAGGGGGCAATTTAATAGCACGATAGTCTCCTTCAGGGATGAGCGAATAGAATCCGATTCATCCACAGGCTGGTGCAGCATTTCTCAACCAAGGGCCACACAGCACCCCTGTGGGTCTTCAGGATATGCCAAGAGAGGTGCCACAATGAGAATCACCTATATAGGGAGCTGGGGTGATGATGCAAGACTAGGGTGCCAACCAACACGACCGTGTAAGCACAGGAAGGAACAAGGTTCGAAGGAGTCCACAGTCAGAAAAAAAGGTTGAGAAACGCTTCATCCAACTACTAGGCATTAAAGAAAATGAGTCGCCAACGCCCAGGGCAGCTAACTCCACTTAATTTCTCCTTCTCTCTCCTTATCATCACTGCTGACACTGCGCCAGGGGCGGCGCGGGTGGCAGAGCGCAACATTCAGTTGCAATGTGCTGGATTCATACGTGCCCCTGAGCCAGCACTGGAACATGGCTTCACACAGCTGGGGCAGGTGCTCTACCACTCAGCCACACTCCAGGGCCCCGGGTCAACTAAAGCTTCCTGTAACGGACCAGAGAGCAAACCTGTGCTGTTCCTGAGCCCTGTATCAAAATTACTCAGCGCTGTCACCGAAACACAAAAGCAGACCAAGGCAGGGGAGGGGGGACAGGAAGGTGGGAGTGGTTACATCTCAATAAAACTTTATTTACAAAAGCAAATGGAGGGACCGGAGCGATAGCCCAGCCGGTAGGGCGTTTGCCTTGCACACGGCCAGCTCATGCCGGCCCAGGTTTGATCCCCGGCATCCCATATGGTCCCCCGAGCACCGCCGGGAGTAATTCCTGAGTGCAGAGCCAGGAGAAACCCCTGAACATTGCCGGGTGTGACCCAAAAAAAAAAAAAAAAAGCAAATGGAGAGCCAGATTTGACCCCAACACAGTCTTCAGTCTCCTGCTCTCCAGAAGCAGATGTGGAAATCTCCAAGACATGCTATTTGTGAAGAAAACTGACTGCCAAGCAACACATATGGTAGTTCTCGGCTCCACAAGTGTAAATATCCACAGACATAAATATACATCAGTATATTTACATCATGTTTGAATACACTGATTCTATATGCACATGATATAGAAGGTCACAGGGAAAGAACCAGAAGGGTTTCCAGTGAGAAAGAGAGCAGGAGTGAGGGGGTTGAGGAAACCTCTGCATCTGGCTGAGGGGAGAATAGTTCGCAGAGAAAACCAGGTCACGGACGGCGTCAGAGGCTCCTCAACTCACCCGGCCCGTGAGGCCCTTTGCAGAAAAAAAAAAATCACTCAGTGTTTGCGCCCGAAAATTTTTAAGAATAAACAGAAAGAGTTCCCCAACTGCACCTGCTACACCTATTACCGCCTTCTTGGACTGTTCCAATACACACACACGTGTGCCGCATACACATACATGTGCACATACACACACCCACACCCTCCAAAGGGAGAGTATTCTTTCTTCCAACTCTCTCTCTCTCCTCTCTCTCCCTCTCTCTCTCTCTCCAAAGAGGCAGTATTACCTACTTTGGGAAACCCAGATGTGATCCATGTGCAATTTGGAAGGAGAGAAGGGGAAAGATAAAGAGAGGAAGACTGTGTGCCAATAAAACTTTATTTACAAAAGCAAGTAAAGGGCTAGAGCTCAGTTCTGATGCCTGCTCTAGAATAACAGCTCCACAACGGCAGGGTTGGGCCATTTTGCTCACTGCTATAGCCAAGAGTCTCAAGCCCATCACAGCACATAGTAATTATGAGCTCAAGAAATGGATGCTGGAAGAAAAAAGTGAAAGCCAGCCTCTCTGCTCCCCTAGCAAACCAACCACCTTGCTATCTGCTGCGCCCTTGGCCCAAGCATGTGTAAAGGAAACTAGCCCTGTGTCCCTCGTCCAGCTGCCTGGAGCTAACTGCTGCCAGCACGCAGGTTAATTAAACAGCAGCGATCTTAAAAAAGAAAATGACTAGGCGCACTCATTCTCACATTGGCACATCAAAGAGGGCTCGCTTGGGGCCACCTGGCCAGCTTGGAAGAGAAACAGGGGGCTGTTTCTGCTGCCCAAGGGAGCGGGGCTCCAGGCCTGGCCAGGCATATAGCTTGTCTGCGGTCAACAGGAACCAAGCCTGCAGGCAGATGTTCCCATTGCCAAGGAAATGGCATCTCCAAATGCCACCGAGTGTTTTCCTAACAGGCCCCCTGATCTGGGCTCGGAGAGGAATCTGCGGACCTTCTCTCCTGGGAACAGGCTTCTGAGGGGTCAGCCTGGGCTGCCGATGTTCCGAGGCCTCTCTCAAAGGAATCCGGCTGCTTTTCTTTTTCTTTCTTCTTTTTTGAGGGGGTGGGAGACCCAGGCAGGTATGCGAGTGTATTTCCCAGCAGAGAGAAGAGCTTCTCTGTCTTTCCCTGGCTATTTTGCTCATGGTGCCCTGGAACAAGGGCCACTGAGGTCTGACCTGGCGGGGTGGGGAGCAGCGTGGCAAACCATGCTGGGGTCTTGGGAAATGATACACCCAGGGAGGCAATGCCGCAGAGAAAGATGGCAGCCGCAGTCACCGAGTGGGCGGTGCCTGAGCCCCAGAACCCCCTCCCTTGCCCCCGCCCAGGAAAGTGGGGACAGAAACCCCTCTTCCTTCTGAATATGCAAAGGCTCCTCTGAGGGCTGCTCCGTTCAGTGTGACTCCAGCGTCGCACGGGATGAATTATGGATCCCGGTGGCTTGGCAGCTTGACAGAGATAGACGGCTGCCCCCCTTAGCACCCCTCAAGGCTAGGCAGGGTGCAGACAGAGTCGTCACATCTAGGTGCTCCAGAGGGCGCTCCCCCTCCCTTCTGCTGTTCTCTGGGGCCGGAATTGCACTCTGCGAAGCTGTTTCCATCACTACCTGCAGCCTCGAGCCTAGACAGGTGGACGTGCCGCATCACGGAGGTTGTACATGGCTCGGGGGCCGTGAGCTGCACGTTAAGTAGAGGGGCACGGGCCCAGTTGGCTAGGCCGCCGCCGTCTCGGGGCACAGGGTCGTGGATAAGCATGTCCCCCTGCTCTCTCCAGTCTGGAGAAGAGGGAGAAGGTCATGTCTCCCTCCCCAAGTACTGATGGGGACAGTGAGGGTGAGGGCCTGTGGCAGGGCCAGCTCGCCCAAAGCCTAAGTGCCACCATGTCTGCGGGAAGGCGGGGACACTGCCAGGCTGGTGAGGGCTCCAGAGAAAGGGAGTTTCCAAGTGTGAGCAGGAAGAGTGTGGAACAAAAGCAAAGTAGCCTGTGGTAACAGCGGAGGAGGCAGAGACAGCTGGGGGCAGGCGAGCCTGTGCACAGGGAGATGCAGAGTCAAAATCCACAGAGCTTCAACCCCACCCACCCCAGGGCCACGGCCCTGAAAAAGGGAAACGGGTGCAGAGAAGGAACCCTCCAAACCTCTGACACTGTGGGGAAGACAAAGGGTTCCCATAAGCCAGACACGGAACCGCCAAGCGGACCCGGCCCCTCTGTGCTCCTAGAAATACTAGAGAGAACTCAGGACCGAGGCTCAGCCAACACACAGGAACAGAGATGACCCCTTGAGATGCCACAATACTATCAAGCAATGCTAGCGATGAGCATGAATGTAATAAGGAGCTGGAGAGACAGTACAGTCTGGGCCTTAAGCACCTGCTTTATATGTGCTCAGCCCGGTTCAGTCCCAGCACCACACACAGTCATCCGAGCACCACCAGGACTGACCCCTGACAGCAAAGTCAAGAGCAGCCCCTGAGGGGCCAGAGAGATAGCCCAGCGGGTAGGGAGTTTGCCTTGCGCGCAGCCGGCCCTTGCAGGCCCGGGTTTGATCCCCGGCATCCCATATGGTTCCCGAGCACTGCCAGGAGGAATTCCTGAGGGCAGAGCCAGGAATAACCCCTGAGTGTCGCCGGGTGTGACAGAAGAAGAAGAAGAAAGAGGAGGAGGAGGAGGAGGAGGAGGAGGAGAAGGAGAAGGAGAAGGAGAAGGAGAAGGAGAAGGAGAAGGAGAAGGAGAAGGAGAAGGAGAAGGAGAAGGAGAAGGAGAAGGAGAAGGAGAAGGAGAGCGAGAACGAGAACAAGAACAAGAACAAGAACAAGAACAAGAACAAGAACAAGAAAGAAGTTGAGGCTATGTGGAAACAGGAACCCCACCAATAGTTGGTGAGGGTGTCCACCCTGTACAGTGTTGAAGGAACAGTATGTCAGGGTGTTGTAATGATGTTCTGGTTGACCAGATGGCCCAGCAACCATACTCTGCTGATACACCCAAAGAATTCAGGTGAGGGCCTCAAAGGCAGTATATGGCCACAACCGCCCACAGGCAGCAACCACCCCAGTGCACACCCATGGCAGAAGGCATCAGAACAACGTGCCCCATCCACACAGGGTAAAATTGTTCGGCCTTCAGTGGGAAGGAAGGCTCCAGCGTGACTAGAGCACAGACGGTTTGGAAAATGCGCCACCATCAGAAGACAAACACTCTGCGCTTCTGCCAGCAGGCCCCAAGTGGACACGTCTTAGGGCCAGAGCAGAATGCCAGGGCCAGTGGCTGAGGGATCAAGAGGGGGGCAGCAGGTGACTAGCATTTCCCTGAGAAAGTCTCTACAGCAAAAGGCAGAAACGTTCTCGAGACAGCAGTGCTGGTTGCAACATAACATTAACGCGCTTAACATAGCAGAACCTCCAGCCTGAAAAGTGATGAAAGTGACAAATCCGATTGTGGAAGCATTTGATCACAGTCAGGAAAGAAGGAGGTGCCCTGTGCCTGACCCGACAGGGGGAAAAAGAGTGACCACAGGGTCCCAAAAGGAGCCAGCCAGCCAGACAGACAGACAGACAGACCTTTATTTCTTTAGGAAGACCAAAGTGAGGGCCGTCAAGGGTTGTGGCAGGACAGGGGGTCGCTGGCCGTGGCCAAAAGTTTGCTCTTCCACTGACAAGGAGCAAGTTGGCAGTGCCCTCTGGGGAAGATGGCACAGACTAGCTAGATCTGGTTCTCTTCTGCCTGGGTCGCTGCTGTTACAACCCTCCCTAGCTCAGCTCCAGTTTAATTAGAGGCTCGGAACTCCCCCCGCCCCTGTGAGACCCCCTCTCCCCCACCACCACCACACCGGGGCAAATGCCACATTATGATCATTAGCAAGGGGAGCCGTGAACCAGCCCGCTGACACTAGCCACAGCACCACCTGCCACCCTGGGCATGGACAGTGCCAGGTGCCTGCCTGTGCCTCCTGGGGGTGCCACTCACCCTCGTCAACACATTATCTGGATCATCAGGAACCAGTGGACGGTGAAGCCCAAGTGAGAGGTGATTTCTCAGCAGCGCGGCTTGCACAAACTGACAGAAGTGAGAGGGCAGTGATGGCCACCCACGCGGCCCCCGCCAAGGCCAGCACTGCCCCACATCTACAGGCCAGCACTGCCCCGCACATCTATGGGGCCCATTGCAAGGCCAAGAGCCCCTTACACTTGGACTTTGCTCCTCTAGCCCTGTGTCCCCGTGGGCTGCCCTCAGGGAGAAGGTTGACACGAAGGTGGGGGCAGTGCCTGGTCACAAGCTGGAAAGGGGTTCAGGACGCAGCTCTCCCACCAGCCAGCTAGAATGGCTTAGTGGCACTGTCTCACTCCTTCAGGACAGGTGCTGACTGGGCGAAGCAGAGCCAGTGCCCAGAGCCGTCCAGAAGGCTAGACAGCATCTCCTGAGCAACTCTGAGATGCCCGGCCCAGATATTTGTGGCCAGCCCTTACCAGGCCTGGATGGTTTCAAGTAACCCCCTAAAAAATGAACCCTTTGACTCTCATCCACTGCTGGTGGGAGTGCCGACTGGTCCAGCCCTTTTGGAAAACAATATGGACATTCCTCCGAAAGCTAGATATTGAGCTCCCATTTGATCCAGCAATAGCACTCCTGGGAATATACCCTAGAGACCGAAAAACACATAGCAGAAACACTATCTGTACTTCTTTATTCATCTCTGCGCTATTCACTATAGCTAGAATCTGGAAACAACCTAAATGCCCGAGAACAGAGGACTGGCTAAAGAAACTGTGGTTCATCTACACTATGGAATACTATGCGGCTGTCAGAAAGGATGAAATTATGAAATTTACCTGCAAATGGATGGACATGGAGTCTATCATGCTGAGTGAAATTAGTCAGAAGGAAAAGGACAGATATAGAATGACTGCATTCATTAATAGGATATAGATACCAGTGTTTTAATAAATATGGGAAATTGTAATGGCAGATTAAAACTCACCACTGAATATACACAAAAGAGACTTAAGTGATTAACTCTAACTATCTGCAGGGCTAGCCACAATGTGTAAAATAAGAAGGAGAGAGATGCAGAGACAGAGAGAGAGATAGAGAGAGAGAGAGGAAACTGGGGTACCTGCTATTAAGGCGGGTGGGGGGATGGGAGGGAGGGGTACATTGGTGGTGGAAATGGGGGCACTGGTGGAGGGATGGGTGCTGGAATACTGTATTACCAAGAACCAATTATGAACACCTTTGTAATTGTATGTTTCACGGTGGTATAATAAAAAAATTAAAAAAAAAATGAACCCTTTAATAGAGGCTGAAGCAACAGTATGGTAGGTAGACTGTTTTCCTTGCATGCAGTCAACCTGGGATCCCATGTAGTCCCCAAGCCCCAAGAGTGATCCCTGAGCACAGAGCCAGGAGCAACCCCTGAGCCTCGCTGGGTGTGTCCCAACTCCAATCCCCCACAGAAAGCCATGAGAAACTCAGCCTCCCTGAGCCTCGGCCCCACACCTGTCTGGGGGTCTGAGCAGCACCAGGGCTGTGAGAGGGAGTCACTGGGGAGGGGGAGCACATAGGAAAACCTCATGGCATGCACAGGAATCGAGGCAACTAGCAGAAGGAGGGACATGGGCGGCCATCCCAGCTGTGGGACGGAGCTACCTGGAGGTTAGTTATATGTACTTAGTTATATGAGGTACTTAGTTATATAGACTCACAGACATGGGGCAGAGCTACTACTGGCTCTCCCTGTGCCCAGCCGCTCATGAGGCGCCCAGGATGGATGGCAGGTTCTAGCCCTGGCCTGCCACCCCAGCAGAGCCTTGCAACAAGCCAGACGACCCCCCAGTCCATGAGGGCCTCCATTTTCCACATCCAGACTTCCCCCTCATCAGAACACTACCCAGCCGACCAGCCTATCACAGCCCGGCTCAAATGCTGGATTTAGAGATGACTACAAGAGTATGCTACCCTGACGGCAGAGCCTGACAAGCTACCTGTGTTGTATTTGATATGTCAAATACCAGTGACAATTATAGACCTCATTCCCATGGCCTGATGGAATGGTTTGAGGCTCTTTATGTTCCTGGAGCAAGCAGGTGCCCTTGGGCTCCACTTGCATGAGACAGGACATATGGCGATGTTACTGGGGCCCGCTCGAGCAAATCGATGATGAATGGGAAGACAGTGATACAGTGATACTTAGTTATATGAGGTACTTAGTTATATGAGGTACTTAGTTAGAGGTACTTAGTTATATGAGATACTTAGTTAGAGGTACTTAGTTATATGAGGTACTTAGAGATACTTAGTTAGAGGTACTTAGTTATATGTACCCTGGGCCACAGGCCTTGAGCTCGGAGCACCCCCATCACCAGGGCACCAACCACCCTTCCTCCCTCAGATGGCCCCAGGGATCTCTCTGCCTACAGTAAGGGTCGCCCACAGGTTTGCCATGTAGATGGCGTAGGGAAGAACAGAGGGATATTAAAAGCCCCCTTGGGAGGTCATGGGAGTGGGGCTGGTAAGTGCTGATTCTGGGGGCTGGCTGCCCAGAGGTGCTCATCAGGGTGCATTCAAGAAGCTAAATACTGACTCGCATGTGCTTCTATGTTAGATCAGGCCAGATGTGTGTGTGTGTGTGTGTGTGTGTGTATGTGTGAGCGAGAGAGAGAGAAAGCGTGAGAGAGAGGGAGCTCAGAAGTCTCTGCAGGGCACAGAGAAGGTCCCTGAGGATGTGGCCATGACAGTTGTATCCATCTGACTGTCCAGCCTTGGAGGACCGTGATCTCTGCAGGGGCAGCTGTTCCGAGCAGTCTGCTTATACCACAAAGGCCTACTAGGTTTCTCGGTGAAGAGGGTCTGGACCTGTGAATGCAAGGATGCTGGCCCATCTGCATGCAGGACGAGGTGAGGAGGTCACTGGCCACTCACCCTTCCTTCCTCTCAAATGCCCCACGCTTCTGCTGACCGCAGGGCTGTGGACCGGCCCCTGGCTCAGACAGCAGCTCAGAGAGCACTGCCCTCAGCCAGTCTTGCCGGATGCCCTTGGCCCTAAATGATGCCCCAACTCGGCCTACACCCAGCTCCTGTCCTGGGCAGTGCTGGTCAGTTACTGTAAAGGGGGTGCTGAGTCCCCATCCCGCAACTATTCAGCCTCCTTCAGTTCTACCCCAGATCACGACAGACACCCCAATCTCGGCCGGGCTGGGAAGGGCAGTCTAATTTAGCCCGAGTGCCTCTGGGGACAGACACCAAGCAGCCACGGGTGAGCGATCTCGCCTGACTCACTGTCCCGAGACCCCATCGAAGTTTCACAGCTTCCAGATCTCGGCCGGCATCAAACCAGGACTTCATTTCCAGACTCCCCGTTGGCAGAACTAATTTCCTCATTAAGGATCATTTTTATCCCTGTCCCCACCAAACTGGAATATTCCAGAGACCAAGGCCAAAAGCTCCAATTACTAGCAAAATAAAGACACTCATGGCAACCGCTGGAACTGTGGCCAGCACACCAGGGCCCTTTAAAAGCTCTCCTCTGGCTAACGGGACACTTAGCTCAGAAATAGATCTCCCGGCGCTATGCCGTACCCCTTGGGGCCGTTTTCCTCTATTCACAGCTGGACAATGGACTGGGGGAAAACCAGCCAGCTCGGGTGGAGGGTGGGGAGAAGGACAATTTTCCAGCCAACGACACATTCTCCTCTCATTCTCTGAACTCAAAATCTCATCAACTCCTCCGGAGAAGCCAACCCAGAAACGAAGGGAAGGAGGGCAGGGAGGGAATATGAGGACCCAGAACCTAGGCCGGAAAGGGAAATGGTTGTGGAGACGGACCCAGTTTTGACTCACAAACTCCAGATCGGCCACGGGCGAGTGATTTCAAGCCCTTTAGCCTCACCTGGTGAGCACAGCGTCATCCTGTCGCTGCACAAACGTCACTCGCTCCCAAGGCATTAATTACAGGTGGGGAAGTGGTGCAGGAAGGCGGGTGGGCGAGCTGGGTGAGCCAAGCAAGGCTGCGTTTGGGGTTGTTTTCTTCCTTTTTAGTTTTAGAAGCAACAACGTTTGTTCTTTCTCAACATTTGTTCTTTCTAACATTTCTTATTTTGTCCCTGTTAGCTGTGGGGCTTAACTCTCCTTGGGTACAAAGCCAGAGATCAGGGGGTCGCACCCAGGCCCTCACGCATACAAGGGCCCTTCCACTGGGCCTCACTCCAGTGCTCCAGGAAGTGCTGAAGCTTAGGTGCTTGGCAAGAGTGAGCATCATCTGACTGCTGCCTCCTGCCCCCCTGACCCCCTCTGACCCAGGTGGAGGTGTTAGGGTTCAGGACTCCCAGCAGCAGAGCCGTCTCCCTGTCCCCCAAAGTCTAGAGGGGTGAAAACCTGCACACATTCCTCATGATGCGGACGCCCCAACTCAGTGGACCCAGCACAAGCTGGAGGCTGGGCTCTGTCCCAGCATGGGCAGGGTCCTGAAGGACCAGCAGAGGCAAGCCCTGAGCACTGGGCTGAGAGCAACGCCTGAGCCAGGTGGGGCCCTCCCCTCCAGGAAAAAATAATAAAAAACTGCATATGATTTCTGAAAAGGTGATTCTACATCCTGCTGAAAATCCCTGGGAGTCCGGGCTGCGGTGGCGCTCTCAACGCCACACAGCTATGGCACCACCTTCCAGGGGTGGAGGCCAGAGGGGCGCACACCACCCCCAGAACCCCAAGTACTGACTCTTCCAGACAGGCCATGGTGCGGGGGCGGGGGTCCTCCCCAGCTGCCACCTCGTCTTCCCCCAACCACAAGGGGGAGGAGTGGTCTCGACAGAAAGCCTGGAAATTACCCACTTTACACACGGTATCAGTAAAACAGACTGAAAGATCAGCTGAAAATCTATTCACTTTGCGGAGAAACCAGAAAAAAAGGAGGGAGGTGAAGGCACATCCCAAAGATTGGGGTGAATTAGCACAAAGAGGAGGCACTGGGGCCCCTCCGGGTTCTCCTTATCTGCTCTGGGCTGGCCTCTTCCAGCCCAGAGTTCCAACACAGAACATGGAATCTTTGGGACCTTTTGAGCTCAGGAGGGCATTTTATCTTCAAGGGCAGAGGGCATGCAAACTCATGCCTTGGCAGGGGACATCCCTGGGGTGCAGGTGGTCCCCTTCAGTGTTTTCACAGAGGAGACTCAGCTTTCCAGCAGCCAAGAGTAAGCCCTGAGCACAGAGCCAGGAGGCGAGCCCTGAGCACAGAGCCAGGAGGCGAACCCTGAGCACAAAGACAGGAGCAAGCCCTGAGCACAAAGCCAGGTGTAATCCCTAAACACAGAACCAGGAGCAAGCCCTGAGCACAGAGCCAGGAGTGAGCCCTGAGCACAGAGCCAGGAGTCAGCCCTGAGCGCAGAGCCAGGAGCAAGCCCTGAGCACCACCCAAACCCCACTTCTCAAAAATAATGTCTCAGGCAGAAAGGGGCTGCACGCAGAAAGCTGAGAAGCTGCGGTCTACCCCAGAGGCTGGCGACTGGCTCAGCCCCCATCAATGCCAGTCCAGTGCCCGCTCTTGTCAGTCAGTGCCACAGGGCAGGGATCGCCCCCTCATTTCTGTATCCTATCATCAATGAGACCTTTCCAGCCTGAGGGTCAGGTCTGTCGCAGTACAGCTGTATACTCAACGCCTCCACCTGTACTTGGGGCTGGGGGACAGTCTGTCCAATGCTGTGATGGAACCCAGGGCTCACATGCAGGACAAATGTTCTGCTGCTGGAGCCCCTGTGGAACCCACCCAACACCCACCAGCCTTTACTGTCCGGGCAACGCTTGCTGGACTCTGCTCTGTGCCATGTCCGCTGGTCCAGGCCGTGGGGCAGGGCTGGCTGAACAGCCGCCATGCCAAGCCCAGGTCCAGTCCATTAGGGTAAGGCCATTCCTGCCATGGACAGTGCTGCAGAGGGCAGTGTGGGGGCTGTGAGAGGGACACAGAGCCTCAGGGTGTGCCCCTGGGCAGCAAAACGGGAAGTAAAGACCCTGCTAGGTGGCATAAGGGACTGGTTTGGCCCCCTGACTTCCAGGGGGCTCTCAGGGGGCCTGAAATCAGGCTCTGGCTGACCTGGCCCAGGGACACACTTCCTGCTCCTCGTGCTCAGAGGCAGATGTTCCAAAGGGGCCCGGGGCACGCGGAGCACAGCAGCAACCAGTCCTCACCCTGAGCACTTCGGGTGCTCACCGTCAACTCTGGCCCTGGCTCCGTGGCAAACAGCTGCTTGTGTTTCTGCTCCTGGGTGACAGTTTCCATCTGCTTCGTTACCGTCATTACCCCAAAGCCGCATTTGCAGCTAAGTGCTCTCAGCCCTAATTGGTTCCTGATAGATGGGGCCATAACAAAGCACTTAGAAACCGCCAGGCACAGCGGGCCAAGGAGGGCAGCCCTCTTCCTTGGGGACGCTTGAGAAAATGGGGGCAGCTGTCGAGATGGAAGGGCATCCGCCCATCTGGGGCTCACACCCAGTACCTCCGAGCCTCACTGTGCTCCTCTGTGAAATGGGGCTGAGGGCAGCTGCGAGCGGAGCTGTTGGAAGGAAACTGCGAGATCGTGAGGATGGTGCCTAAATCCCAATCCACGTCCGAGTGTTCCAGGTGCATCTACGGGCCACCTGCGAGGATCAACCCACTTCATGGGGACACAGAGGTGGCCTGCTCAAGCCACCTGTGCCCGTGCTCAGTCCTGTAACTGCTGGCCACTCAGGAAGTGGACCTCTTTTCCCTCTGTGTTTGCCATTAGCTCCTGACATCGGGGGCTGGGAATGTCCCTGCCCTTCTAGAGCTGAAGGTACTTGCCCCAGCTAATGCAAGAACGTTCTTGAACTTGGATGCCAGGTCAGACTGGCCACCAACGAGAAGGAGAGCGCCTTATCGCCTGTTCTGAGCCCCGTGAAGCTGCATCCTGGGGTCATGGAGGCTGCCGGGTGCCACCAGGAGACCCTCCATAGACTGAAGGCGCAATGTCCCCAGCTGCTGACCATGAGCAAGGCTCTCCGTGAAGGCCTCTCCAAGAACTTAAGGAAGCGGGAAGCATGTGCTGTGCCACGCCTGGCATCATCCCTTCATGGGAAAAAGCACGGAGGGCTGCCTGGTGGTGGAACCCGAAGGCCGCTCCGGCCCCAGTGCTCCCTGCAGGGGCCAGCTGAGCGCCCCCACTGAGCCCCCATCCACCCCGTGCCACTCCTCCCTCCTGAACAGGCCTGACCTTCCCAAACATCACTGCTACAACAAACAACCACAAGCTGGCAGCGGAGAACAACACAAAAGCTCCTAGTTTCCCGATGCCACCAACCCACGACAGCTCCGGAAAGTCCTGAAAACAAGGGGCTGGCCGCCCAGCATGGCCTCTGGGAAAATCCAGCCCCTGGCTTCTCCAGCCCCTGCTCCATTCTCGAGGCCCTTCCCTCCAGCCTCGGCCCCCCTCTGACACTACCCTCCCACTTCCCTGTATCAGGGGCCTTGGTCCATAAGTAAAGTCATGTCAGGACCCAGGTCCATGAGTAAAGCCTGACACACTCACAAGCTGCATGGATGTCACTGGGGGAGGTTACTGCACCCCCACACACACACCATCCCCAGGGTCTGATGCCAAGAGCCTAACTGCCCCCAAACAGCTTCCCAAGGAAGTGACCTGCACTCCTCACCTGCCCGTTGCCTGCTTCACTGGCCCAAGCGGGGAACCCGACTTCCTCTCAAGATCCAGGAGCTCACACAGAGGGGCTCAGGTGGCCATGTCAGGTGGGGCCAAGCCCGCTGAAGCCCAGCCTCTATCATGGGTCAATGTGTGCGACCACAAAGAGAGTCACAGATCCTGATCCCCAGGACTCGGGCAAAGAAATTCAGTGGGGAACAGGTTTTGGCAGTTGTAGCGGAGGTCATCAAGAGGAGATGAGCCTGGGTCTAGGTCAGGCCCTAGACCCCAAAGAGAGTCTCGGGGAGAGAATACAGGGGGCAAAGCTGGGGCCAGGGGCCGCATGGAGGTGAAGGCGGAGACCTGAGACGTGTCCTCAGAAGCCCAGGAAAGCCAGCCCTAGCGAGTGACCACAGGAAGCTTGGCGTAACTCGAGGAACTGATTCTCCTGAAGGAACCGGCCCCAAATGCGCCCTGATCTCAGGCATCTGGCTGGAACCCAGAGGACACATTTCTGTCCATTCCATTTTTAAGGAAAAAAAATTATTTGGGTTTCTTGGTCCACACCAGGTTCAGTGCCTCAGGGACTCTTCCTGGCTCTGCTCAGGAGTGACCGCGGCTGGTGCTCAGGTGACCAAACATGGTGATGGTGGCAGGGGGTCAAATCAGGGCTGAGCACACACCGAGCCAATGCCTTCACCCCTGCGCTCTCTCTCTCTCTCTCTCTCTCTCTCTCTCTCTCTCTCTCTCTCTCTTTCTCTCTCTCTCTCTCTCTCTCTCTCTCTCTCTCTCTGGCCCGCCTTTCCATTGTTCAAACGCCACCTTTGACACTTGATGTGATTTTATTTTTTCCACAATGAAAAGACTTTTTAGGATCTGCCCAGCCAGAGGGGCCAGTAGGGATGAGAAGTGGCAGAGGAGAGTCAGTTGCAGTGTAGACGGGTCACGTGGGCAGGAAGTGCCTGCGCCTAGCAGATTTCACAAGAGGGTGAGCATTGTGATGGGGTACCTGGAGGGTAGTGTGTGTATGAGGGACGGCAGGACAGGCCCGGGGAGTGAAGTCAAGGGAAGGCTTCTGGGAGGAGGTGACCACTGAGACGAGCGTGCTACGAGTAAACAGGAGTGAGCCAGCGGAGGGAGGCAGGGCCGGGTGCAGGAGTGGGAAGGAGACAGGGTGGGAGACGCAGATGGCAAAGCAGATGGCGCCAAACTCCCGAGTGAGAGCCGCCAAATGAGATCATTCATTCAACCAACACTTATGGTGTCGCTGAGGAGCACCGGGCCGGGCCGCGGGACAGAGGCAAGCAGGGCCTCCTTCCTGGGGAATCGCTGTCTACAGCCGGGTCTCGACCTGGAACCGTCACCATCTGGGGCTAGATGGCACGTTCCTGTGGGTGCCATCCTGAGAGTGTCGCCGGTGTCTGTCCACTGCAGGAGCCCTTGCACTCTGTGTCCTCAGGGGAACATAATCACCCAGGCCAAACACGCCGGCTTCTGACAGAGGCAGAGACCAAACGAACACATCGTAAAGACACTTGCGCCACAATCCGGCTCGCACCAGGGCTTGGGAAAGATTCAGAAGCCCGGAGCGAAGGTGCTGCAGGCAGGAGGCTTGGACCAGTCAACCTCAGCAGCACCAAGAAGTGGCCCTAAATGGGGAGAGTGGGTGGCTGGCGGGGTGCAGCACTGAGGAGAGAGAGTTTACATCCAGCTCACGTGGCGGGTGGGTCTATGGCTTTGGAGGAGGATCTGAAAACTCATCAGCAAACAAGCAGGAATCCTGACGAGGAGCCGGACTCCAAAGCAGAGAGAGAGAGTGAATAAAACATGCCACGCGGCTGCCGTGTCGGAAGCCCACTGGAATACGACCTCCTGCTCCCAACCATCAAACCATCACTTGTCTGTTGTTTATAAGGAGGGATGGAAATGACCCATAGAGGAATTGGCAGGTGACACTGACGGTTCAGAGGGCACCTGGATTTCATTACCCGTTGCTCGTCTTTCATTTAATTTGGCAGCTGACCAGTTTCCGGGCGCTGGGCGGGGGTGAATGGAAATGAAGGACGCTGGCATGGATGGAAACAGAGAAAGTGTGTCCCAGAGCTGGGTGGACCCGGGAGGGTCTGGACCTGTGAACACTGGGGCTGAGGGACAGACCAAGGCACACCGCAAAGACCAGAGTCACGGGTTTGAATCCAAGTCTGTCCCCTAGGCTGTGGGGGGTGGGGCTACAGCCACAGCGCTGGCCTTTGGGGATTCGATGCCTTCTAGCCCCTCAGGACAGTCACAGTCCTGGTGGGGAAACGTGAGGAGTGCTAGTAAGTGTTTAGCTCAGAGCTCAGGCCCAGCAAGGGAGGTGGAGTGACCGGGAAGTGGACATAAGCTCTAGCCCGGGCTCAGCCCCGATACCATGCCCAGGCCGGCCCGAACTCCATCCACGCCAACACTCCTTTCACGAACACGTTCCACTTGTTTCTGCTTTAAAACCTCAGCATGGGAGGCCAGAGCAGGTAGGGCATTTGCCTTGCACATGGCCGATTCAGGTTCCATCCCCGGCATCCCGTATGGTCCCGAGCAGTGTCAGGAGTAATTCCTGAGTGCAGAGTCAGGAGTAACCCCTGAGCATCACCAGGTGTGACCCAAAAAGCAACAATAAAATAAAATAGAACCTCGGCAGCGCCATTCCCTCTTCACTCCACTCTCCTCGGCCTCCGTGGCCCAGAGCTTCCTTCGACGCTTTCTCTGCTCCCTGCTAGCTCAGACACTCAGGGCCTCCCCCTCACTGCGCCCTCATTTCCCTGCCTCTTCCTCATCACTGTCACCGAGTGAATAGTTCTTGGTGTGATGAGCTAGGGGCTGCCTTGAAACTCTCGGCTGCAGGAGAGCAGTGACAGAGTTTGGCTGGCAAGCTCACAATCACAATCACTCAAGTCCGAAAAAACATTTCCTGGGTGCTAAGCAGCAGCACAGGGTCATTAAGACTGAGGGAGCCCGGGAGGCCTGAGGAGGGTTGCAAGGAGTCTGTCTGCCAAGTGGTGGAGAGAGAGGGAGAGAGGGAGAGGGATAGAGAGAGAGAGAGAGAAAGAGAGAGAGTCCTAGGGAAGAGAGGACACATGCAAAGGTCCTGAGGCAGGAAGCCCTGATGTGCTCCCGGAGCACCATATGTGGTGTGGGGAATCAAACCCTGGTCAGCCATGTGCGAGGCAGGTGCCCTGCCTGCCGAACTATCACTCCAGCTCCAAAACATTGCTGTATTATATAACAGACTCACAGACATGGGGCAGAGCTGCTACTGACTCTCCCTGTGCCCAGCCACTCATGAGGCACCCGGGAGGGATGGAGGGTTCTAGCCCTGGCCCGCCACCCCAGCAGAGCCTCGCAACAAGCCAGACGACCCCCCACTCCATGAGGGCCTCCATTTTCCACATCGGACATCCCCCTCGTCAGAACTCCACCCAGCAGCACCAGCCTATCACAGCCCAGCTCATCGAGACCCACCCTGCAGCAGTCTTTTTCAAGTCCAGCCCAGGTATGCTGATCCAGAGACTCACAGACATGGGGCAGAGCTGCTACTGACTCTCCCTGTGTCCAGCCACTCACAAGGCACCCGGGAGGGATGGCAGGTTCTAGCCCTGGCCCGACAAGCCAGCAGAGCCTCGCAACAAGCCGGATGACCCCTCACTCCATGAGGACCTCCATTTTCCACATCCAGACTTCCCTCTCAGAACTCCACCCAGCAGACCAGCCTATCACAGCCCGGCTCGCGCGGTTGCTTGCAGCCACACGGTTCATCAATAAATGCTGGATTTAGAGATGACTACAAGAGTATGCTACCCACACGGCAGAGCCTGGCAAGCTACCCATGTCGTATTTGATATGCCAAATACCAGTAACAATTATAGACCTCATTCCCATGACCTGAGGGAATGGTTTGAGGCTCTTTATGTTCCTGGAGCAAGAGGTGCCCTTGGGCACTACTTGCATGAGACAGGACATATGGAGATGTTACTGGGGCCCGCTTGAGCAAATCGATGATGAAAGGGAAGACAGTGATACAGTGATACAGTGATTATATAACAGACCTAGAGCGATAGAGATATGAAAGAATACTGACCGATATCAATGACAGAGCAGATTTAGAGGATGGTAGATACAGATAATAAATAATATTGCTAAATAGTATGATAGGAGCCGGAGGCGACAGCACAGCAGGTAGGGCATTTGCCTTGCACACAGCCAACCCAGATTCGATCCCCAGCATCCCATACGGTCCCCGAGCACTACCAGGAATAATTCCTGAGCGAAGAGCCAGGAATTACCACTGAGCATCACCGGGTGTGACCCAAAAAAGCAAAAAAAAGAAAAAAAAATAGTATGATAGACCCAGTTCACGTGGATAATAATCATATCGATGGACGCGGGTGCTGTGATAGATCTTGATGATACAAATACACCCGTGAAGACAGAAGATGCAGCTAACATGGGGAGACAGTCACACCACAACTGAGGAAGACAATGGGTCAGAAGCGGTGGGCGTAGACCCACAAGAGCCACACACGTGCCCCTCTGGCTCTGCTGCTCCAGGAACCCCCCCCACAACACACACTCTGCATGTGGCTAGCATCCCCCTGAAGGTCAGGCACAGTTCCACTGGGGCAAAAGTTGGGTCAAAAGGAACTGGAGGGGGAGGGAGGTTGACGGGTTGGGGGGGTAGCTTTGGCTGGATTACTCTAGGTCTCTTGCAAACTAGGTTCTTGCTGCACATACACAGGTGACCTTGATGGTTAGAAGCAGGGAAGAGGCGAGGTGCGGGGACAGATGGCAGGAGGGAGAACTTCAGGCCCAGGAAGTCCCTCCACAAATGCAGCCTTGCGGTGCTCTGTAAGCCCTGCCGAGCACAGGGGAGTGCAGGGGTGAGAAGTGAGCTGGAGCTGCCTCCGCCCAGGGGAAGAGGCAGAAACGCGAATCACTCCCGAGGCTGACTCGGGTTCAACCCCTCTGCCGGCTGGACTTCAGCGCCCCAGTGCACCGACACTGGCTGGACTTCAGCGTCCCAATGCACTGACACCGGCTGGACTTCAGCACCCCAGTGCACTGACACCGGCTGGACTTCAGCACCCCAGTGCACTGACACCGGCTGGACTTCAGCGCCCCAGTGCACCGACACTGGCTGGACTTCAGCACCCCAGTGCACTGACACCGGCTGGACTTCAGCGCCCCAGTGCACTGACACCGGCTGGACTTCAGCACCCCAGTGCACTGACACCGGCTGGACTTCAGCACCCCAGTGCACCGACACCGGCTGGACTTCAGCGCCCCAGTGCACTGACACCGGCTGGACTTCAGCACCCCAGTGCACTGACACCGGCTGGACTTCAGCACCCCAGTGCACTGACACCGGCTGGACTTCAGCACCCCAGTGCACCAACGCCGGCTGGACTTCAGCGCCCCAGTGAACCAACACCGGCTGGACCTCAGCACCCCAGTGCACCGACACCGGCTGGACTTCAGCACCCCAGTGCACTGACACCGGCTGGACTTCAGCGCACCAGTGCACTGACACCGGCTGGACCTCAGCACCCCAGTGCACCGACACCGGCTGGACTTCAGCACCCCAGTGCACTGACACCGGCTGGACTTCAGCGCCCCAGTGCACTGACACCGGCTGGACTTCAGCACCCCAATGCCCTGACACCAGCTGGACTTCAGCACCCCAGTGCACCGACACCGGCTGGACTTCAGCGCCCCAGTGCACCGACACCGGCTGGACTTCAGCGCCCCAGTGCACTAACACCGGCTGGACTTCAGCGCCCCAGTGCACTGACACCGGCTGGACTTCAGCGCCCCAGTGCACTGACACCGGCTGGACTTCAGCACCCCAGTGCACTGACACCGGCTGGACTTCAGCGCCCCAGTGCACTGACACCGGCTGGACTTCAGCGCCCCAGTGCACTGACACCGGCTGGACTTCAGCGCCCCAGCGCACTGACACCGGCTGGACTTCAGCGCCCCAGCGCACTGACACCGGCTGGACTTCAGCGCCCCAGTGCACCGACACCGGCTGGACTTCAGCACCCCAATGCACTGACACCGGCTGGACTTCAGCGCCCCAGTGCACTGACACCGGCTGGACTTCAGCACCCCAGTGCACTGACACCGGCTGGACTTCAGCGCCCCAATGCACTGACACCGGCTGGACTTCAGCGCCCCAGTGCACTGACACCGGCTGGACTTCAGCACCCCAATGCCCTGACACCGGCTGGACTTCAGCACCCCAGCGCACTGACACCGGCTGGACTTCAGCACCCCAGTGCACCGACACCGGCTGGACTTCAGCACCCCAGTGCACCGACACCGGCTGGACTTCAGCGCCCCAGTGCACCGACACCGGCTGGACTTTAGCGCCCCAGTGCACTAACACCGGCTGGACTTCAGCGCCCCAGTGCACTGACATGGCATTAAATGAGTTTCGCTGCTTGCAGTGTCTGCAGCAATATCTGGGGGTGGGGAGTGTGCATTGTTCACTTGAGCCTTTTTTTCCTCACTCTAACAGGCCAAGAAGAAGGGGAGGAATTTCCTCTCCTGATGGGCAGGCCGGGTTGGGGGAAGCCACGGGCCTTCATTACTGGAGCCGCGGGATGAAATGCGGATTGTGCTTCGTGTCGCCATGGCCGGCCAAGACGCAGGTTTGAGGTTTGCACTGCGCTGATCTATTATTCTTTTTAGGAGCCGCTGGTGAGATTCTCCCCCTGCATCCCATATGGTTGCTTTCTGCAGATTCAAAGCCCGGCCGTCGACTGAAGTCCAAAAACAGGCAGTGCCCCCTGCCCTGTGACCTCCACTGAGTCTGGGGGGAGATGGTGCAGAAGCCAGTCGGGCCCCTGAGGCCCCAAGAGACAAGAGTTTGGGGAGAAGAGTTTGGGTCTCATCTTGCAGAGAGCTGCCCTGCCATCTTGGACGCAGGAACCGGGCTCTGAGGAGCTGGATGCACTGCCCAAAGTCACACAGGTGGTAGCACATGCCAGGGAGGTGAATCAGACTGAGAGGCCCTGACCCCCCAAGGTAGTCTTCCCTGATCCCTGGTGCAGTGGGTTCTACCCCAGCGCCTCTCCAGCAGGACACGGTTTTTGAACTCCGGGACCCTTGGGGCCATGTCCAGAGCTATCTCTTGCTAGCACACCCTGGGTACAATGGAGGGTGCCTCTGGCACCAGGAGAGGCCAGGGAAACTGTTGGCACCCTCTAATACACAGAACGCCCCCAAGAAGCTGAAGGGTTGGTTTGTCCCCATTAGCGGCACTGTGAAGATGTGGGAACTTCACTATGGGAAACTCATTTCCCACCAAGTCCTAACTCACACACCAGAAATCGAGAAAATTCTACCTGCCACGCTTACCGGTTTGCCCAAAACCAAGGACACACCACCTGGAAGTGAGCAGGTATTTGGGGAATACTGATCTCACGTGGTTGCCCAGGATACATAAATTCTCATCTAAATTCATGCTCACACTCACAATTTCACGGTGGCAAAAGAAGCCTAACTTCCTCGTTATGGGGCACGACGGTGGTTCTCTCCAGGGACGGGGGGCTGTGGCCCCTTGCGTGAGGGGCAGCTGTAATGAATCCTCAGGAAGCCCCGAGTCCCACCAGCCAGCCTCCAGGGACCATGGCAGTAGGGCCCTCACCTTCCCTGCATGCAAACCACACGCCATCTGGGAAAAAGTGACCTCTGGTGACTGGTTACTAACGTACATGACTGGGGTGTTTATCAGAGCCATACGCTTCTTCAAATAAGTTAATATTACTATTGCCCCATCTCACAAATCAGAGAGCAGCAAATTTTCCAGTCCAAGTTCTTCAGTCAAAGGCCAGAGGGTAAATATTTTTAGGCGTTATAAACTGCCGGGTCTCTGCTGTAACTGTTCTGCTCTGCCATGAGATCATAAAAGCAGCCACACGCCACACTGAGAAGAGCATCTGCCTGTCTGTCCATCCACCTGCCCGTCCATCCACCCATCCATTAATCTTCCATCCAACTATCTATCTGCCCACACTTCCAACTAATATTCATGGACAGCCCATCATACATCCGACAGGAGCGTCCTCACACCATTCCTCACGCAGCCCTGGCTACTCCGGCCGACATTAAGTTTTGTGGATCGGCAAGTGCTTTCCTACCTCAGGCCCTTTGCACATGTCCTCTCTCCTTCATTCCCCGATGCACACCCTCTCTGTGTCCACTCCTCTGCCCCTTCAGCTACATGGACTGGGCCTCCTGGTCATCCTCCATGCCAGCAGCCCCGGCTTCTTCACAGCACTGCAACATGCTGACGTGACTTTACCTCACGGTAACCGTGCTTTGAGTCAGCCGCTCCATTAGCATATAAGCTCCATGAGACCAACATTCATTTGTTCTCGTGGCCTCGATATCTAGCACTTGCCGGAGGCTCTAGATAGCTCCTTCACGGAACAAACACATTAAAACTCAGAAATGTTGACTCCAAAGTACGACCTGCACCCATGACACCAGATAGAGCCTCATCTCTAGGGGCCACTGACCAGCCTGAACCAAGGGGACCGCTGATCAGACAATAAACCCCAGACCTTGAAGACCACACACAGAAAAAAAATACACAAAAGTACCTCGAGTTTTTCTATTGATTATTACAATGATATTCTGGATTTACCAGGCAGCATGAAATATTTTTTTTTGCTTTTTTTGGGGGGGTCACACCCGGCGATGCTCAGGGGTTATTACTGGCTCTGCACTCAGGAATTACACCTGGTGGTGCTCAGGGGACCATATGGGATGCCAGGGAACAAATCCAGGCCGGCCGCATGCAAGGCAAACGCCCTACCCGCTGTGCTATCACTCCAGCCTGAAATAAATTATTAAGATAAATTTAATATGTTTTAAATAATAACTTCTAAAGTTTCTTGATGACATGTAGTATGCCACTCCATGTCTAGCGAGTGGCTCTAATCTCTCACCTCTCCAATTCTATTAGTCCCAGATTTCTTACTAATTAGCTCTCTGACATTGGGCCAATCAATTAACCTCAATGTGCCCAGGATTCTTTATGCAAAGAAATGAATGTAAGACTTTCTAACCTGCCAACCACAGGGGTTGTGGCAGAGCTCAAATGAGATAATGGCGTTGAAAGGGCCGGCGGAAAACTCTGTACAAATGCAAGTAATGATATTTTCTGACTGTTTCTGAATCCCCACATGCTCATAGCCCTCCCTCACCGGCTGTGGCTCAGCCCTAACTTCCTCCATCTCCTCCATCTTCTCCCCCTCCAGTCCTCATGGTGGATCCTGAAGTCAATATTTGTTCTTCCCAACTGACACAGCCTTTTCCTGTCCAACTTTCAGGATGGCATTTTGGAAGCTGAAGCTGAAGCAAGACAAGGTCATTGTCAGATGCCTCAAGGTCACCAGAGTCAGTGTGTGATCAATTTTCCACTCCACTTTGGGTGATGTTTCATGTAACAATGGCACCAAGGAGAAACTTGGATTAGTCAAACCCCTCTCGTTTCATGAAGGCACACAGCAAACTACACCTTCAAGTGAAACTCACATACATTAGGCTGGTCAGGGGCGTTGGGGTTTAACAATTTTGAAATTTATAGATGACATCTGTTGGCTTAATTAGGACCTCATCCATTTCCTCTGGTTCCTATAAATGCAATTCCTAGTAATTCTTTTCCTTTCAAGGACCTTTCTTTACCTACTCACCTCCTGTGTGACCTATGGGACAGACAACAGTGTGTATGTGTGTGTGTGTGCACACGCACACACACAGACACACAAACCTATCCTTATCAGCTAATTCCATTATCCTGAGCACAGTTAGGATCTTTAAAGATGAGCCCATGACCCAAGCTGATTTAATGAAAGAAAATCCTAAGACTTGTTAGAAAATTCAAGAAGAGTTATTCTTTCCAACAGGACCGTAAGCCTCAAACTACTTGAGATATGGAGCAAGAAGAAGCAGAAAACCATGAGAAGAGCAAAGCAATTGTGAACAAAAGTATAGAGACAGCGTGCCTTCAATGCTAGTTCAGCACCTAGATGTAACTATACCTGAAGCTATTATCCCACGGTTCTCAGCAGTCACAAAAGCCAACAAACATATTTTGTGGGGAAAGGCTGAGATTTCATCACAACCCAGAGAATTGCCTACTGCACACAAGATCAAGCATAGTATGTCATTACGAGAAGCTTCTATTACTTTCCACCTGAGTCAGCAATGCGATGCAGAGGCGCTGACAGTCCTTTACGAGATCAGAAATTAAAGCCACGCCACTGGGAGGCACCGAGGTTCATGCAAAGGAAATTTCTCTGGACCACCGTGCCGAGACTCAACTGCTCAGAGCAGGAACTAGCCAGACAAATGCCTCTAGCTGGAATCATTCAGAAGGCAGTGAAATGGGGCTCCGAGGTCCTGGGATCCTCAGGGTTTAACTCTTGCTACCTGGGAAGGAGCCTCCTGTCAGAATGTCAACCAGGAAATCCTGGCCCCTGGACAAACCTCATGGAGAGTGAGTGGGCAGCCCCCAGGCAGCTGAGGAAACACAGAACGACACATGTCCAGCAGAACTGAAGGGCACTGGGATCCAGCTGTCCCCTCCTTCCAGGCTCCTGCCATGAGGATTAGTGAGGAGGACCCTGGTCAAAAGCCTGGCAATGGCCCAAATAAAAGTCACCCTTAAACAAGAGACCCCCTTTAACCGCCCCTGCATGGGGCTTGATTCTGTGGACCATCAGAGCGCTGAAGCATGGCCCTTTAGGGGGTGGTATGTGAGACCCACTCTGCCCTCCACTGTGGACACCTTGAATAAGGAGACCCCAACAAGGACAGAGGGTCCCCTCTTCCCTTAAGGACAGGACTTCCACCCTTTGGTCGCCCACTGAGCTCCAGATCCAGCAGGTTTTCTGCTCTACAGGACTCAGAGGAAGCCAGACACAGAATCACTGTGATTCTGTGGGGCCTGTGGGGTTTTCAATTTAATTTGCAAAAGTGGGGACCTGCAAATTAATACTGGACAGATGTTCTCTGGCCCAATGAGGTTTAAATTTGGATTCACCAGCAGCCTTTTCTGGTGCAGAGAAATCTCACATTAACCAGTACATCACGTGCTTTTCCTTGATGAACCAAGAGCCGGAACCAAGATGGCAGGAACAAAGACGTCTGCTGTAGTGAGAGAACCAGCTGCCATCCACCACACACCCCACCACTCCCAACGGAGACAGGCCCCAGGACTCTGTGGCAGAATGTCACTAGCTGTCTGTCATTTGACACTGGGCCTTCTTTGCCCACTGGGGTTTCCTGCCTGACACGCTTATAAAATATGTGTGAATTCACAGCATAGTCAATAGTCAATAGTCAATCATAGGGAAAATTCAAACAAGGAAGTGAAGTGAGACAATGTCTCCAACGTTCCTTCTCACCTGGCTTTGACTCTGTGACAAGGTTTTCTGTGGCCTTGTATGATTCCACAAGTGTCTCTCTGTGGCCTGTATGATGTGTGGATGGTTCACTGTGGCCTGTGTGATTCTGTGGCTGATTCACTGTGGCCTGTATGATTCTGTGGCTGGTTGACTATGGCCTTGTATGATTCGATGGTTAGTTCACTGTGGTCTGTATGATTCTGTGGCTGATTCTGTGGCCATAAA
The DNA here is from genome assembly GCA_021461705.1 of Cryptotis parvus. Classification (NCBI taxonomy): domain Eukaryota; kingdom Metazoa; phylum Chordata; class Mammalia; order Eulipotyphla; family Soricidae; genus Cryptotis; species Cryptotis parvus. The sequence goes on along the minus strand of JAJIBD010001174.1, from coordinate 123,104 downwards.
AGACTTTTGAGATTCTGTGGCTGGTTCATTGTGGCCTTGTGTGATTCTGTGGCTGATTCACCGTGGCCTTGTGTGATTCTGTGGCTGATTCACCGTGGCCTTGTGTGATTCTGTGACTGGTTCACTGTGACCTTGTGTGACTCCATGAGTGTGGACAGTGCCAGAGTACACTGAAACTGTAAGAACTTTCCGAAGCCTCAGCTGGGAGGAGAAACAGCTGCCTCTGCTCCTGCTTCTTCCCCATGAAGGCCCCACCAGGCGCCTGCAGGCCTCCCTCCCCGCCTCCACTGTTCCTGCCATAGAGACAGGCTAATGCACAGCTCTAAGACTGGACATTCAGGGCAGTAAGTGGACACACAGCTCCTCTCCTACACTCTTCAGACGGGAACAAACCCACTGCCTGCAGACCAGAGGCTCCAATCTCTACCTCTATCCCCCACATCATGCAGGTACAGACTCCACCTGCCCTGGGGCCCCCTTACCCCCACTGCTCTGCCGAGCCCATCATAGGGGACGTCTGTGACGGGGCCACGTCTCATTGCCTCACCGGCATCACCAGACCAGCAGATCACTCAGCCGACTCAAACTCAGGGGCGGGGGCAGGAAGGCCTCTGACCATCCTGAAAACCCCAACCACCACCTCAGCTTGACAGTTCCTACCACTTTGAGAGTCCATTACCCCTTCTGGGAAGCTGGGGACCCTCCTCAGGGCCCCCTCCTCAAGGGCCCCTGTTTATATCTGTCTTCCAAAGATACAACAGGAGAAATCAAAGACATACACACACACACACACACACACACACACACACACACACACACACACACACACACACACACACAAATCGTTCATTGGCTCTGGTCTTTTCAGTCCTTCATGTGTTTATGTCCACACAGGAGAGATTCAAAGTGCCACAGGCGGGGCTGACAAAGGCCCCTGCTAGCGGGTCACAGCTCCGGGAGCGCAGCACCAGGCTCTGCAGGCAGGCAGGCGCCATCCTTCCTCAGAGGATTGAAGCCCGGTGCAGCCGCGCCTGGTGACTCATTGTGATGTGCACTGTGACAGCAAGGAGAAGAATCGTGCTCCTGATGGGGAGTCCGGAGGGCATGGAGGGAGAGGCAATGTCGCAAAGATGCCCCTGGAGCCTGGCGCCATGAGGGGACGGAAAGGAACCCGTCATGAGAAGTGGCGTGCAGCTGGCATGACAGCCTGGGCCGAGGCTCTATGGTAGGAGGGAAAGAGGGCGGGTGAGGGACCTGGAGAGAAAACAACGGGTGTGATCCACAGATAGAGGCCAAGCATGTAGGCTCCATTCAGAAGCCCCCTGTGGGGGGAGAGGGAATGGGGGGGGTGTGTTGGGGGCTGCTAGTTAAAGCCCTGACAGAATTATTAAGAGGCTGACAGGAGGGCAGAGCAATGGTACAGCGGGTAGAGCACTTGCCTTGCACACGGCCAACCCAGGTTCGATCCCCAGCATCCCATACAGTCCCCCGAGCATTGCTAGGAGTAATGCCTGAGCACAGGAGTAACCCTGAGCACTGCCAGTGTGTTTCCCAGAACGAAACAAAAGTAAGACGCTGGCAGATTTGCTCTCCCCTTCCTACGTCTGGGGCAGATGTCTCCAGGCGAAAGAGACGAAGAGCCCAGAAGCCTGTGTGTCAAGGGCTTGTAGCAGTACTCTTGCACCACCAGGCTCTGGAACGGATCACCAGAGACCCCACTGGAGAACTGGGGAGGGCACCTTGATACCTGGTTATGTGCTAAACCCAAAAGGGTGCGCCCGCTGGAGCAGATGGCGGAGGGAAGTGTCTGCTCACGGGACAGCGGCTGTGAATGCGGACGAGAAGCAGACACAGCCTGATTGCACTCCCGCAGTCAGTCCGGGAGGTTAAAGGCCAGGTGCTGCCCTGAAGAACTTCGGAGAGCTCAGATCTCCAGCGGATTTCCCCATTAACCCAAAGTTATGCTGTGGGTAAGCCCCAAAGCTCAACATCCGAGACGCTGCCACCAAAAATCTGCTTTCCGGGGCCGGAGCGATAGTCCAGCGGGTAGGGCGTTGCCTTGCACGCAGCCGGCCCATGCTGGCCCGGTTCGATCCCCAGCATTCCATATGGTCCCCTGAGCACCGCCGGGAGTCCTGAGTGCAGAGCCAGTAGTAACCCCCTGAGCATCGCCAGGTGTGACCCAAAAAAGCAAAAAAAAAAAAAAAAATCTGCTTTCCGATAGCTCTCGAGCCAGTGTGGGGATTGATTCCTCTCACAAGCATGAGGGGCAACGGCAGAACCAGCAACAACCAGCCCCACCCCTGTGACCTACCGCCTCTATGGAAGAAGGAGGGGTGGCATGGGAATTAGAGGGGCTCGGGTTTTCCATCTTGTGGGGGTAAAGGGTTCGCAAGGTCGGGGGTCAGCCTGCAGAAAAGGGAAGCGTTTCTCATTTTCTGGGAGATGGTGGCTGATGCATCGACTGTCCAGAGCCGAGTCTGTCTGCCGCCATCCAAGCAGCGAGGGATGGGGCTGTTCTGGGGAGAGCCAAGCAGAACTCCTGTAAAGTGGGGGGCAGGGGCTCTGTCTAGAACAGCAAAGTCCAAAGGAACTTTCTAGGGTCACAGAAATGTATGTGCTACGCAATATGGCAGCCCCCAGACAGACACACCTGGTTTTTGAGAGAGAAGACCACGGTCGCTGAGGAACTGGATTAAATGGATTTAATTAATGGTGCTTAATTCGAATTCATGTGCATGGAAAGAATTGCCCTCAGAGGCAAATGATTCCCATCATTTAGATCACGTCAGCTGAGGTGAGTGTTCACCATTCTGTGCATTACAACAGATCTAGAGATTTCTTTGGGTGAGAAGTCACAGGTATCTGAAGAGACTCTGAAGGGGTGAGTCTGAAGAGAACATGATGCTCCTCCTGGCTCTACTCCGGGTCTCTGACTCCTCAGAGATTGTGAGAAAGGATCCAGGGAAACTATCATGGAGTCAGTGAAAGGGACTCGAGTCTGTAGAATGGGGTCAACAGCATTAGTCAGGGGCATGCGCTAATTAATTAATAAGGAAATGAAAATACCACGTAATGCCACTTCTTACCTTTTCAGTGGTGCCAAGGTAAGGGCAAGCTTTCTGGACCTCAGCACTAGTGGGCCTGGACACTGGTTAGCTCTGCTGGGAGAGGGGCCATGGCTAGGCTGTCCTGTGCCATGGAGGATGCCAACTAGCAACCTGGTCTCCACCCAGATGGCCAGGTGTTACCGATACTTGCCCCCAAGTCTTAACGATCCAATTGTCTCTGCAATTGATTACTGTCCTCTGCCGTAGGACACAGACCCCCACTAAGAACCACTCATGCAGAGACCCTGACCTGATATTCACAGCCAGTGCAGATTGCACAATGTACAACTTCTCAAGAGAAGAGCACCATGGCTGGAATTATTCGAGTTACTGAATTTTCCCTGCAGGTGTTACCCAAGGGGGATGCCCACAACCTCCTCCGACTTGGTCCTGGTCAGGCACGTTCACAGCCGACTTCTCCTTTCCATTGCTCCCAGCTGGAAATGGCCCAAATGTCCACTGAAGGGCACCCAGTAGGACTGGAAAATGAGCTCTCAAGTTCTCAGCCCCCACCCCTGCCCCAGACTTGTGCTTGCAGAGAGTGAATCTCCTGTCTGGGAAGAGAAGGGGTGCCCGGAGGGAAGGACAGCAGCGAAGAGCTGTGGCCTGGAGTCAAGCAGCATCCAGGCTGGCTGGGAGCCCCGAAAGCTGTAGGAGGTGATGGAAGGAGATGTGAGGTCAGGCATGGAGAGAACAAAGCTTTGGGTCTAGTTTGTCTCTGAACTCGGAGGTGCCTCTATGGCGTTGGAAGTCACCAGGTTTGGGGGATCATTACAGCAGCCAAAGGGAACAAGGACAGTAAAGGGGTGAAAGAAGAGTGTTGTGTCCACGCAGTGAAATACTGATCCCTCTTACAGCGAGTGGCAAGAATCCATCACCGAGACATACGGACACCTTGGGTTTATCTCAAAAGCGTCACAAGAGAAGGCAGATGCCAGAGACACATTCTGGAAGAAGCGAGCCATGGAAGACTCTAAATTCACAGAATCTCTATGCCGTGATTCTACCCGCTGGAAGCTTTGTAAGAGGTCTAAGTGGGGTGGTAAAATCAGGCGATGATTGCGTTGAGGCAGGGGGCCATAATGCTGAGACGGGTGCGGGAGCCTCCCGAGTAGGTGAGGAACATCTCTCCATCTTGATTGCGGTGGGCAGTGCTGGGAGCAGACATTTACCCAAATCAGCGGGAAAATCTCGCGTGTGCAGTGAGTAAAGGCTCCATTTACAAGAAACTATAAACCAAGGGGGCCAGAGAACTAGTATAGGGGGTAAAAGCGCAGGCCTTGCTCATGGTCGTCCTGGGTTCAGCCCCCCCAACCCGGTGGACCCCTGCAATTGGCCAGTAGCAGCCACTGAGCACAATCAGGAATAGCCCGAGCACTAATTGTATATGGGCCCCCAAGAAAACCCCAACATTTTTAACAATTATTATTATTGGTGCTTTGGGGCCATACCTGGCAGTGCTCAGGGCTTATACTCCTGGCTCTGCACTCGGGAATTACTCCTGGAGAACTCGGGGGGCCTATATGGGAAGCGGGGATCAAACCCAAATTGGCCACATGCAGGGCAAATGCCCCCAGCCACACTATCACAAAGGGCCAACAAAACTATTTCTTTTTAAACTGTGAATCACGATCTAAATGATGAGAAAAGAAAACTGGGAAACTGGTTCCCCTTTCTGAGGCTAGAGCAGGTAAGGCACACGGAGGTGGGGGCTGGGGGGTCCGTGAGGACCAGACCAGCTGCAAACATGCCACAACTCGGCCCCCGACAGCCCGGGACTCCTGCCTCTTCCTTACACCTGCGCCCGCCACGCTCAAGTAGACGCCCCCATCTCAGCAGGAGGCCCGGTTGCCGAGCTGCACACAGCAAATTGGCCAAGGCGGACATCCCAGCTGCTGTCCATTAGGCCCTGGAACGGCGCATTAACTTCTGAGAGGCCCTACGGCTCCCAGAGAGCCCCTTGCCTCCCCATATTTCAGGACTAGTCTTGAAAACCTAAGTGGGCCACTGAGAAAACATTGGATCACAGTGTGGAGGGTGGGGAGAGGGAACGGGCCGCTACAAAGGGGCCACCCCCCCAGTGCCACCCTCAAAATCTCTGATTGAGGACAATATACGCCCAATCATCTAGAAGTTTCTGGCACCCCAGATGTCAGGGACTGGGCCAGAGCTGGCCACAGCACAGGAGAGCAGGGGAGCTAAGTGTGAGGGACGCCAAGCCACAGCAGCTGAGGCCAACATCGTTACCTTTGGCAATCACACAATCCAGGGCGCATCAGGAATGCACCTCACCCAGGTTCTTCCCCCCTGGTCCCCCATCAGGGAAGTGGAGGAAGCGCTAAAGGTCAGTGGGAGATGCTGGCATGCACAAAACAAGTGTCCAGAAAGCACAAGGCACTGGGCAGCACCCAGCTGAACGGGCTGCTCCGAGGACAAGCGCTGTAACGCGTGCGTGAGTGTGGCATCAGACGCCACGGCTCCCACACTGCTCGTGTGCAAGCGACAAGGCATTTTGATAAGCAAAATGGAGGGTCTGTGCCCGCCCAGCTTGCACACTAACTCCGCCTCGGGCACTCTCTGCTCAGTGTACGTTACTATGGCGGCCTGCAAGCATCTATTGTGTCCTGCTCACGGCAAATTCCTGAAAAGCACAAGTTGTCCGCCCACAGAGGAATTCCCACAGGGCTGCGGCAAGTACTTGAATGAGTGAGTGAGTGAGTGAGTGAGTGATTGAGTGAGTGAGTGAGCAAGTGAGTGAACACACGGGTATGCTGGGGAAGGCCTCTATTCAGTAGAGGCCCAGATTCTGAACCTGGCCTGAAACTATACATAGGGGCCCCAGGAGAGCATCCTGGTGCCTTCCAGAGAGAGCAATAGCCCCTGGTGCCTGATCTGTAAGGCCAGCACCTGGGCCATGGGGCCCCTGGTGCCTGGGCCGGATAGCCAGCACCAGGGAGGGAGAAGCAGCTCCTGGTGCCTGAGCCCGAGGGCCAGCACCAAGACTACAGGGCTACAGGGCAACAGTGTAACAGGGTAACAGGACCAAATGGTGAAACAGAGTAATAGATTAGGGACACAGAGAAACAGGCAACAGACCAAAACAGTGAAATAGGGAAATAGAGTTAGGGACATAGATAAAGAGAGAAACAAAGAGAAAAGAGGCCCTGACAGAAAGGACCTCCAGAAAAGAGGTCCTGAAAAAAGAGGTCCTGGGAGAGGACCTGAAAGGAGATGCCCTGAACAAAGACCTCCAGAAGAGAAAAGCTCTGAAGAAGAGAGGAGCCTGCACAGGTCCCCAAGGAGAGCAGCCTGCAGAGAACCTGCCGGAGAGAGAGGGCCCTGGAGAAAGGTTCCTGTGGCAAGTTGCAAGGGGAAGCAAAAGGAATCGAGTAACAGAAGATGTATTGAAAGCAACCTTCAGGAACCACTTCTTCCTTCTGTCAACTGCTCAGGGGACACAGTGTCGGCCACGGACACGAGCTGGGGTCCCTAACGAACTGTGAGTACTGCCCGAGACCCCACTACACCCCAGCATCAGCTGCCATAGTTAGCCCGTGACCCCCAACTACTTTTAGGGCCTTGGAATCCACAAGGGTCCCTTGAGTCTGGGGCATTGGGACCCTCTGAGGGGAGACTGTGGCCTCTTCTTCTATTTACAAGCCCTAACACATGTACAACACAATCACCGAATCCCTCCAGGTGACAGCCAGTGTGCGGGGTGGGACACTGCCCCGTTCACAGAGTGAACACTGAGTTCACTGTGGGGTGACCCCTAGGACAGGCCCGACTCTGAAGTGCTCTGGAAGGAGCACGCTGACTGTCCCTCCCTCAGCCATACGGAGGCACCATACTCGGCCTGAACCGGATATACTTGGGGAGCCTCAGCTCTTCTCATGCTTGGCTGGAGCTTTCCGAGACTCCACATGGCCAGCCTCAGTGCAACTACCTCACTGCACGCTGATCTCACCGCTAGACCTGACCCCCGTTCCCTTAACACCAGGGGCCGGGCTGCTACCCTCTCTCACTCAAGTTGCCAGTACCCAAAGAAGCTGACTCTGGAAGGATTTTTTTCTCTCCATTCATTCATTCATCACACTGAAAGAATTCACTGAACATTCCCTCCAGTAGGAGAAAGAAATTCCAAGGGAGAGAGCAGTGATCCTTTCTGCCTTTCCCAGGACTGGTCTTGCCTCCTGAATAGCTAGAATTGGGGGGTACTTCATTCAGCAGCCTCTTGACATTCCTTCCCAGAAGACTAGCACCGAGGGCCGAGGAGGGGAGAAGCAGCTTCTGCACACTCGACCACAAAGGCGGAGGAGAGGGAAGGACCGACCACAAAGGCGGAGGAGAGGGAAGGGCCGATTCTCCAACCCCAGAGGAAGCCCAGCGGGTTCCCGCACTGAGAGACCAGGCTTTTGTTCCTACATGCCTCAATCCAGGGCTAATTCTCATGTTCCTCCTTTTCTCATGCTAATAACAATAACAATAATTGTGCATTCAAGACACCAGCGCTGGGCAGAGGACCATGGGCTTATGGCGAAGCAGCACTTGGCTGGCACGAACCAGCTTGCAGAGACACCCAAGCAGTGATCTGGGGCAAAGATGCTTAAAAAAAAAAAAATCATGGCTGAGCTGTCAGCCCTCAGCGCTGTAAGAGCTCAGAAACGGGGGTGGGGGGCCCTGGGGGTGGTGAACAGTGGAAGGGGCTACTCCTCCCCCGGTTTCCCTTCCCTCTTTCCTACATGATGTCCCCAGCAAAGGAAGCCTCAGCTCAGACAAAGAGGCAACGAGAGGAAATCAGAGTCATGAAATGTGGCACTGTGAGCAACTAGTGGTGACTTTCTCGGCTGTGGTGCTGAGAGGGCTCCCGAGGTCCCCCAGGGCCATGAACGGTGCCTGTCTCCAGCGCCGAAGTGGACAGACAGCTTCAGACACACCGCAGAGGCCAATCCTACCTTTCAGGTCAAAATGGCACTAAATTTTCTTTTTTTTTTGTTTGGCCTTTTTGGGTCACACCCGGCAATGCTCAGGGGCTTCTCCTGGCTCTGCACTCAGGAATTACTCCTGGCGGTGCTTGGGGGACCATATGGGATGCCGGGATCGAACCCATGCTGGCAGAGGCCGGCCACGTGCAAGGCAAACACCCTACCTGCTGGACTATCGCTCCAGCCCTGCACTAAATTTTCACCCATCCACTGTGCACAGCCACAACCAAACCACCCTTCAAGAGGGTTCTGTTAAAGCGGCACCCGACGCCACTGGCCCACTCAGCTTCCTGGCACGTTCCCTTCGGCTTAGAGAAAAGAAGCATTTCCTTGTCTGTTAAAACTATGCCAAGTGACCAAAGCTATAGACTCTTCTAGCACCGTGGGCGCTGCGGGATCTGCTGACATGTTCCTCTGTAGGTTCCATGCAGATCCCACGGCCCGGGTCAGGGGCAAGTGCAGTGGAACCGACTCACTCACTCTCCTCCAAGAACTTCTCATACTAAAAGGTGAGCGGCCGCTTCTCCAGAGAGGACAATTCAGCAGGCTGCTCCCAGGGCAGGAGACGTTTCTCCCTCCCCGGAGCCAGGCCCTATGACTCAGAGAAGAGAAAGAAGAGAAGCAATAGAACCAATGGAGAGGCGGAGGAGAGACCACCCAGCTCCCAGCCTAAGACCTAAGGCCCACACATAACTCTGAACTCTTCCAGCCTCCATAAACTCAGGAGAGCATTTCATCCATTCTATAAAGCAGAATTCAATCTTTTGGTGATGAGAATACAACTTTAAGGTGGCCCTTGTCAAAGGAGTCGTTTTCCAAACCATTTTTTCCAAACTCTGCCATACCCCCAGCACCACTTTACCAATGCTAGAGAGACAGTATGGCAGGTAGCATATTTGTCTTGCATGTAGCCAACCCAGATTTGATCCCCAGAACCCCATATGGTCCCCAAGCACTGCCAGAAGTCATCTCTGAAGAGGGAAGCCCTGAGCACAGATCAGCTATTGTCCAAAAAACAAACAAGCACGAAAGAACCACTATATTGAGTTTTTCAATATAGTGGCCTCAAACCACTATATTGAGATTTGTTTCTGACTCACCGGGACTCAAAGGTCACTCTGAGAAGTGCTGGGGGAGTCCATACAAGGCCAGGAATCAAACCCAGGTCTCAAACCTGGACCACTTATATGCAAAGCAGAGGTTCCAGCCAGCAGAACTCTTAGCCCAGTGCCTTGAGTTACTGTTTCTTCAAACTGAGGGGTTTCCCTAAGCTTCATCTTAAGCAGCAAACAAGACTGGATCTGAGGTGTTGGCCTTAGGTTTTCCTAAAACAGCACTAAAATCTTAACCTGCTTTTATGTTTAGAGTTTCCCTGTGGTTTGAATCCCATTGGTTGTGTGAATCATTGCCCCAGAAACTGCATTCCATAGCACAGAGACGCAAGGTGATGGCCTGACCCTCTCAGGGTGCTACACCCCTGAGGATTCCAATCAAGCCCCTCCTGGGCAGACCAACACTATGGGGGGGAAGGAATGGGAGAGAGCAGTTAAGGAAAAGGGATTCGGAGCTAGCCAGACCCTAACGTCTGCCTCCCGCCTACTAGTTATGACCCTAAGCAACTTGTCTGCCCTCCCCACCTGAGACTCAGTTCCCTGGGGAAGGGAATGATAACAACACCCGATGCACCCGGCAGCTCTGGGACTGTCTAAGAAAACGCAGCTTATGCAATTAGCACAGTGCCTTGGACGTCGCTGGCATCCAATAAATCACGAGTGCCACAATTATTATCAACACCCATTCATCCCACAACTGCAGACAATGCCGTGTGTCTGCTGTGTTCTCGCCAAACCACCAGGGGTGAGCAGGATAAGCAGGGAGTGGAGGGTGATGGAGAGGCGTGCAGGGGTGAAGACAGGACTCAAGGCAACCAGGGGCGGGTGGGGGGTGGAGCCGTGGGGAGCCACCCTGGGGTGCAGGAACTGACACTGAGTTCTGGGTCCTTTTGGCGGTCTTTTTTTTGGGGGAGTCACGCCCAGCAATGCTCAGGGGTTACTCCTGGCTCTTCACTCAGGAATTACTCCTGGCGGTGCTCGGGGACCACATGGGATGCCAGGAATCAAACCTAGATCGGCCGTGCAAGGCAAACGCCCTACCCTTTGTGCTATCACTCCGGTCTTGCCATCCACCTCAGAGGTGCGGAGCCAAAGACGGCTGCTGCACCACCTTTCCCTCTGGCTATGAAAACTTACCAAAGGGCCAAGGCAACAGGTAAAGAGAGGGCAGACCCAGTCTCCACGGTATTTGACTGGACAGCTCCAGAAACAAGTTCTTTGTATGATGCTTGTCACTTTTCTGCAAGTCTGAAATAATCTTTGATACTTTGGGGGTGGGGAGTGAGTGGAGGTTGGCTACACCCGGCAGTGCTCAGCCTTACTCATGGCTCTGGGCTCAGGGATCACTCCTGAAGGTGTTCAGGGGACATTGGGAGATGCCGGGACTGAACCTGGGTCAGCGGAGAACATGGCAAACGTCCTCCCAGTTCCAATCTCCAATGCTTTTATTTTAAAGAGTCAGGGGGTCCCAACTTTGCTCTTCCAAGTATGCAAGGCTCAAGCCAGCCTCAACTTTTTAAAAATCATACAGGACTCAAAGACTTATCATGAGAAGCGGCTTTAACCAAAGCTACACCTCTCCCAGGAGACTGGGCAGCAAGGCGGGCTGGAGCTTGGGTGATAAATCTCCTCCTGGTCTGCCCAGTGGGGTTGGAGCCGGAGTATTTCCCTGGGACTGCAACATTGACTCCAGAGGGGGCATTAGTCACCCAGCGAGACTGTGACCTGCCACGGCTGTCTGATCCTCCAACTTCACCAGGTCAAAGCCAAAGGCTGGCCTCTCCCGTGGAATGCAATTAGCCCATCCCACATGTCAAAACCAAGAACACACAGAGTCTGCTCTGGGCTCCGCCATGGCTGACCTCCGGGGAGAAAGCAAGAGCACGTCATTGTTACGGTCGTGAACCCTTTCTCCCTCGTCTCTGCAGCGACAGCAGTGGTAATTCCTGAGTGCGGAGCACGTCATCGTTACGGTCGTGAACCCTTTCTCCCTCCGTCTCTGCAGCGACAGCAGTGGTAATTCCTGAGTGCGGAGCCAGGAGTAACCCATGAGCAGCATCAGGTATGGCCCCAAAACAAACAAAATACAAACTACAACAACGAAAAAATGATAATCACTTGTCCCGATTATTGGAGAATCAGCAACACAGAACGCCGGCTCCATTGCCAAGAATCCCTGAGCGATATTCATCACGTGCATTCTGGATTCTGGGTGCCGGGACCCATCCCTGCTGTGGCCAGACTACAGACTGGTGGGCTTCAGAGTTTTTCAGACCCCGGGAGGAAATAAAGAAACAGCAATGCCTGCAACACGCTTCTGCCAGGCTCTGGCCTAGAGTGGGGCTGAGAAACGTGCCTTCTCTAACAGCTTGAAGGGAGGAGAAAAAGAGCAGAGAAGCCTCAGGCACCCCGCCGGGGAGACAGGGCAGGTAGCCGGGGCCCGGACCAACAGATCCATCAGGTTTCTCTCTCCTCGCAGCCTGGAGCCCCGACAGGACTCATCTGAAATGCCTGATTTCCACACTCAAGAGCCAACGCTCCTCAGAAGCCGTGGGGGCGCTGTCAGACTTTCTTCTTGTCCCCCAGTGCTGGTGACTGATTATCCCCCGGCAGGAAACCTACTAATAACCAAAGTTATTTGCATGGATTCTGAGCAGCTACTAGGGAGGAAATTTCTTAAATAGCTCCTAGGAGGATTTTTCTTTAAATCAGTGATGTTTATCTAGCTCCGACTATGCACCAGGCACTGTTCTAAGCACTTGACATATTTTGGGGTGAGGGAGGGGCCTCCCAAGCAGTGATGAGGGGTCTGCAGGCCACTCCTGGGGAGACGCAGACAGCTGTGCCAGTGGTTTCCTGCAAATACATGACGATATGGCACTGTTCAGGCCAGAGTGGGCTCGGAGCCCCCGGGGCCACCCCAGAGATGCTGGATATCATGTGTTTTCTGGGGACTAACAGGGTTGGGCTCACTCCCGACCAAGACCATCTCCCCCCCCAACCTGCACCCAAGACGCAAGGAACCCTTCCACCAGGCCATTATGAGCCTCGGTCCGTAGATGAGAAGACCAAGACTAGAGAGTGAAACCACCTTGCTTGGGTTCTCCTGAGTCCGAATGTCCACGAACCAGAGTAGGTCCCTCCCCGCTCCCCACAAGAACACAGCAGAGACTCTGCTGGTTCAAGGACCGAGTGGTTATGTACCAACATATGACTCCACTCTTGCCCTCAGAAGCCCATTAAAGTTACAGAGATGATTCGCACACGGGTCCAAGGTTGTTCGCCAATGAATCTGAGTGCTGGCCCAGAATTAATTCCCTCCAATAAAATAATAAAGAACCACCCTCGACTCTGATTTACATGATGAATTTGTGGAACAGAGCATGAGCTTGTAGAAGCTACAGATGACAGAGCCCCAGGCAATGCCAGGAACACAAAGCCACTGGAACTCAGAACGTGGACAGTGTGTGGGCAGGGCATGTGTCCATGGGCTCCTCCAGCCCGGACTCTGAGCTGTAGGACCAGCTTCAAGCTTTCATACTCTCCTCGAGAAGAGAGGTGTTCATACATGAACTAGGCCAACAGTAAACTATGTTCACATATGAACACTTCAGAGCACTGAAAGCAAAGACACACACTGAGAAAAGTTCCTCCAGGGCTCAGGGAAACAGGAGAATTTCTGAAAGGAACAAAGTGTAAAAGGTCTCAAGGAAACATTCATGTGTATGTGTGTAGCTCGCATTAGGCCAGGAACAGGCTGTGGTTCTGGTTAGGAAGAAAGGGAGACAGAGACCTAGAATGCACGTACACACACATACACAACATGCACACACACACACACATACAAGTACATGCATGCACACACACAGCACCCACACACAGAAGCTCCACTTCCCATCAGAATTCAGAGGGCCATTAGGGACCATATCAAGGGCGAGAGGGACTCTGACCTGGACGGGTGACATTTTACATTGCTGGTGAAGGCAGAAGGCACAGCCCAGCGGGAAGCAGCAGTCACAGGAAGTGAGGCATCAGAAGGCTCCGATCTGTGCTCACACACACAGTTCCGGTGCTCTGTCCCATTAGGACAAGACTACCAGCACAGCGGAGGCTGCCTTGATGGCAGCCAGGCCCAGCAGGGGCACAGGGAGGAAGGGGAGAAGTGAGCAGTGAGAAAACACACCCTGCACCCAGCACATGCTGAGAAATCCTGAGGAGCCTTTGGCCGCCTTCCACAGGATGGGCATCTCCCGCCTCCTCTCGCGTCCTGATGGAATTTACTTGAGGAATCCTACATGTCCGGCATGGGAAGAGTCCCCTTTGTCAGAAAAACAGGAAAAGAAACATGTGTGTTTGTTTTTCTGAAACAAGTTTCACGAAATAATACAAATGTTGAGTGTCTCTATATAAAACTTCTTCCAAAATGATCTCATCAAAGCTACTGGATTCTGCCTTTTAGTTTTGTTTTGGAGTCACACCCACCAGGGCTCCGGGGTCACTCCTGGTGGTGCTCAGGGACGATGCGGATTGCCAGGAACTGAACCCAGGTCGGCCACATGCAAAGCCAAAGTGTCGTGCTCATTGTCTACTATCTTTTCATCTTCAAGTCTTCATTTTACTGCTGGACTCAGCCCCACTGAAATTATGTGACAGAGACTGGAGCAACAGCACAGCAGGGAGGGCGTCTGCTGTGCAAGCGGCTGACCCAGGTTTGATCCCCAGCATCCCACAAGGTCCCCGAACACCACCAGGAGTAATTCCTGAGTGCAGAACTAGGAATAACCCCTGAGCATCTCCGGGTGTGACCTAAAAAGTAAAAATAAATAAAAATAAAGCAAAATTATGTGACAGCCAGAGAGCTAGGTCAGGAAACTTGACAGAACTGTCCTGAAACACAAAACGGAGCTCGTCCTGAATCCTGATTGACAACCTCCGAAAAACCTAAAGAGGCTGAGTCCCTTGCAAAGATTTTGGAGTCAGGCAATTCTGCACGAACAAGACTAAAATAATTGCCTACTGGGTTTGGGAAAGGGCCCCCATACCAAGTAGCTCTGGCATAAAAAAAAAAAAAAGACACACAACAACCTTCCCAGAAATAAGCCCACTTCAACTAATACTGGACAGTGCAGCCAAGAACACACAACAAAGATCATGTCTCCCCGAAACGATGCTTTATATGCACATATTAAAGAACGAAAGTGAGCCCCCTACTTCCACCACTCACAAAAATTAACTCAAAATGCATTAAAGGTTTCAGTCTTCAAAGACCTGAAACCATAGGGGCTTCTTGATGAAAACAGAGGCGAGATGCCTCGTGATGGCGTCTCAGATATGATATCAAAAGCACAAGCAACAAAAGCCAAAAAAAAAAAATCAATCAAGAAGTGGGACATCAAACTAAAAAGCATTGGCCTAGGAAAAGCAACAGTCAAAAAATGAAAGACCAGCCTGCTGAAAGGAGGAAAGACAAGCAAATCTCCCGTGATAGGGGAGTTAGTATCTGAAATACGGACCAACTCAAGAGCTGAAAGACAAACAATCTTATTCTTGAGTCTCAAGAGCTCAGAGACCTGAATAGATCATTCTTTACAAGGAAGATACACAAATGGTCAGGGGGCATATAAAAAGCTGCTCAGTTATCACTAATCATCAGGGGGACCAAATCAAAACCACGCCGATATCCAGCCACACAACTGTTAGAATGGAGACGCTCACAAAAGGCCAGAGATAATAAATGCTGGCGCGGAGGTAGGGAAAGAGCAGGGAGGGCACAGGGCGGGCGGGGTATAAACTGGCTCCGCAGGGCACTGGGGAAGATTTCTCAAAGGAACGCCAAGGAGAATGCTGTGGAATCCAGCGGTCCCACTTCTGGGCGACAGACAAAGGAGATGAAATGTTCCAGAGATGTCGGGTCGTTCCCCTGCTCGCTGCAGTGTTTTTGTACACTCGCCAAAAACGTGGCAACAATCTAAATGTGTATCAGGAGATGAATGGATAAAGCAAAAGAAAATCAATCTGTTTCTCTCTCTTTCTCTCTCTCTCTCTCTCTCTCTCTCTCACACACACACACACACACACACACACACACACACCCCTGAGAAATATTATTCATCTCCAAAAGAAACAAAAAAGAAACCCTGTCATTTGTGACAACCTGCCTGGATTTTGACAGCAAGAGGCTAAGTGAAGTAAGAAACACAAATAGACTAATCCCGCTTATATTCAGAATATATGTGTAGACTCATTTAAAAAAAAATAACCTCAGAGAAGCAGAGATGAGTGTAGTGGTTTTCAGGGACTGGGGAAAATTGGAAGATATTGTTCAAAGGGCACAAACTTTCGGTTATCAGATGAACAACTTCTGGAATCCACTGTCCAATATGGTGAGACCAACACTCCTGTGTGGTAGTACCTGGATGTGAGTGAGAGTGGATCTTACAAGGTCTACACACACACACACACACACACACACACACACACACACACACACATACACACACACACACACACACACACACACACACATACACACCAGGTCAGAAACCCAGCCTGTGTCTCTGGGCAAGTTGCAGCTCACTCTGAGGTGAGCAAAAAATAAAAAGACAAAGGTAGGGAGAGACACACAGTCTGAGGAAACCAGAGACCCTGAATACTCTGACTCCTTAGCAACCTAACTTCCTGTCTCCCTGTGACCCTGGTCTTGAGGTCTCAGCAGTTCCTCCATCTCCCTGGTTCTCACAAAATCACAAAAATGAAACTCATGGGGCCATAGTACAGCAGGTCGGGCGTTTCCTTGCACACGGCAGACCCAGGTTCAATCTCCAGCATCCCATATGGTTCCCCTGAGCACCACCGGGGCATTCCCAAGTGCAGAGACAGGCACAACCCCTGAGCATTGCTGGGTATTGAAAAACACTCAACTCCCGTCATAAAAGTTTCTGCTTCCATCTCAGCTGCCCTAAACGAGCCTGGCCAAGTGTGCAAGGGCTCACCCCAAAGCTTGAGGACCGCCACGTAATCATATCTGATCGTGTCCGAGTGGTACTTGAAGCCCTGGTGATGTGTCACTCCAAGCATCCCAAGGTCCTAGGAGGACGGAGGACGGGGCTTCTGACGAAGTAACACACACCCACAGGCACCTGATTGTGAAAAATGAAACTCGATTGGAATAGGACTGCGCCCCAAGCTCACACCTGCTGTGACCACAGAAGCGGTATAAGGCATGGTCCTGGGGATATCCGCGCTCTGGCCCTTTACAGCGAAAGCTAGCTGGCCTGTCCACGTGCCCTGCTTCCGTCTCACTGCTACAAGATAAATACGACATAAACGTTACGAGTTCAGCCATCTGTCATTCGACGCAATAAGTATATTCACACCACGCATCCTTGGCCACCAACCATCTCCAAAGGACTGCTGTGTCCCAGGCTGGACCTCTGTCCCTAGGAAACACACACAACCCAGCCGCGTGCAACCCTGGAGAGCACTCTTGTACCCCTGGCCCCTGGGGACCTGCTCTCGGGACCTCACGGAAGTAGAGCCAGAATAGAACCCGGTGTCTTTCAGCGCTCCCCGATGTCCGTGCCCAAACAGCCCGCCCTTCTCATTCTCCCATCACCGCCACACGCCCACCCACTCATCTGCTGATGGACACAGGGGTCACGACTCTGGACAGTGACCTTAACTCTTAGGTCTCTTCTGCTTCCAAGCCTGGACTTTCCCTGGGCGCAGGGGACCGTCCAGGGTGTTGGGGATGGAACCAGGGTCAACGGTGTGCAGGGTAAATACCATCTCACTACACCGCGGCTCCAGCCTCTCACCCCATTTGTTTTCTCTTTCTGCCCTAAAGCCTCCTACGCCACAGGTGGAGGGAGGAAATGCAAGTTCCCCTGGAGGCGTCCCTGGGGGAGGCCCCCACTGCCCCGTCTCCCAGCCCATCACTCACTTGGGCGTGTGCGCCTCCTCCATGCGGTGACCCAGCTGGAACTCGTGGGACTTGCTCCGATGCAGGGCGGTGAAGCCGGGGATCAGGTGGATCAGCTTCCGAGAGGAGGGGGCGGCACCGGGGGCTTCAGCTTGTTCTTCCTGCGCATGGGCGGCGTGCCCGAGGGGGTGGCCGTGGTGACGATGTTCGGGGGTCCGCGGCGGCGTGCGCCCTGCGTGCCGCTGCCGGGGACGGCGGCAGCGAAGCGGTGGCCAGACTCCAGGGGCGGCGGCGCGGCACAGGCCCGGTAGGCGCCCACGGTGAGCCTGTCCACGTGCGTATAGACGGGGGTCCCGGGCGTGGGGCCGGGCGTGGCAGTAATGCTGCGCCGCGACTTGGCCTGCACGCTGGGGCTCTGCGTGAGGTGGGTGCGGACCCATGGCGTGGGCTCCGGCGGGCACGCTGGGGTGTTCTCCTTCCCAGTCTCCGTGGTGGGCCACTGGATGGTCCAGTCTTGTTTGGTGAGGTTGCCTCCTGCGTTGGAACAAAGAGACGGGGTGAGCCCGAGAAGCCAGGGGAGTCCCGCGCGGGCGCCGCACCAGAACACGCACCACGTGAGCGCCACGGGATTTGCCACCTGCCCCACTTGGCAACAGCCCCACCCGCAGCTCTCGGCTGGTGCCCGGTCCCCACCCCTCAAGCTCCTTCCCTGGGAACAGCGTACACACTATTCAACACATCACACTTGCCTTGACCATATCTCATTGTGAATTTGGGGTTTGTTAGTTTTGGGGTCACCAGCAGTGCTCAGGGCTTCCTCCTGGCTCTGAGCTCTGGGATCACTCCCGGCAGGACTGAGGGGGACCATATGGATTGCCCGCCCGGATGGAACCAGAGTTGGCCCCATGCAAAGGCAAGCCCTGCCCACTGTGCTATCTCTCTGGCCCCTATACAGGCTAATTTAATAGTGGCGATATAAAATAAAAACTGAAACCTGGGTCATCCCAAACCTTGGGAAAACCAGTGCAGGGAGTCAGTGGGATGGGGGGCATGAAGAGAAGTATGCCCAGACTCCTGCTGGAAGGAAATGAGAAACCAAGGCTGAGGGTCGACTTATCACAGGGGAGTCAAGCAGAGTATGAAACCACTGGACCCATCCCGCCACCAGTGCCCATCTCCCACCACCAACATCCCCAGTTCCCTCCCCCTCCCCCAGCCCTCCTCCATGGCAGGTTCTTTATTTCTTTCCGTTTCTCTCTCTTTCTCTTTTCCTTCCCCTCCAGACTATGGATTCCAGAACATACATTAAAGGGTTGTCATGTGTATCTTTTTGCCTCTATTTAATGCTCAAACCCAAATATGAACTTTTTTAATTGTATATCTTTGTAATTGTAAAAATAAAAAATTAAAAAAATAAAAATAAAAATATTTGTTGCAAAATGATTATACCAGCCTAGAACTTGACATTGAATGTCGTGAAATGGATGTCCATGATAACCTCTAAATATATGTACTGCAAGTCACAATGTGTAAGAAAAGGAAGAGAGAGATGGAGTGAGAGAGTGAGAAGAGGGAGAAGTGCCTCCCATAGAGGCAGCTGGGGAAGGGGCAAGGGAATCAGGAGACATTGTTGTTGGGAATGGTGCACTGGTTGAGGGATTAGTGCTGGAAAATTGTATGACTGAAACTAAAATATGAGCATCTTTGTAATTGTATATCTCATGTTGGTTTAATAAAAAGTAAAATAAATTAAAATTAAATAAAAAATTTAAAAAAAAAAAGAAACCACTGGAGAGGCAAAGACCGCCCAGTATAGAAATTCCACCAATCACCTCAGGGCAAAATTTCCACCAATTAAAGCTACTCAGACTGACACCTGACTTGCCTTAAGCCAATCAGAGCAAGGCCAAG
Source organism: Cryptotis parvus (assembly GCA_021461705.1). NCBI lineage: Eukaryota > Metazoa > Chordata > Mammalia > Eulipotyphla > Soricidae > Cryptotis > Cryptotis parvus. The sequence goes on along the minus strand of JAJIBD010001174.1, from coordinate 104,065 downwards.
CTCCACTTTTTCTTTCTAATTGTTAATGGTATAAAAAGGAACACACACCTAATCTTTAACACTTTAGGTTTGTGTTCCAGGACCACAGTCCTAAAGCCCCGTGTTCCCTTTGTTGTAACCAAGTTACAGTGTCTTGGTTTACAGAGTAATTTGATGGTTAACTTTTGGGATCAGGGAAAGCGGAAACATTTTCCTGTTTAACATAAATGAACATCAACTGCTCCTTCGCTCTGTGCCATCTGGATTTAGGAAAGGTTTCGCAGGAACCTCTGAGTCCCACAAACGACACTGTATGTATGCACACTGACATAAACGCAGCCACGCCCCTCCTCCCCCTCCCCAAAGGGATCAAAGTCCCACTGTGCACCCTAGACCCGACACCCATTTATCAGCCTGGCCGGCCGCCCCCGAGACTGCGGACCCCCAGCTTAACCGGGCTGAAAAGTAGCAAGCAAATTCACTCCGCCTTTGACGCTTCCAAATGGCCTCATTCCAGAGAGATGATGACAGGGAATTTTCAAGGTCAACCTTTCCTGATGCACCCATTTAATGCCCCCTTTGTGAGATAGACAAATTCTGTGGAATTGGAGTCCACCAGCTGCACTCCAGAACCTCTTATTCAGCCGCGGTTCATGGAGGCATCCAACAGGTATGCCTGAAGATGCCGAACGCTCCTCCCGGTAACGACATCACAGACCGCCCTGTGCCCGCTGCACCTCAGAGGCCTGCAGACCCTGGGCTCCGGCGACAGAGACACGGAGGACAGAAAGCACGTCGCTTTCAGGCAGTAATCAGTGCCCGAAGAGAATCAGTCACGTGGTAGAAATGCTCCAGGAATGTTTAAACTGGTGCTGCTCCAAACGGAAGATACCGGTCAGCCTCCAAAAAGAAACAGGAGTGAGCCATAGATGTCGCGACACCTGGGTGGCCGTTAGGCTACAGGCAAAATGCTTACTCCCCAGAGTTCCATGCTGTGCGGCTCAGGACGGAGGCCCTGTTGAAAATGGAAACCTGTATGGGGGCTGCCATAGGCTCAGGGAAGAGCCAAGGAAACAGGAGGAAGCGGAGAGATAATACAGGGGCTTAAGGCACTATCGCAGCTGACCCTGGTTCCATCCCCTGGTACCACACGATCACCCGAGCAGCTGGGGCAATACGGGAAAGTCTATTCTGGCCACGATGGTTTCTTACAGGGTCCACACGTGATGGTGCAGACCATAGCGCCCACACACGATGGTACAGGCCCCCACAGGCACGGTGGCAATGGAGTCAGCTGGGAGTGGGGACACTGACTGGGAGGAAAGGCTCCTGCTGATGGCCGCAGAGTGGGCCAAGGAAGGAGAGAGGTTTGGGTGGAAATAAACTCCACGGCACTGGCGGCTCACAGCAAGGATGATAATGGCCACACTGACCATAACAAGACTAATTTATGGAGCGCCTGAGAGCCTACAAAGTGCCCTTCTGAACATGACTCACTGCCCCATTTTTAATTAAAACCGCTTGTTCTGTTATTACATATTCATTATAGAAAAATGAGAAAATCCAGAGAAGGAAAAAAGGCAATAACATTCGAGAAGCTTACTAGATCCCCGCTGACATTCTTAAACTCCGGGGACCCTGCAAGACGGTTTGCGAAACAGAAAAAAAAAAAAACTAGTGGGGAGTGGGTGGTGCTAAAACCTTACTTGACAATCTCATGTCTGCTTTATTCACTGACACTGGAATTGTTTTTACAGCACACGTATCTTTGTAAGTGTGCGTGCCAGAGACCAGCTTCGGCTCCACTCTGTGGATAAGGGAAACAGCAGTGCAGGGGTATGAACCCAAGGGCACAAAAGATGGGGGGACCACTGCCCAGATTTGGACCCAGGTGCTGGGTCACTTCTGTGAGGCAGAGAGCTAAGGCCTCACGGAGCATCAACCGGGAGTCCATGCGGGGTAACAGCTCCCATTTCCATACCCCTGGACGAGGCCAGACCGTGCGCCTTGGGCACCTGTGGAGAGTCGCCTATGTGGCGTCCCTCTGAAGGCAGAGACAGACACCGCAAAGCCATATGATGAGAGGCGGAGAGCACCAGCCCAGGGACAACTGCCGGGTGTGCGAGCAGCCACAAGGCAGATCCCCACGCCCTGCGGCCTTCAGAGAGGGGGAGCCCTGCTCACACCTGGGTTTCATTTTATTTTGTTTGCTTGTTTGTTTGCTTTTGGGGTCACACCCAGCAATGCTCAGGGGGTTACTCCTGGCTCTGCACTCAGGAATTACTCCTGGCAGTGCTCAGGGTACCATATGGGATGCTGAGGATCGAACCCGGTCGGCTGCGGCAAGGCAAACGCCCTCCCCCGCTGTGCTATCACTCCGCCCCACACCTGGGTTTTACATTGCAGACCCCCAAGAACTGTGAGGGGAAGGGATGTCTGCTGCTTCCAGCCACCTGGTCTGTGTTGGTTTGATCAAGCAGCCCCTAGAAACAGAGACTTCAATCGGATGTCAGTGACATGAACTGACGGGGGAAGGGGGCAGGAGAGGGGTATGTGTGTCTGTGTGTCTATATGTGGCTGTGTGTGTGCGGGGGATATGTGTGTCTGTGTGTCTATATGTGCCTGTGTGTGTGCGGGGGATATGTGTGTCTGTGTGTCTATATGTGTCTGTGTGTGTGCCTATGTGCATATCTGCCTGTGTATACCTGTGTCTGTATGTGTCTGTGTATCTGTGAGTCTGTCTGTCTGTGTATCTGTGTATTTGTATGTGTCCTGTGTGTCTATATGTCTGTGTCTGTATCTGTGTGTGTGTCTGCATGTGTGCCTATGTGTGTTTGTGTGTGTCCGTGTATATCTGTCTGTGTGTGAGCGCTGAGAACAAAACTGGCTTTTGAGGCTCCTGTTGGACCAGTTAGGGGACACGCACTCTTCTGAGGTGCCCTAAAAAAGCAGGTGACATTGTGGGTGTGTGCACGGGGCACTGCACACTGTGCAACCCCAGCGTGGACACAACTTACACACTCGCCCCTCCCCATCCTCTGAAGCACCCAGCAGTTGGGCCGGGACAATCCCCCCCATAGCTCTCAGGTACACACACACACACAGACACACACACACAACACACACACACACACACACACCCCTGAGTTCAAGGAACAACCCCCCACACCAAGCATCCCTGTCCCCAAGTTGTTGTAAAAGTCTGAGGGATGGAAAGAGGGGGCAGACGCCCCTTCCCCCTGAAAAGTCTCATTTCCTGTTTCCTCATCCCAGCAAGCAGCTGCTCATGCTACGGGGGTGGCGCCAGCCCTGCCCGGCCGGCTGATGGGCACGTTCTGGGGCACTTTCCCTCTCTCTTCTGATCCTCTTCTTTAATAATGTCTGGGGAGGGAAACTTTCATTTTAAATCAGTAAGGTGTGGTGGCAAGGTGCCCTGAGGGTTATTCATCACAAGGCCTCTATCTCGTCATTTGTTTCTGGAAAATCACTTTATTTCAAGGCTTCCGAGGGGGTGGGGGAGCGGGACTAGGTTTTAAGAAATGAAAGTTCTGAGGATTGATTAAAGGTATTTCAAGGTGCCGGGGGCTTTCCTTTGACATTCTCAGAAAAGGGACTAAAAGGGAAAAGAAGGGAAGGGCAAAGGCAACGCCGCCATTCTCCGGGGGAAAGCCGCTTCGAACGCTGGTACCTTCTTCGTCGCTTCCATTCAAATGTTATCAACAGGCAAACGGGCGGCTGAGCCTCTGGCTTCCGGGTCAGCTGTGCTCAGCCCATCGCGGGCAGCGCTGGCCCACGCCGGCTGTTCCACAATCGCCAGCGCCTAGAACTTCTGTGATGATTTCAACGCACGTGTTAGTTCAATCATCCCTGACTTTCCAGCAGGAAATCAAATTGTTAGGAGCTGATTGTATTTTTCAGACTGAAGTCATTGATGGAGCCAAAAAAAAGAATGGTTTTACTTTCCTGCCCCTTCACTCTGCAGTGAGAGAATTTCAAAATGCAGTCTGAGGTCTGAGGAGAAAGTGCTTGGCATGCGGGAGCTGAACAGCATCCCGGGACAGCCCAGGCTTCCGGCCATGAGGATTCTTAGGTCGGCGTGGCCGTGGGCCGCACCCCCAACACCAAAGGCTCATCTGCCTTCTCTGACTACCACCGTACAGCCGTCCTTCTCCCTTTTTTCCACTAGACCTCCCTTGCCGTTCTAGGATTATGTAATTAGAGGGTCAATTCTCATTAGAGCAGCCCCAGTTTATTGAATAAAAATCATTTATTCAGTGACTTTTCTGCCTTCTGCCGGTGCGAAGCCTTGGGCGTTCTGGTCTTTACCCACGCGCTCTCCTCATGCCGGGCAGCCACAGCGCTGTCACTGCCCACCACGCCACCACAGGCTACACAACCACAATGCGACAGACTTTCTCAGCTAGAACAGCAGTTGGTAATTACAGCCAATAAACTGCACTTTGTTGTCAAATGGGCTCATTGCCCCAAGGATGTCCCAAAGCAGGTGGATGGAAGCGCTGTAGAAATGTGAGGTAGACCAGTTGGCCTGTTAGCTATGGTGGCTGTGGTCAGCCTGGATCTTTGGTAAACTGTGCTTTGAAAGTGCACTTTCAACTCACAAGTTGTATTTTCAACTTACACTACATTTATTGAGATACAACCCTAACATCAGTCAAGGGAGATGTGTAATTGTTACTGTGAAGTGCTCAGAAGTTACTGCTGAATGCTGATTAGTGAAGACAGACCCACAACCTCTGGCTGCCTTCCTTGGTGCCCCTGGGCATTAATATGCCTATCCATGGAGGCCAGGGAGTGAGTACAATGGGTAGGTAAGGTGTTGCCTTGCACGTGGCCAACCGGGTTCAATCTCCAGCATTTCATATGGTCCCCAAGCCCACCAGGAGTGATTCCTGAGTGTAAAGCCAGGAGTAACCCCTGAGCACCGCCAGATGTGGCCCCAAAACAACAACAAAATGCCTGGTTCCCTGTATGCTCCTGTTTAAAGACTCCTGGTGACAGCCTGTCCTGCTCACCTGACTGCCTTATGGGCCTGGTAGGGATGCCCTGTACCAAGGCCCTTCTTGTGCCCGGAGCTCCACACTTCATCACTCCAATCAAAAGGGTCAGTCAGGACAAGGGACATCACCGCCAACAGCACAAATATGAGAACAGGACACTCGTTGAAGACCTCGAAAAGGACTGGGCTTACAGGGCAAGGCAGGAAGTAAAGACCCGCCTCCTTCCACCTGGGCTGAGGACACCCGCACCAGGCTGACATTTCCGGCCACTCTGTTAAGTACTGACATGCGCGTTGTTAACTGTACATTGCAGCAAGCAGAAGACTCGTGACTCTGGGGGGTCTGTGGGTCTGGGTCTTTATTGCTATCTTCCCAGCTAGAGCACAGGCCCGTAGGAGAGAGAAAAACTGGGGTTCACCGCCTTGCCACCGCCTCTGGCCCAGCACAAATGCCTGGCAAAAAAATACTTATGGACACGTTTCCACAGCACTCACACATGCCAGACAGAGCACAGCATCCACCGAAACCTGACAGTGTCTCCCAGGCAGAGAAACAGAGACTCGGTCTTCAGTGAGATGCAGAGGACAGGGTGTGGGTGTGGTGGAGGGGGAGGGGTGATGGGAGGAGGAGGGGGACACTGAGATACTCACATAGGTGGTCACTCTGCGGATAGGGGGTCAGGCTAGAATGTGTCAGACCTGAGACACTATCAATAAGAGTGTTATAAATCACAGAGAAAGGAAGGAGAGGGAGGGGGAAAGAGAGAGGGGAGGGAAGGAAGGAAGGAAGGAAGGAAGGAAGGAAGGAAGGAAGGAAGGAAGGAAGGAAGGAAGGAAGGAAGGAAGGAAGGAAGGAAGGAAGGAAGGAAGGAAGGAAGGAAGGAAGGAAGGAAGGAAGGAAGGAAGGAAGGAAAAGAAATAGAGAAAGAAACAAAGGTAGTCAGAGCCGTAATACAGTGGAGAGGGTATTTGCCTTGCATGAGGCTGACCCGAGTTCGATCCTCTGCATCCCATATGGTTCCTGAGCACTACCAGGAATAATTCCTGGATGCAGAGTTAGGAGTAACCCCTGAGTATTGCTGGTATGGCCCCAAAAGCCAAAAAAATTAAAAACAGTTGCCTTCCATTGACAGCCCAGATCATCGACAGCCACCCAGAAGCAGTTTTTTTCAATCCGGCCCAGGTATGCTGAACCAGAGACTCTCAGACATGGGGCAGAGCTGCTACTTGCTCTCCCTGTGCCCAGCTGCTCGTGAGGTGCCCAGGAGGCATGGCGAAGTTCTAGCCCTGGCCTGCCACCCCAGCAGAGCCTCACAACAAGCCAGACCACCCTCCCCTACTCCATGGGGCCTGCCATTTTCCACATCCAGACTTCCTTCGTCACAACTCCACCCAGCAGACCAGACTATCACAGCCCAGATCATGGACAGACACCCTGCAGCAGTTTTTTTTTTTCAATCCGGCCCAGGTATGCTGAACCAGAGACTCTCAGACATGGGACAGAGCTGCTACTTGCTCTCCCTATGCCCAGCTGCTCGTGAGGCACCCGGGAGGCATGGTGGGTTCTAGCCCTGGCCTGCCACCCTAGCAGAGCCTCACAACAAGCCAGACCACCCTCCCCTACTCCATGGGGCCCGCCATTTTCCACATCCAGACTTCCCTCTCATCACAACTCCACCCAGCAGACCAGACTATTACAGCCCAGATCATCAACAGCCACACTGCAGCAGTTTTTTTTTCAATCCGGCCCAGGTATGCTGAACCAGAGACTCTCAGACATGGGACAGAGCTGCTACTTGCTCTCCCTATGCCCAGCTGCTCGTGGAGGCACCCGGGAGGCATGGCGGGTTCTAGCCCTGGCCTGCCACCCCAGCAGAGCCTCACAAAAGCCAGACCACCCTCCCCTACTCCATGGGGCCCGCCATTTTCCACATCCGGACTTCCCTCTCATCACAACTCCACCCAGCAGACCAGACTATTACAGCCTGGCTCGCGAGCCGCTAGCGGCGGGTGGTTCATCAATAAATGCTTTATTTAGAGGTGACTACAACAGTATGCCACCCGCATGGCAAGCCTGGCAAGCTGCTCGTGTAGTATTTGATATGCCAAATACCAGTAACATTTATATTAGGTCATTCCCATGACCTAATATAATTGTTTCAGGCTCTTTATGTTCCTGGAGCAAGCGAATGCCTTTGGGTTCTACTAGCATGAGACAGGACATCTGGAGATATTACTGGTGCCCGCTCTAGCAAATAGATGATTAACGGGAAGATAGTGCCTTCCATGGAAACCAGGGGGTGTGGGGCCACTGGCGGAAGGACAGTAACCCCAGAGCACTGTATGCCTGAAGCTCAATCGTGAATAACTTTTGCCAATCATGGTGCCTTTAAAAACAAAAAAATATAGAAGAAGATCGCTTGCCTTCCTCACAGCAACCCAGGTTCAATCCCCAGCATACCATAGGGTCCCCTGAGCAACAACAGGTGTAATTCCTGAGCATTGCTGGATGTAGCCCTCCAAAAACCAAAACTAAAGAAATAAAATAAAAGCTTAAATATGACTGCAAACGTCAATACAAGTGGCGCAAATACACATGCACAGCTTTTATTTTCATCTCAATGCATAAACTATGGCTGCCTGACTATATTCTGTTCTTGAACACATCAATTCTGGACCATGCGAAGGCAAACTACAGAGCCTGAGCTTATTTGGATTCGGGTAAGAGCTGAGGTGGGTCTGGCCCTGCCTCAGCCCAAGTTCCATCATACTCGGACACCCCCTGGGCAGACACTTTCTTGAGAAACAAACACCTTCCAGCCAGAGAGGAAGGTGGGAAGGAGGGCTTGCCCCCGTCCTATCTCTCTGACAACTCGTCTTCCTCCTGGCAGGATGCGTGTCTCTCCCCTCCTGCAGAGCTCTGGGTTACTCCGGGACACAGAGGGGGTGGGGGGGGGAGCCGGCGTGAGCCCCTCAGCCCAGCCCAGCTCCCAGGGATGCAGCAAAGAGAATCCATGTGGGGGGGAAAGTCCCAGAGGAGACGTGCGACCTCTGAGATCCTTTTCATTCCAGAACTCTCCGCGACCCCGCTGCTCTGCCTCTTTGAGTGACAGGTGTTATATTAGTTTTATAACCTCCTGCGTTGGCAATTTGGGAAAGCTGAAAGTGCATCAGCTTTAGGTGCCGGAGTGCCCTACTTTCATCTGCAGGCACTGAGCGGGGACGGGGCTTTCCCAGGCCTTTCTCGTCCTGCTGACAGCGGATTCCGTGGGCCCCCTCCCCACAATCTCTCCTGGGGCAGCGCTGAGGAAAGCTTGAGGGCTTGGGGCTGCAGGAGGTCCCTCTTTGCCACCCACACTCCCAGCACGCCCAGGGCGAGTCACAGCCCGCGCCCCTGTACCATGGGTACTGCCTTCCCCCACACTCCCCACACACTGGCCTTGACCCAACTCTTTACTTCCCACTGCCTCAGGGCCCTTGCACAAGCTCCAGCAGAACACCTTCAAGAGCGTCAGAGACCTGGGCCCTACGAAAGCAGGATGAGAATGCTATTCGGGACTCCCAGAGAGGAATCGAAAGAGCTATGCTTGGAATATCACGCCTCACTCAAGTGAGAGAAGGAATCGGAGCTCCAACCTCTGTTGCTGTTCGAGAGTCAGGGGCGCTGTCTCGTTTGCCAAGGCATCGAAAATCAGATGGGCTGGACATGTAGTATGACTTGGAGATGACCGATGGACTAGAGCCATTACCAACTGGATCCCACGGGATGTCAAAAGATCACGTGGCTGCCCACCTACAAGATGGTCAGACTTCTTCAAGACCCTGAATGAACAGTTTGAGGCTCTTCATGTTCCTGAAGCAAGCAGATGCCACTGGGCTACATTGACACATGATAGGGACAAATAGAAATGTTACTGGCGCCCGCTCAAGCAAATCGACGACTAATGGGATGTCAAGTGATCAAGTGATAAGTGATTTATTTATTTGTTTGTTTGTTTATTGCTTTTGGGTCACACCCAGCAATGCTCGAGGGGTTCCTCCTGGCTCTCACTACAGAATTATTCCTGGCGGTGCTCAGGGGACCATATGGGATGCCAGTGATTGAACCTGGGTTGGCTGTGTGCAAGGCAAACACCCTCCCTGCTGGACTATTGCTCTGGCCCCTCCAGTCAACTTGGAAACACCTCCCCAGCCCCTCCCCAACTCCCACCTCAGACCCCTCCCAGCCCCTCCCACAGTCCCTCCATTAGCTCCTCCCCCAGACCCTCCCAGATCTGCTCTGTCACACGGGCCCAGACAAGCTTCCCTCGAACCCTTGCTCACCCAGGCCCTCCCAGGAGTGGCAAAAGTTGCATTTCCTCACACCACAGAGTCGTCCTCTGCTACGGTGCCATACACTCATGTCCACCCACCTCTGCCAGGCATAACGTGAGCTCCCAAGTGCCATTATCTTCTCCACTAACCCGCGCCCAAGGGATCTTCAAACACTGAACAAGCACCACAACCACCCAAAGAGAAAAACGGAGCTCAGAGAGATAATCAGACAGACTTTCTGGAAAGATCCTGACTGCTGATGGAAGGAGACCGAGGCAGGGCATGAGGGCACAGCAGAGACAGCTGCAGGAGGTTACGGTCATGGGGTCCAGGGTCCTGGACAGAGGCGGGAGGAGGCTGAGGAGGGTGGTGGGACACCAGGAGCCCCACGGGCACCCACACACCAACTCGGGGTCTCCCCACCTTTCCCTCTGTTAGCCCAGGAACTTGGAAGCCGGCAGCCTTCCCTCCTCCCAGGTGGCAGGAAGTAGCCCCTGGAGCTTTGGAAGGGAAGCCTTGAACATCCGCGGCAAGGCTCTGCTCTGGCATCACCGTGGCACTCAGGGGAGCCCTGCTCTCTCAGTACTCCTTGGGGCCCCTGGGGACAAGATGGACGGAACAGCGGGTGACGGTGCTGATGAAAGAAGGGGGAAAGAGACACTTGCCGAAGGGTCTCACTCTCTCAGTTGTGGAACAGGAACGGTTAAAGTAAACCCAGTCAAACAGCCAGACTCACTCCTGGACTGGGCAAACAGTGGGCAGACGGGCAGGGAAAGGTGGGCAGCAGAGCAGAGGGGACAGTGAGAGTCACACACTCAGGGCTGAGGAGAGCCCCTGACCGTCCACGGCTCTAAACCAACGCAAAGCCCATAACAACAAGGCTGTAGGTCGGGAAGGGGAAGGGCCGCCCGCAGTGCAGCTGCCTGGCCCCCCTCCGGGCCCCCACGCGGTAGCTTCCCTCCTCGGGCAGCCAGGGCAGGGCCACAGCTGGGCGCTCAGTCTGAGGCTGTGCAGGGACCCCCTTCCCCAGGGGCTGGGGTCCGGCTGCCTCGGCACTGCTGCTCCAAGGCTGGGATCCGTCATAAGGGGACGGATGCGCCAATCGTAAAAATAACCAGTTATTTTGATGACCGGGTGCGCCATCCCCCAAAATAACCCGTGACTTAGAAGTGAAGGCCCCACGGCAAGCGCCGGCTGCATCAGGCACAAACACATTCTTATCACACACACACACACACACACAACACACAGCAACACACATCCACACACAGTGACATCAACGCACATATCAGCACATAACACATTTATATCAACATATACATCCACGCACATCAACGCACACACACTTATATCAACACACAGTGACATCAATATACACATCACAACACACCATTCACATACATACAACTCACATCAACACAGTGACTTTAAACGCACAGAACACATGCATTCATAGACACAACTCACACTCCATCAATACACACAATACACAAATACACAGTGACAGCAACACAAACATCAAAAACACAACACACTAGGACACACATCAACACAGAAAAAAGCATACATTTACATGCAACACACTCACATCGACAGACTGAACACACATGGAAAAACTCACATTAGCATCACTATCACATTCCCAACACACAGCCATATAACACACACGCACAAACACACTCATTCCATCACACACATCAACACATAGGCCAATATACACTGGTAGCACCACCCAGAGCTCCAATACATCGACATACACACAAACCATCAACGCACACCAAACTTCCATCAGCACACGCTTCACACACACACACACACACACACACACACACACACACTCACCGACTGGGAAGCCGAAGCTCTAACGGAGAGAATGAGCCGGGCTGTTCCCAGTGTCCTGTGTGCCGGAGGCCGGCGGCCTTTGGCTCTGGGCTCTCTCATCAGGAGCGGGACAGCCGCACCCCAGCACCCAGGAGCCTCCACCAGCTCACAGCTGCAGCCCCGCCACCCTCGCTGGCCCCTCTACCAGGAAGCTCCTGCTTCTGAGCAGCTGCCACGCTCCTTCCTTTAGCAGAGAAACGACCCCTGGACCCCCCCAGCCCTCCTGCACCCCCTCAGGACACAGGGAGTGGCTCCAGCTGTGATAGGGCCTGGGAAGGGGGGGGAGAGAGGCTCCTCCACAGGGTCGTGGGTTCGGACCCGGCCCCCGCTTCTGCGCCCCCACGCTGGAGAGCACCGGCCCTTCCCACAGAGTCAGCATGAACAGGCCAGCAGGCCGGGGCGGGGCAGGGCCTGACTGGGGTCGGACAGGGAGACTTCGCAGCCACCCACAATCATCGCAGGCACCCCTGGGCCGAGAGCAGAGCATCTGCCCCTGAGGGGCCGGGCAGCGGGGCCACAGCTGCTACAGGGACCACATGGGGCCACAGGGGTGAAGCTGAGAGTGGGCGGGCGAAGGTGTGTGAGAGGAGACCAAGCCTGCTTCTTTGTGTGCATGTGTGTGTATGTGTATATATGTATGCATATATGTATGTGTATATATGTATGCATATCACTGTATCATTGTCTTCCCGTTCATCATCGATTTGCTCGAGCGGGCCCCAGTAACATCTCCATATGTCCTGTCTCATGCTAGTAGAGCCCAAGGGCATCTGCTTGCTCCAGGAACATAAAGAGCCTCAATCCATTCCGGAATGAGGTCGATAATTGTTACTGGTATTTGGCATATCAAATACAACACGGGTAGCTTGCCAGGCTCTGCCGTGAGCTTGCCAGGCTCTGCCGTGTGTATGCATATATGTATGTATATATGTATGTGTATATGTATGTGTATATATGTATGCATATATGTATGTATATGTATGTGTATATGTATGTGTATATATGTATGCATATATGTATGTGTATATATGTATGTGTATATGTATGTGTATATATGTATGCATATATGTATGTGTATATATGTATGTGTATATGTATGTGTATATATGTATGCATATATGTATGTGTATATATGTATGTGTATATGCATGTGTATATATGTATGCATATATGTATGTGTATAAATGTATGTGTATATGTGTATATGTGTATGGATGTGTATATGTGTATGTAATGTGTGTGTGTGTATGTATGTGTGCATGTGTTTGCATATGGATGGGCATGTGTGTAAAGTCAGGCAGTTTACTGACAACAGAACTACCTCTAAAGCTTTTTTTCTTTAAAGACTGTGATTTTACGAAGTTATCGATAGCTGAGTTTGAGGCATCTAATCTATCAACACCAATCCCACCAGCAGAGTCCCGGTTCCCGCGCTGGTGTCGCCATATTCCCTTCCCCAGCCCGAGCCCCCCCCCCCACCCCATCCCTGCCTGACGGGCACGTTACAGAGCTCCAGTGGTCACTTACATCTTGTGTTTTCAGCGCTGCGACGCTGTGCGTTGCGTATACGACTGGGCCACTCCCCCGTCTCACAGCACAGCCGAAGCCCTGGTGCCCGATCACCCATTACCTCCTGTTCTCTTCCTCCTCCCTTAACTTCTTTCTTTCCTTGTCCCTCTCCTCTCTTGACACTGGGGTCGAGGGTGATCTGGGCATTTTACTACAATGCATTTTCTCACCCAGTTATTCCATCGACCACGAAAAGTGAGACCATCCTGTGTTTGCTGCCTTCTGCTTCTTAGGAGTTGGGCATTGGTGACGAAGACTGCGTGGGCCTCAGTTTACTTGTCAGTGAGATGGGAAGAACAACTGCCAAAAGGCGCGGTTAGGATGAAACTAAGAAAATCACACCACCCCCTGCAGGGCACCTAGGGAGGACAGAGCCACCCCCACCAAGCACCTAGGGAGGACAGAGACCGAACTCACGGCTTATCCATTTGCCATTTCTCATCAGCGGAAAGGCACTGGCTGCTCGTGACCATCTAGGCTCCTGTCCAGCCCTCAGGCTGCTCAGGGACACTTCCTTCCCAAGGGCACTGTCAGATGGAGCCAAGTAGGACTCCAAGTGGGAGGGGACTATCACCTCAGTTCTGCTACCTCCAGGCAGGCCACCTGGCCTTCATTCCCTTGAACCTCAGTTTCATCAGCTGTGGAACACAGCTGGGCGCGCCTCACTGGCAGAGCCACGAGGGGCAGTCAGAGCTGCCCATTGCATCCCAGAAACACTCATGAAGCAAAGTCCTCAGCTTCTGGGCCTCCTCCCAGCCTCTGCATGTGTGACCGGCCAACTGGGCATTCCTAGAGTCCGTCCTTCCTGTCTCAGTGTGAGTGACTGACCCTGACCTTCCTGCTGGCCCCGTCCAGCCCACCCGCAGTAGGTGCCCATGGGCTGGGGTCCAGCCCACCCACAGTAGGTGCCCATGGGCTGGGGTCCAGGCCTGCAGCTCAGCTTCCTGGTCACACCACACAGGGGCAGCAGCCTGGATTCACTTCAGAGTCAACAGGTGTTTACTGCAGCGCCAGGATGAGGGTGGAGGGTGGGACTGAGGGAACCATTCCAGGGAAGGCGGACGGCAGCTCCTCGATCGCAAAAATGGCAGAGCCACCAGTGACTCAGCACAGCCTCGCTCTGGGCTCTGCCGCTCCGAAACGGAAAACAGATGCTCAGACAAGCCCTTGTAAACAGTTGCTCACAGGCCTCTCCATGCGTCCAAGGTGGGAGCCGCCCAGATACCCACGGGCGGGTGCAGGGATTAGTGGCATGTGGTGGCCACACAGTGGGTATTACTCAGCCCCAGAAAGGAATCAAATACTGAGGCAGCCGCTCTGTAGGAAGGCTGGAAGAAAAAGCAGCACAAGGGGAAAACAGTGACGAATTCCACTGACAGACAGGAGTAAATGGATGAGAGAGAGAAGAGAGAGAGAGAGAGAGAGAGAGAGAGAGAGAGAGAGTAGATTAATAGGTGCCGAGGACTGGATTGCAGGGTGGGGGAATGGCTGTTCAGGGCCTTTTATTTAGTGGTGATGAAATGCTTTGGGACTAGAGAGAGAGGTGGAGGCTTCCCAGCACTGCCAATGTTCTCGGTGTCACTAACTTAAAATGGTTCGTGGTGGGCTGGTGAGGCGGTGCCGGCCTTAAGGCTCTTGCCCTGCAGAGTCAAGCCCCAGCACCACCTACGGTTTCCCAGCAGAGCCAGAAGCAGCCCAGAGCTGCCAGGTGTGTCCCACCCTCCCTCCCCAAAATACAGATAAATAGTTCATTTTACGGCAGGTGAGTTTTAGTTAAAATAAATAACCGGAGTGGCCGAGAATGGAGCTGGCACTTCGGGCAGCAGGCAGCGTGCCACTGGTGGGGTGGGGCCGTCCATCGCACCCCAGACGTCCACGGAAGGCTGCTGACACATGGTAGCCGTCACGCTAAGGAGCAATAACTCAACCACACTGCTGATGTTTGCCGTCAGTGGGCAGACCTGACACCAGGAGCAGACGTCGGCAAGGGCCAGTGTGGTCCAAAGTTCCCTGGAGATGAAATGCCCAGAGAAAGAAAATTCCAAGAGGATGCTAGCCAAAGGCTGTGGGGGAGCAGCTGTTTAACGGGCAGAACTTTGGATGAAGTGAAGGAAACGTCTGGCAAATAAATAGCCACGACGGCTGCCTGCCGCATGCAGAGACACCAGCTTGTACTATTACAGTGGTCCAGCACCAGGACCAGCTTCCCTCTACCAGTGTTCCCAGCCTAAAACCCAGCTATCAATAACTTTGCAAATCACAGTTCTTTATTTCAACTAAAAACATTTTTGTTTGTTTCTGGGTTTTGGGGGCGAGGGTCCACACTCTGCTATGCTCCGGAATTACTCCTAGCAGTGCTCAGGAGTCCCATATGGGACTCTGGGAACCAAACCCAGCTCAGCTTAGGTGCAAGGCAAGCACCTTACCCACTGTAAAAAAAAAACAAAAAAACACTTTTTTTAGTTGTCCATATGGGGCCGGAGAGATAGTACAGTGGGAGGATGTTTGCCTTGTACGCAGCTGATCTGGGTTCGAACTCCAACACCCAAAATGGTCTCCTGAGAAATCCAGGAGTGATTCCTAAGTGCAGAGCCACAAGTAACCCCTGAGCACTGGTGGGTGAGCACCCCCTGAAATAAATATAAGCTCTGGGGGGCAGAGTGATAGTACAGGGCATTTGCCGTGCCCACAGTCAACCCGGTTCAATCCCGGCATCCCATATGGTCTCCTGATCACCACCAGGAGTAATTCCTGAGTGCAGAGGCAGGAATAACCCCTGAGTAACACCAGGTGTGACCCAAAAACAAAACTAGAGCAAATGGTCCATATACACAAATTAAACACTGCACAGTTAAGATAAGATGGAATTCTACAATCTGCAACTGCATGGATCCGTGTGCAGAGTTCGGTGCTGGGCAGAATTAGAAGGAAAGGGACAGCACAGGCTTCTCCTCACATGTGGACTCTGAGTAACAGTAAAGAAACAAGTACGCACAGCGACAGAACTGGGAACTGGCCTTTAATGCGGAGCTTATTCTAGAGGGACACGGGACAGGTCAGCTGGGGCGGGAAGCTAATACCTACTGGTAGAGGTTGGTGCTGGGATTTCTTTTTCCTTACATGAAACCCTGCCAGTATCAGTATTGGAAATTACGGTGCCTCAGATGAAAAATAAGTTTAATGGTTAGAACAAGGCCAAAGAGATAAGATAGGGGCCAATGTGCTTATATTACTCAAGGCCCACCCAGAGATAAGACAAGCACCCTGTGCTTGTCTTACACAGGGCAGACCCCATTCCAGCACCCTTATGGTCCCAAAGCAAATTCCAGGTGTGATCTCTGAACACAGAGCCAGAAGAAAGCCCTGCATTGCCAAATATGACCCAGAAGACAAAAAAAAAATATTAAGAATCTCATTAAGAAACAGGGGTGCTGAGAGAGAGAGAGAGAGAGAGAGAGAGAGAGAGAGAGAGAGAGAGAGAGGAGAACCTGCCATAGATTTAGCGGGGCTGAGTGTGGGAGGGAAACTGGAGACATTGGTGGTGGGAAATGTGCACTGGTGGAGGGACGGTGTTGAAACATTGTATGACTGAAACCCATCATGAACAGACTTGTAACTGTATCTCATAGTGGTTCCATTAAAATAAAAAGTGTGAAGCCTGGCTGTGCCTTGGGACGGGAGGGGAGGGGCCAGCCCTTCCCTAGCCCCACCCAGGCCCGGGCATCTGTGGATTCAATGTCGGCCAGAGTCTCTCTCATCCAGGTTGGAGGCTCAGGAGGGAGTGAAAATGCACGTCCCTTCCCGCTCTGAGGGCCTCAAGCCAAGACAAAAGTGAAAGTTGAAGATGGACACACACACACACACACACACACACACACACACACACACACACTCACTCACGGTCATGCTCAGGAGCACTGGAGGAGCAAGAGTTTTTCAGGCGACAGCTAATTGTATTCTGACTGCGGAATTGGTCAATTGCCCGTGCATTGTCTTTACGCGGTGTTTACCTGATCTAGTTGATGAATATTAATTCACACACACACACACCCTGAAAAAGATTTCCATTCCTGAAGCAATTCTGGGAAAGAAAAAAAAAGAGAGCGAGAGAGCGAGCGAGCGAGAGAGGAGGGGGCGTCTCCCCTTCTTCTCCTACCAGCAACTGTGGGAACAGGGCGCAGAGTTGTCAGGGTGATTTATGGCGCCTGAGAATGGCGCCAGAACTTCAGCCGATCCTTCATTAAGCAGCACCTGGGGCAGGCGGGGCTGCGCTTGCAGGCGCTGAGAGAACCGTTTGGAAGATGTGCCGCACCTTTCTGCCAAGCTGCTGGAAGGAAGTCTCAGGGTGCCTCCTGGGTGCCCGAGGCCCCATGGGTGGGCTAACAGAAGAGTGAACACCTGCTGACCCCCAGTTCCAGGCCAGGCCAGCACTTGACCCTCGTCCCCGGGCCACAGAGGCTTGCCCTGGTGCACACAGAGGTCAAGGTTAGCTGTGCCTGGTCAGCCTGGGATCTGGGCAGGGCCAGATCTGAGCCACTCCCGACTCTCCTGGACACGAGCCGACTCCCAGCCAGGCCCGGCCACCTGTTCCCGAAAGTTTGGTTTTGTGGGATCACACCTGGATTGTTTAGGTCTGATGCCCCTGACGGTGGCAGAGTGGACAGCTGTGGGAGGGCGACGTGGCCTTCCAATCTGAAACCATCTACTCTCTGGCCCCTCCCCGGCCCCAAGCCATTTGCAAACACAGTTGTGGTCCCCTTGGAGACACCACACTCCGGTGCTCAGTAACCAAAGAGTCGTTCTTGTTCCCATTCCGACCGCCTTACAGCTGCCGAGAGGTTACGTTTACATCCCGCCACCCTGGAGAAAGGCCGAGAACCCTTTCAACACGGCTTGAGCCTCGGCAACAAAGCACTGGCTTTCAGCAGCATTTAATAACGCTGTTGAGTCGTTCTGTGACTCTGAACCGTGACGACGTCCTCTGCCGAGCTCTGAGTTCCCAAATCGCGGCCGTTCTCCCGATGGCCAACGCAAAAGATGGAAGGAAGGTAAACGGTTTAAAGTGGGGAATGCCTCTGCCCAAACGTCCTCTCTCTGCCATTGCCCTGGCGAGGGGGATGGTGATGCCAGTCCACCCGGCCCAGCCCCAATGCCCAGTGTCCACTCGGAACCTTTCAGGTCTAGAGAGAAACCTGGGCTCTGAAAGGCTGAGACCGGGAGGCTTCCACTCCTCTCGGGAACAGTCTTCCCTGGAGTCACCGCCCCGCGCCCAGGCTCCTCCCTCTGCAGGGTCAGAGGTCACGACCCGGCTCCGCAGGGAAGAGCCGATGGAGCTGGAACCCGCACATCCAGATTTCTGCCTCCTGCGTGGGATCCGACAGTGGAATCTGTCTAATTCCCAGGCTTCACCCATAAAACGTGACTCCGCAGGGTCTCTCCCAAACACCACCCTAACAGGAAGCCAGTCCTCGCTCCGTCCTGAAGGTGAGACCAAGCTGGTAATGAATCGTCGAGGTCTTTGCCTCTCGCCACCACACTCGGACCCTGAGGAAGTGGAAATGAAGGTGGGGGGCAGGATCCCATTGTGCTTTCCTGGCCACCAGCTCAGTTGGGAGGTGGGTTCGTATGACTGGGGTGGGGCCTATCTGGGGTTTCGTTTAGAAAAGGGGAGAGGAATGGGCTGGGGAGAGAGCTCAAAGGGCTGAAGTGTGAGGCCCCACGTTTGATTCCCAGCATCTCATGGTCCCCAAACACTGACCACAGTGCCCGAGCACTGACCATCCATCTGGCTGGCTGAGTATCACGGAGAGCAGCCCCCCAAGCTCCCTAAGCATTGGCTTAGGAGCCTCCCCCATAAAATCAATACACCGCGACAGAAAATTTGAAGTGGAAATCAAGTGAAAATGAATGAGCTGGTAGAAGCAAATGTTCAAAATCAACGTCGGAGGCAGGGATGTGACCAAGGCGGAAACTGCTGGTCCTGGCCAGGCCCCCCGGCAATGCCAGCTAGAGGCCTGGTGACCGTGGAGTGCCACTGGGCCAAGTTTCACCCAGTGACCGCCCCTCAAAAAATGTAAAGTGTAGGAATGAAGGAGAAAGACGATGTGGAACAGAACCAAAACTAAAGGGCCTGGGAGGCGGCCCAATGGGCAGAGCACAAGCTTTGCACGCGGAAGCCCAAGTTCAATCCCCTGGCACTGCCTGTCCCCAGCATGAGGGGCACAAGCCCCGGCACAGAGCCAGGAGTGACCCACCACCACCACAGTCACACAGGGCGTGACCCCAAAGCTACAACGTGGAAAGTGTGTGATGTCTGTGTCTATTTTCATTTCTCTTTAATTGACTTATTGGTTCAGGCGCTGGCACTTGCACTGGAGATGTGAACTGCAGAGGCCAAGGGCTGCCTCTGAAAGGGGCCCCGGCAAGGAGCAGCCCCTGATCCCCAGCAAGTCTGTCGGAACCTGCCCGCAAAAAGGAGGAGTTTCCCAGCTCCCCAGCCCACGGCGGGTCTCGGCTCCCCTCTTGACGCCAGGTGCCGCCTGGCCGGGGGCTTCCTCGGCTCCCTCGGCCCTGCCCACCCATGCTCAGCCTAGCGCAGAGGGACCCCTCCTCCCAGGTGCCAGCTGGGAGTGAGCCGTCTGGGACATCCGGTCCAGCCAGCACCCAGGAGGGAAGTGGGGGGACTTTAGCCAGTGCTTCTGGGCGGTGGTCCAGGAGCATCAGCCTTGGGAGAAACAGCCGGTTTCCCGTGACTTAGATTTCTCCTCTCCCACCTGCTCCTTAATGGGGGAGCCCTGCGGGACTGAACCCTGGCCCCCTAAAACAGCCGCTTCTTGGAGCACTGCCCGGTGCCTCATTGCATTCAGGGTTCTGGATACTGGCACCACCCCCACCCCATCCGGGTTCCTTCCATGAATTCCCGATCCCTGCTCTGGACAAGACAGGAAACACCCATTTTGCAGGTTAAGGCGAAAGGGGCAGAGAGGAGCCAGACCGAGTGTGGGGGTTTGTAGCCTGCCAGAGAAAGAGCACAAGTCACACAAGTCACCCAGTCCCAGAGCTGCTCTGGGGGGCGGCGGTGGGGTTCAGAGCCTGCACTCGGGGTCCAGGCACAGCGACAGCCCCCAAACCCCTGCCCCCCTGGGGCCCCTGCCAAAGCGAGGCCAGAATCCCTGCTCTCAGCTTTCTTCCGAGTTCAGCGCTGACACGCGCAAAGTGTTGGCAGGCCGCTTGCGGACGGCGGGTGAGCGGCTCTCTTCCTCCGGAAGAGAAAGTTTGCTGACGAAGAGGGTCCCCGAAGACCGACTGCCTGCTCACATCTGATTTTCCAAACCGTTCTGGCAAAACTTCATTAGGCTCGGAGTGTGGCCTCGGGGATAATGATCTGATTTCTTCCTCCCGCCAGCACCCAGCCTGCGTTCCCAAACAGAAGCGGCACGGGAAATTGGCTGGCTCTAATTAATGACTCAATAAATGGAGAAAAGGGGGAAAGGGTGAACTCCTCGCCCGGATGAGGGCACCCACTGCTGGGCTCGGGGCCAGGGGCCAGCGGGAGGCCCTAGAAGGAGCAGCACCCCGGGAAGGGAGAGAGAGAGATGTTGGGGGGGGCGGAGAAGGTGTTTGCCTGGATCCCGGGCTGATCCCTGCACTGCGCATGGTCCCTAGAGCACTGCCAGGGCTGGCTCCCTGAGCAGAGTCAGAAGGAAGCCCTGAGCACTGCTGGGATGGCCACAAACAAGCCCGGAAACACACAAACCCCCAGTCAGGACTCTGTCACTGCTCTAAGCCTGTTTTTCCCCAGAACACCCATGTGTAGTGGCGGCTCCACCCCCCCCCAAACTGCATTCAATTTGGGGTAAGGGATGCTCTGGCCACTAAAGAAAGCAAACACTGAGCCGGAGCGATAGTACAGCTGGGAGGGTGTTTGCCTTGCACGCAGTTGACTGGGGTTCGAAATCCAGGAACCCATATGGTTCACCGAGTACTGCCAGGAGTAATTCCTGAGTGCAGAGCCAGGAGTATCCCCTGAGCATTGCTAGGTGTGACCCAAAAAAGCAAAAAGAAGGAAGAAGGGAAGGAAGGAAGCAAACACTGCTCCAGAGCCCCAATACCTCCACTGGACTTTGGGAATACTCCCCACCACCCCCAAACTCAGCTTCTTTCCCCAGACGATGGGGAGCTTGGACAGGTCCCGGCACCAACCACCCACCCTGGGAGCCGGACTCAGCTGTGCAGCCAAACTCTGCCTCAGTGCCCTCACCTGTAGCATGGGATGCTCAGAGCACGGACCTCGGCACATGGCTGGGAGGTTCAGGGGGCTGAGACGCAGCAGTCACACACAACAGGCCTCTATAGAATCTTCTGGATGCGCCAGGCTCAGAACTCAGGGAGAGCGGAGTGAGGGCGGTGCTGAGCAGCCACTTCAACACCTGAGAACATGTGCTCAGCCTTCCTGGGTGCCTTGTCTTAGCGTGGCTGTTTCTGCTGCTCTGCCATGCCGGGCCCTGCTGACCACTGCCCATGGCCGGAGGCAGAAACATGGACGCATGCCCTACAGGCAGGGTGAGACAAGTGACATGCTCAGAGATGGGAACGGGGTGGGCCTCAAGAGGGTCCCCGAAGACCGGCCGTGGCCCCAGGACCATGGAAGCGCAGGGACTGAGTGGTTCGGGCAGCCCTGCCCAGTGAGAAACATCTACAGAAGCCCTGAACGTCGGGTCCCAAGAGACGGCAACGGGAAGGAAGCAGAGAAGGTTCTCGCCAATTAACACAAGCTACAGAGTGGGTCCGTCCCATCAGGGTCTGCCCTGGCCCTGCAGCCCCCACCTCCAAAACAACAAACTCAGGAGCTGGAAAGATAGCCCAGTGGGTAGGCATTGGCCCTGCATGCAGTCAACCCAAGCACCCCCTTATGGTCCCCTAAGCCTACCAGGAGTGAGCCCTGAATTTAGAGCCAGGAGTAAGACCTAACCCTGCCAGATGCGGCCCAAAACACAAACAAATAAAAAGAGAGAAAAAAACTCATCCCCCGCTCGAGAATCTCGAGACCCACCAGTCCCCTACAGCACCCTGAGCACCCAGCCTCCGCCAAGAGCTGCACAAGCTCTTGTTAAATGTCACCGTCTCCCTCACGCCCAAGCCATGAGCTCTGGGAGGCCCCAGCAACCACCTTGACCTGACACTGAGCCCCAGGCACAAGATGGGGTGCCAGTGGGGTGCCAGTGGGCTCAGGGAGGGGATCACACATGGAGGGCTGGAGGGACAGATGAAGGCCAGAAAGGGGTGGGGGCAGTGGTCAGCCAGGGTTGTATGAGGAAGGAGTCCCCTGCCCGTGGCCAACAGGCCAGCCAAGGGGTGTCCATTGCCCGCTTGACCCTTCAAATGCCAGCCACTACAGCAGCCTTTGCACGTGAGCCTGGCCTAGCCCACACAGGTCATCTAACATCAGGGAGGACAAAGGCGCCCAAGGGCAGTGCAGGTGATGAGTTTTGACATCACATCTGCCTTCCTGTGACCAGCACATTTGCCATCCTGAGTGGAGGTAAAGGTTCCCATGAGGGTGTTAAAACCCATCACCTGGTGGAAGGGGAGGCTGCTTGTTACGCTGAGTCGCTCCCCCATGAGCAGAGGGAGGCCGGGCCACACTTCCGGGCCTGGTTCACTCATGATACGGACCCCGAGCACCATCAGGGGTCCCTCCCGAGCACAGAACTGGAACAGCCCCTGAGCACTGTCACAAGTGGCCTCCCCAACTTTAAAGAAGCGGTAGGAGAGTCAGTCACTCAAGGATGTGAAGATGCCCAAGTGAGAGCAAACACGAGAACAAGGTAACGAGACCAGACTCCGGTGGTGACGGGGCTTCACCAGGCTGCGCTGCTCACGGTACATTTCAAAAGAGCGCCCAAGTCCTGTCCAACACCCAGACCCAGAGGGAAGGGAAGAGAAGCCCAAATGTTTGTTCTGGTCTGACTTCTCCTGGGTCAGAGAGTCAGAGGACACACTCAAGCCTGTTGCAGCCAAGCCAACAACAGGGTCCACCTGTGCTACCTGAGCAATCTCAAGGCCTCTTTCAGCACACCAAGAATTGGGGGCAGGAGTCAAAAAAAGTAAGTCGGTGATTCACTTACTCTTCTTATACTTTGCCAGAATTTTTACAGCTGGAAATGATTTCAGTATCAACAGAGAAAAGAAACAAGACTTGAAAGCAATGAGTGAAAGGTGGATCTTCTCCCCACATCAAGGGAATAAGAGAATAGAGGTGACCTTGGCCCCCCCCCCAGCCCCGGCAAAGCCTGACTCCCTCAAACCTCCCTAATCTCCAGAGAGGGCTGGGGGTGGCCAGAGGCTTGAGCTGCCTTCCTCGGAGGCGATTGGATTAGGCGGGTTCTGCTTCCCTCTAAGTGGATTACGGTCTTCTTGAGCTCACTCCAGTGGGTCCCGGAAATTCAACCCAGGACGGTGCTGTGGTTCATTTTCAGAGCTCACTGGAATATGTTTAAGCATGTAATAAATACATTTAAGCCTAATTGGATAAATCACTAAATCAGATGGTTATCTTGCAATTTGCAAACCAGACTTGGGGCTCCAGATCCTGAGGGGGAGGGAGGCGAGGAGGAGGGGTGGGAGGGAACAGAAAGACTCAGGCAGGGTGGTGGGGGGGCAAAGAGCAAGGTCACGGTCCTGCTCAAGACCACCCTCCTCCGGGGCTGGAACACTGTATGACCGGAAACCCAAACATGAACAGCTTTGTAACTGTGTATCTCACGGTGGTATAATAAAATATTTTTTTAAAAAAAGATCACCCACCACCACAGGCAAACCCAGTAGGCCCCTGACCCCGATGTTCTTCAGCAGCAGACTTGCCTCCAAACTCACAGACAAGGAGAGGACATGGGACAAACCATCTAGACACTCCCGCGACTCTGGGACTTTCCCAAGAACAGTAGGGCTGGAGTTCCGGGGAGTCATCTGGTCGAACTCACAAGTCCTGGTCTGGACATCAGTGGCTGAGACGTGGGTGGATGTGAGCCCCAAGTCCCATTAATGGGGCCCCAAACCCAGGACAGCAGGGACTCAGAATGAGACCTCGGGCAAGTGGCTTAGCCTTTCAGGACTTCAGTGTCTTGACCTGCAAAGTGGGGGTGCTAATGGTCCTACCTTTAGCGGGCTTGAGAAAATCAAGGGAGGCGATTCCTCCAAAGCACTTAGCTCATGCCTGGCCCAGAGAAATTAATCCACATTAGACACCGTGCTATTATCTGGATGATTTTTTCTAGAACTTCCTAGTTAGGTTATTCTTTACTCGGACCGACAGTATCTCTAAGACATCAGCATCCTGGGAGTGTCGGTGTTTTCTTTTAATAAATACTAAGGGGCTAGAGACAACAGTACACAAAGCAGAGGCTGTCCTGGGGCCCCCAGTATTAGGAAACAGATGGGAAATACACAAATTCACGTGGTGGTGGCCATGAAGAGCGCTCACCGGGCTGCAA
Source organism: Cryptotis parvus (assembly GCA_021461705.1). Classification (NCBI taxonomy): domain Eukaryota; kingdom Metazoa; phylum Chordata; class Mammalia; order Eulipotyphla; family Soricidae; genus Cryptotis; species Cryptotis parvus. Next base: position 79,813 of record JAJIBD010001174.1, on the reverse strand, counting down.
CGCAGGCTTTGATCCCCAGCACCTCATTGTCCGCTGAGCACCAAAAGGAATAATGCCTGAGCACTGAGCTGGGAGTAGCCCCAAAGCACTGCCAAGTGTGGCCCCGGACCAGACCAAAAGAAAGAAATCTGTGTTATGAAATACTGGAAACATAAGCCAGCATATTCCCAAGAGAAAACAAGAACGACGCAGTTTTGAGTTGGGGCCAAAGGACGCTGCTCTCAAAGGTGGGGTGAGGAGAACAGGTCAGGAACTGAAGGCGGAAATCGGGATGGGGAGACGACGCTGAGTGAGGAAGAAAGGAGCTGAGGAGGACAGGAGGCTGTTGGCGCACTGGGTATGAAGCCAGGCAGTCGTGAGGTTTGAGTCACAGTTTGGTTCAGAGCTTGCTCTGGCCCCAAGAGACTGGAGGGGAGCAAGTGTGGAGTAGGGACCCAGAGGGGTGCAGCAGGCACGGGGGCAGGGGGCACAGGCACGGGAGGGGGGAGAGGGGCATGGTCTGTGACAGCGGGAAGGAGGGAAGGGCAGGGGGTCAGGACGCCTCCTGGCTTCCACTCACGGGACAGTGATGCTAACACTGTGCTAACATGGAAACATCCAGCAGCGGAGGGAGAGGGAGGATGGGGCGGGAGCGTCACTGAGCTCCAGGCATGCAGGGGCCAGAAAGGTTGAGAGATGCTGAGAGAAGGTGTCCCCTGGTAGCCTAGAGAAGAGAAGGTGTTCACAGGAAAGAAGAGTCCAGAGTTGTATGGTCTGCCGAGAGACCCATCAGGAAAAGTGGTGCCTGAAAACATACGTCAGTGACCATGGGTCACACGCACCGACAGGTGAAGGGGCGAATGGATGCAGACGGGGTGTGGGATGCCTGTGCAATCGTATGACTAATGGTTGATGGGTGGACGGGGTCCGTGGGTAGATAGTTAATCAAGTGGGTAAATGGATGGATGGATGTGTGGGTGGGTGGGTGGGTGGGTTGATGGGTGGATGGGTGGATGGATGGATGGATGGATGGATGGATGGATGGATGGATGGATGGATGGATGGATGGATGGATGGATGGATGGATGGATGGATGGATGGATGAAGAAACGGATGAACAAATGGAAGAATGGATGGACGGATGATGACTATATAAAGAAAGGAACAAGAGGAAAAGGATGGAAAGAGAGGACAGAAGAGAAAGAGCAAGGAATAGAGGTTGGTGGATGAGTGAATGAATGAATGAATAAATTCGCCCACTTCTCTCCCGTGTTCAGGACAACTTTCTTCCTGCTCAATTCTGCTCCATCTCTGCTCAGCACTAGCCGGCAAAGCCCAGGCCACCCTGGCCCCAGCAGTGAGGGACTGACTTTCTCTCTTCACAGAAGCCGTGACTGTTGCTCCCAGGCAGCACCAGACCACAGCTCCAGACTGTCCCCAGGGATGACGTGTGCTTCATCTGGACTCACTGTCTTAGATGGGCAGAGCAGGGTCAGGCGACTGAGCACCAGGCCGAGGGAGGAGAGATGCTAAAAGATGCGGAAGGAAGAAACACTGGCAACAGGCAAACAAACCACAAACGGCACTTTAAAAATAGATGCTCCTGGGGGCGAGGGAGTCAGGCCTCCCCCATTCTCGAACTGTCCAGACAGTGACAGGCGAGACACACGGAAGAACTGAAGGCTGACCTCCAGGCCCCGCCTGGCATTAAGAGGCAGGTTTAGCATCGGCAAGGCATGCTGAGAGTCAGGGAGAGACGGACAGTAGAGACAAAAGCATCAGCCAAACACAAGGGCTGGGCTCGCTCCCCACACCCCTGTTCCCAGGACCCAAGGTCCACTTCCAACTTCAAAACCATCAGAAGTCTGAGAAGGGAACCCCAGGCTGTTTCCCCTGTTGAGAGGGAGCAAGGGGAAGGATGACCTGCGTCCCAAAGTCTTAAGAAAGGAAGACGGGACTTGGGTGCTGGGGGCAACCGGACACCAAAGGCCCTCGGGTCACCAGCTGCTCTGGACTCACACTGGCAAGCCGCGCCTCTGCCAGGTGGATGTGACCCATGTCTCCTGCACCCCAAGTAACTTACCTGCCCCCCAGGGACCTCACCCATACCCCAAGTAATTCGTCTGCCCCAAGTAACCTCCCGCCTGGGGAGGGCAGTGTGAAGATCTCTGGCCATGGTGGGGAGATAGTTTGGGTTACAGTGAGGTTTGCACACCCATAACCTAGGTTTGATCCCCAGCACCGTTGGCCTCCCGGTGCAATGCCAGGAGGCCCAGAGAAGCACAGGGCGGCCAAGGTGGTCTGTGACAGGGCAGGGCCTGAGCAGCACCAAATCCTCCTCAGCCTTCACTGAACCCCAAGCATGGTCCACTGGGTGTCACCCAGGGTGGCCTCACAGCCTCTCTTGAAACCTCCTGGGAGACCAGAAATGTAGATGGATGGGCAGATGACAGATGGATAGAAGGACAGATGGATCATGGGATGGATGGATGGATGGATGGATGGATGGATGGATGGATGGATGGATGGATGGATGGATGGATGGATGGATGGATGGATGGATGGATGGATGGATGGATGGATGGATGGATGGATGGATGGATGGATGGATGGACAGATGGATGATGGGATGGATGGATGGATGGATGAATGGATGGACGGACGGATGGATGGATGGACAGATGGATGGACAGATGGATGATGGATGGACAGATGGACTGATGGATGGATGGATGGGTGGACAGATAGATAGATGGATGGACAGATGGATGGGTAGATAGATAAATAGATAAATGGATATGGATGGAAGTTGCACAGAAAGGCAGATGGACAGATGGATGGATAGATGGATGGATGGACAGATGGGCGGATGGATGGACAGACAGACGGATGGACGGATGGATGGATGGATGGACGGATGGATGGATGGATGGACGGATGGATGGATGGTAGATGGATGGATAGGTGGATGGATGGATGGATGGATGGGTAGATGGATGGATGGATGGACGGGTAGATGGATGGATAGGTGGATGGATGGATGGATAGATGGACAAACCGATAAATTGGTACATGAATGGATAGATGGACAGATAGGTAGCTGGACAGATAGTAGATGGATGTATAGTAGCTATGTGGACAGACAATGGCCAGCAGATGGGAGCAAGGTAGATGGAGGGACAGTGGGGTAGAGATCTCAGGTACTGGAATCTCTCAACTGTCTAAACTACTTCCAAGCTGTGGCTCCTTGCCACAGGCTCACGTCTAAACATCAGTTTTCCATCTGTCAAATGGGGTGACAGTAGAAATTACCACACTGTCACTGTGAGGGATAAACCCGATTATTTAGGGTAAGATCCTGGTACAGAATTAGCCAGAGGTTCCTAAACTTACTTGGCCTACAGCCCCCTTCTCAGAAAAAAAAGGATTATTGAATATTGCCCTGGAAATCTACCTTCCTTAAGCGAGCAACAAAGGTCACCAGAGGCGACTGTCCCACCATTGTCCCAACGCCTCAGGGGGAGCAGGGAGGATCCCCTACTTTGAGAAACAGCGGCCCCACCTTGGTGGCCACTATCTGGGCATCATAGATTATTCTTTTATTTAACACGTCCCAGGTGCCCAGCCTTGGAACTCGCTCTCTTCTCATGCCCCCCGCCCCTTGGCTGTGGTGGTCTGACCCGCACTTTGGAGAAAAAACCAGGACCCAGCGAAGTTAAGGTCATCGCACCCTGTGTCACAGAGCACAGAGTGAGGGCCGGCGAGGGGGCTCCAGGGGCAGTGCTCCAACCTCTGCCGTGAACACAGGGCAGTCAGTTCCAGTTTACTCACTCGCACCTCAGCCTCTTTCTCGAATCATTCTTCCCAACTCCCAGCCAGAGAAAAGGCAGCCAGGTGGCACCGCCCGGGCTGCAGAGCAGGGCTGGCGCTCAAGCAACCGAGGGGCTCACGCACTCCCCCAGCAACGCCCTCACCAGACCTCGCCAGGCTTCTCAAAACCAGGGGCTTCTATTGCCCTGTTTGTTGGTTTTGTTTTAAGCCACAAACGGCGGTGCTCGGGGTTTACTGCTATCTGGGCTCAGGGAACGATACGGGGTGCTGGGGGTCAAACCCAGGCCAGCCCTGTGCAAGGCAAGCGCCCTGCCCACCACAGTGCTTGTCTGATGCTTGCTTCACTGTTGTGTCCCCAGAGCCCAACGCAGGGCTTGGAACAGCGTAAGCCACTGGAGGAGCAGGGAGGCATAATGCCACTTTTTCTTAAACGGCATTTCCCAGCTTCGATACACTGATACACACGTGCTCGGTGGAAACCAGGAAACCAGGACACGCAACAGGGTCTGAGCAGGATCTTGGCATAAAATCACCAGGTGCAACAACCCCCAATACGGATGCGCCCGCACAGAGGATGTGCTGGGCTTTCAGAGTAAAACTCACTGGCCCACGTCCCGGACCAGCAGCCTCGGGAGGCGCTGACGGCTGTGTGCTACAGAGTCCTTTGTCCAGACACTGCCAGTGTCCAGGACACTTGCTCTCTGGAGCTGCGGCTCACTAAGTCCCGCTGACAAGCTGAGGATGTTCTAACTGCTCCCGCTTCCCAGCTCCAAGGGTGGTCAGCCTCCAAGGTCAACCTGTCCCAACCTGTCTCAGGGACCACTCACCCCCTGGGGCCCTTAGGGACAGCCAGGAGGCAGAGCACAGGACTGTCCCTTGAGACCCACTCAGATGTTCCATGGAACACACAGGATGTTGGGGGGCTCCTCCTCCCATGTCCCCCAACCACCATACACTACAGTGAGAACCACAACTGTGCCTGTCGGCCTCAGGGGAGAGAAAGGGGAGTCCAAGAGCCAAATGCCTTCTGCGAGTCTGCGAGTCTTTTCTTTGTAAAGGAAGGACACGGCTGGCGGAGCTCAGGGGCTGCTCCTGGCTCTGTGCCACATGCAGTGCCACGGTCTACACTGGGGCTCACTGCACAGAGGAAGGCACCGGGACCCCGGGACTAACTCCTCGCCCGGCCCGGCCTAGGAGATGTAGGAGACATTTGAGATGGGTATAAAAGTGAAAAGGGATCAACCAGGGTCACGGTGACCGTTGGGAGTTTCCATGGGAACATACCCTGTCCCCACGCTGCTGCTTGGAGCCAACTGCCACAAAAAGGGAGACTCAGAAGCCCCTGCTCCTGCCCGTTGGGGGTGCTGTTCACAGCCTCTCACTCACCCTAGACCCTCCTCCAGGCTGGCTGAAGTCCCCGGGAAGCTTAGGCTGATCACAGTCAAATGCCCGTCTGGGAGGGGATGGTCCCCCCACAGTGGGCACCCTCTGCTCCTCGATGCAGGCTTGCCTCACTTCCTCCTGACCTTAGCCTTCAAACTACCACCAGCTGCACCCTCAGGGTCCCCACAGCAAGGCACACAGCCCCCTCTTGTACCTTGTACCTCACGGTCCTGAAATATTTCCTAAGAGGTGGAAAGGTCCCTCTGGCCCCAAGAAGTAGGGGATCCCTAAATGTATGAAAGTTGAATAGCGAATGTTCCCAGGCATTCAAGCAGAAACCAGTGACACTCAACGAAGATGGCGGGGAGAGGAACAGAGGCAGATGCACGCACCTGTCTGGGACTCGAGGGCTGCTTCCCCCGGGCCACACAGCCCCCCAGCCACAAAGTCGCCCCTCCAGTGGCCACAGACAGAACGCAAACAGATTGGTGACTCTGAGTCCCAGTTACGCTGGCAGCTGGCCTGGTCCGACCTGTGGGGCACAGCTGGCTGGACTCTGGATGAGGTTACTGAGAACTCCGCAAAGGAGCGTTAAGGAGAGAGGCTCGTAAATAGCAACTCATTCCTGATTTCCCTAGGGACAGCTGGTGAGGTTAGAATAGGGCAAGGAGGGAAGGAAGAAGAGAAGGGAGGGAGGAAAGAAGGGAGGAAGGGAGGGAGGGAGGAAGGAAGGAAGGAAGGAAGGAAGGAAGGAAGGAAGGAAGGAAGGAAGGAAGGAAGGAAGGAAGGAAGGAAGGAAGGAAGGAAGGAAGGAAGGAAGGAAGGAAGGAAGGAAGGAAGGAAAGGAAGGAAGGAAGGAAGGAAGGAAGGAAGGAAGGAAGGAAGGAAGGAAGGAAGGAAGGAAGGAAGGAAGGAAGGAAGGAAGGAAGGAAGGAAGGAAGGAAGGAAAAAGGAAGGAAAGGAAGGAAGGAAGGAAGGAAGGAAGGAAGGAAGGAAGGAAGGAAGGAAGGAAGGAAGGAAGGAAGGAAGGAAGGAAGGAAGGAAGGAAGGAAGGAAGGAAGGAAGGAAGGAGTAGAAGGGAAGGGAAGGAGGGAGGAAGGTTGAGCCTGAGCCGTTTCTGGACCCGTGAGATTTTCTCAGAATACGCTCAGACCCCAGCTCGCAGCTGGAGGTGGACAGGAAGAGAACCAAAGCTCCGTGAGGAAGCAGACAGTGAGGGGGCTCTAGGCAGCAGGTGACCCCAGCCCCAAACTCAGGGGCGCTCTCAGGGCATCTGGTTGTTATTCTTACGAATAGCGTTCAGTGGGAAGAGCAAGTCTGCCCCTGGGGAGGAGGAAAACAGGAGAGAAAATTAGCTCCAGGGGAAAACTGAACCCAAAGGAAATTTAATTAAATCAATAGACTGATGACAGGGAGAGAGAGGAGAAGAGTGACAGCCCCCCCAACGCAGCCCATGCCCACACCTGCTGGGAGTGGGGGCGGCCGCATGCAGGAGCGATCCCAGCGCCGCTCGGCAGGGGGCGCCCGCCCCTGCACTCCCCTGCCCGGTCCTGCACTCTGCTCCTCAGCAGTGGTGGGGCCGCTGCTGTCTCTGCCACACGGGAAGAACCACCTCGCCAGAAGCAGGGTGGGGGGAGCAGCCCGGGAGGGCCCTTGTCAGCCTGAGACCTGCCTGTGTCCCTCGCTTGGTGGCCACTGTGATGACCAGAGCGAGGTACTCACGCTTGGTCTGCTGTGAGCCTCAGCCGGGCACATCAGGCTGTGGCGCCCAGCACACGCTTGGCACGGGGGTCACACCCCTGTTGTCATGGACACCCCCTGCGTGAGAGTAAGCTAGCCACAGGAGCGCAGCTGCCACGCTCGGCCAATCAGCGCTCCAGGATGGCGCAGGGGCCTCGGGGTCGAACTCTTGACCACACCGTCAAGGCAAGCACATCAGCCACTGCGGCACGCCCTGGACGCTCTGGGCATGCAGCTCTGGCTTCTTCCCTGTACCTCCAGCGGTTAAGACTCGTCCCTGGCTCACAGCTGACCCTGTTCGAATCCCAGACCCCACGGAGCATCCCTGAGCACAGAGCCAGGAGTAAGCCCTGAGCACAGCTGGCTGTGCCCCACCCAACCCCCAAATAAATCAAAATGAATTACGGTTGTGAAATGCAGGCAGCCCATTAACACGGAAACAGCCCGAGGACAGGAAGTGGTGTTGACGAGGAGCGGGAAGAAAGTCCCGCAGGCTCCCGGGACGCAGGAGGGGAGGAGGGAGTCAAGGACCACGGCCCAGCCACCACCGGGGCACGACGCAGCCAGGCTCTGAGCTGCCACCGCTCGTGCCCAAATCCTCCCGCAACCTAAGGAGCGGGCCCGGCTGGCACCCGGAGAGCCGAGCTGAGATGGTTCCACTCCCGGCTCTGGGGAGTGCCAAGGAAGACCCGGAGGATCTTCTGGAAAATCCGAGTGGGGCGGGCCAGGCGTAGGCACCGGGAGTTCCAAGGGCTTCACGTTCCCTGGGGAAAGCGAGATGGGACGGAGCCACAGGGAGTGTGATGGTGAGGCACGGCCGAGGGAGCACGCTGGGCCCGTCAGCACCGCCTGGCCAGAGGACGGCAGGCAGGGAGCCGGTGTCCACTCCTGCCCCGCTGAAGACTGGGGCTGGGCAGCCGGTTCCCTGTGGCTGAAGAGTCCTGAGCAAGGTGTGAAATGATGCACGTGAGCGTGCTTGCGTCTGCTATGCGTGTGTGCATGTGTGTGCGTGTGTGTTTGCGTGTATGTGGGTGTGGACACGTGTGTATGTGCACACATGCATACTGCCTTGTGAATATGCATGTAAGTGTGTCTATGCATGCATGTTGCACTGTGAGTGGACACACGTGTGAATGTGGGGTGGACACGTGTGTAGCTACATTGCGTGTGTGTGCATGTGTGTGCAAGCCCGTGTGTGATTACGGCGGCCAGCTGTGCGCCCAGCTCCCCGCTTTCATCTGGTTCCTGTAAACGTGACCACGGACTCCGGGAGACCCAGACTCTGGGCCTGAGCAGCCAGAGCCCAACTCAATTACGCTCCTCTGGGCTCTCGCAGGGTCTCTGCCTTTCATCTGCCCTCGATTCCGTCATCCTCACAGCAGCTCCTGAGCTGGGGGCCACCAGCCCCGAGGCCAAGCGGAGGGTAAACCAAGGCAGAGGGTGGCAGATACCTGCCTGGAGGCGTGTGGGTTCCTGAGGAGGGGCTGGGGGGAGCTGCCTGTGGCGGGGGGAGGCTGCCCGGAGCCCGGACTCTGCACCTCAAGCTCCCCAGCAGCTCACAGGGTGGAAACGCCCTAATGTGGCCATTAGAGACGATTCGTGGAACAAACCTCCTGCCAGGGGCTTCGAGCAAGCCAAGGGCCGGTCAGCAGGACATGTCAGTGGCCCCTTAGCACGCAACCCCATCAGCACGCACAGCCCCCTCCGCATGCACAGAGCCCCCGTCTGACACAGCCCTCCCCCCCCATCCGCACACACAGCCCCTCTGCACACACAGTATCCCCCTCTGACACAGCCCCCCATCCGCACGCACAGCCCCCTCCACACACACAGTGCCCCCGTCTGACACAGCCCCCAGCCTCTAGGGGGCCCCCCGCAGCGACAGGCCAGGACCGGTCCAGCCACACAATCCCAAGTAGCCCTGCCTAGAGGCACTTTAGTCTAGCGGCAGGCGCACCCTTGTGGCGGGCAGGGACCCAGCTGGAGGCTCGGGAAATGCCCCTGGGAAAGTCCCCAAGCTCTGAAATGGGTCCCAGCAGGGCCCTCCCCGCCTTCAAACTCTGGTCTGGCCTAGGAGCTGCTCACAGCCTCCACCAGGGGGCGGCCCCACCCAGGACTCTGCCTGGGGAAGCAGGCGGAGGTGGGAGGAACCTCTGATTGGTCAGTTCTTTTTTTTTCTTTTTTGGGTTACACCCGGCAATGCTCAGGGGTTTCTCCTGGCTCTGCACTCAGGAATTACTCCTGGCGGTGCTTGGGGGACCATATGGGATGCCGGGGATCGAACCCGGGCCGACACAGGCCGTACAAGGCAAACGCCCTACCCGCTGGGCTATCGCTCTGGCCCCCAGATTGGTCAGTTCTTTGGGTGGGAGGATTCCAATTTGAGCTGAAAGAACCAAAGCAGGGTCCCACCAGACAGAGACAGGTGTGCACCCTGAACCCGAAAGCAGCCTGTTTCTTTTTTGTTTTAATCTTTTTTTTTAATAATCACCGTGCAATAGACCATTCCAAAGCTGTTCATGATTGGGTTTCAGTCATACAGTGTCCGAACACCCATCCCTCCACGAGTGCACATTTCCCAACACCAACGGGCCCCATCTCCCTCCCACTCATCCCCACAACCTGCTTCTATGGACTGTAATTCTCTCTCTGTCTCTCTCTGTCTCTCTCTGTCTCTGTCTCTCTCTGTCTCTGTCTCTCTCTGTTTCTGTCTCTCTCTGTCTCTGTCTCTATCTCTCTCTGTCTCTGTCTCTCTGTCTCTGTCTCTCATTTTGCAAAACAAGACATTAAGGGTTATCACGTTATCCCTTTCCTGCTTCCCATACTCAGCTCTACTCCAGCGTTACTATTCCCAACTGCTATTGTCAAACTGGTCCCTTCTCTATCTATCTTGCCCACCCCCTCCTGTTTCTGAGACCAAGACCTGAGCCCTGACAGGCTGTGCCAGGCTGGGAGGGTCACCGGTAGCCTAGGACGGATGTGGCCCACCCTCACGTGGCCTGTACCAAGGAGAGCCCCCGGAGCTGGGCCCTGGGCAGCTGAGCAAGGCCGTGTGCTCCTCAGGGCTGAGCCCGGCTGAGCCGCGATGCCCCTTCCAGGCCATCAGTCCTGCTACTTCTCTGCAAAGCTCCTTAAAGCTCCTTAGTCCACAGCCTCCGCCGGGCTCTGCAGGACAGAGCAGCAGGAGAGAGGAGCTCCAGCGGCCGAGACGCAGGGAACTTGATGGCCGAGGGCCCGGCCGAAGCCCCCCTACACCCCCCTCCCCATCCTCACCCACCCAGGCCACTTGCACGCTTTCCCCTTGCCCCCCCATGTCCTTCCCCACCCCACCCCACCTCCCCCACTCTCGGAAAGTTGAGCTGATGAGACCTACCGACGTTCCTCCCACTTTGCACATTTCACACTTGCTGGAGAAACGTGATGAGGCAGCACCCCCTGGTGGCCATCAAGAGTCAGCCACGGGGTGACGTTCTGGGGTGCCCCAGCCCGAAGAGAACAGGGGGGAGAAAAAAGCCACCCTGGGCTCAGGCATCTCTGACTAGTTTGTTTTTTTAGGTTAAACAATGAGACTTTATCTCTGCAGCCTTAGACACCAAAACTTTAATTTAAATTTCATTGGGGCCTTTTCCACTTTGGAGAAGTGTGTTTTCTCTTGAGCACGTACATTTCTCTAAGTAAATGTATTTAATGGACAGAAATAAATTACATAGAACAAATATTCTTTTTCTTTCGTTTTGGGTCACACCCAGCAATGCTCAGGAATCACTCCTGGCGGTGCTCGGGGGACCCTATGGGATGCTGGGGATCGAACCCGGGTCACTGGAGTGCAAGGCAAACGCCCTGCCCGCTGTGCTATCGCTACAGCCCTGGAACAAAAATTCTTATACCAAAGATCAACCAAGCAAAAATCTGGTTCTCCGAAAGGAGACACAAAATTGATCAAACATTAATCTCAGAAGTTGGAAAAAATGAGAAACCTTAATTTAAAAAAGAGCAAACAAGTGAAATTATAAGGACACCACATAAATGCAAGCAACTTAAGATATGACTATGAATGTCTACTACAAGCAAATTGGACAACCTAGAAGAAATGAGCAAAGTTTGAGGACGTTGCGACCTCCCATACTAAACAGGGACAAAACGAGGCTGAGCTGAACTTTCGTTAAGCACAAAATTTAAAACCAGTAACTGAAAGTCCCCCAAAGCACAGAAAGCCGGAGCCAAATAACTTCAAGGACTCTTCTTCCAAACTAGTCAACAGCACCTAACACCGGCTTTTCTCCAGCTCTTCGCATACATCCATGGCCCAAATTCAGAAGAAGACAACGCATACAAAAATAAAAACAATTAATATGCATGGAAACATAAATGGAAAATTTTCCCCAAATCGTGGCCAATCCAAGTTAGCAATACAGTACAAGAGCAATGATGGCGCAGTGGGACTCATACCAGGCATGTAGGTGTGACTCAATTTCTATAAATCAATTAAAGACGTCCCGCAGCAGAGCGGAAAAGGGCAGACATTAATTTCACCCCCACAAGGGACCAGCTCGGAGGTCCGGAGCCCAGGACTGGAGCCAGGTAGAAAACCTTGAGTCCGGTCCCTCCCCCCACGTTCCACTTGATTGCCCAAACACCACTGGCCTTCCAGGCCCAAGTAACTGACCATCAGTCCCAAATCAGACCCTGACTTTTTCCACAAGCCACAAGCTCAGGATTGAAAGCGGAAGCCAGCCCTGCCCCGGAGGCGGACGGGCAGTGGCAGGTCCAGCCAGGAAAACAATTGGGGTGCGGTCACCCAGGGTGGCCGGGCCTCTGCTTACAAAGCTTGTCCGCCTCGTTTCACAGCCACAAAGTGCCGGAGGAGAAGGGACAGACAAAAGCGCTAAAGAAAGAAAATGATCAGATGACGAAGCTAAACTGAGCTCGCGCCTAAGGGCGGGCTGACGTGAGGAGTGCGAGCCCCCTCACCCCCACTGGGTGCTGCAGGCCAGAGGTGGTCAGGAGGAAGTCCCTCAAATTCCACATCCCATGGGAAGGGCAGGACGCTGTCCCCCAGAGAACCCCAGGCCCCTCAGGGAAGGGACCCACCAGGGATAAGCGTTCCCCAAAGAATGCCCAGTCCACTGTAGACACAGGCAAAAGGGGGGCAGCATGTTTTATAGGCAGAATCTCCTACAGGCCTGCTGCTAAGCAAGTTACTTGCCCTCTCTGAGCGTGGCCACCTTCCGGTCCTTTCTTCCATCCCCTGAGCACTTAGTACAGCAAGTCCCCACAAATGGAAGTTCCATGGAACTGAGGCACCGTCGGGCAAAGAGCAATTAATCACCACCCCACCTTGAACCCTCTTCAGCCCCCAACAAGCCTCCCCGGGAAGCTCCAGGTCACTCCTGGCCAGGGAGGTGAGCAAGTCATTTCCGGTCTTTCCTGACCAGAGTCAGGCAGTGCTTTCTTGAAAACGCCAGCAAGGAGAGAGAGAGAGAGCGAGTGAGCGAGGAGCCAGCTGGTGAGCGTTTGGCCTGGGTCTGACCCCAGCTGTGATCGCCACCAGGTGCCCAGATGGGGAGCCGGGAGTGTTCCCTGAGCTCCGATGTGGCCGGAAAACCCCAAAAGAGAAAAGCCCGATAGTGAATCTCTCAGGGCCAGCAGCCTCCACTGCCCAACGCCCTTCTGCCCACTTAAGCCCAGCACCGCCCTGGGAGGCAGCGCAAGGAAAGGGCCAGGTTCCAATAAAGCTTTATCGACACACACATGCTGCAGACATTGTGGGCACAGAGCCAGGTGGACTACAGGTCTCTCCCACAGGAGTGGACGGGGGTCCGGCCTCGCCCTGGTCCCTCCCAGCCGCCTGCCCGTGGGCTTCCCCGACGTCCTCTCTGTGCAGCTGACCAAGGTGCACTTCATGCTCGGGGTGCTGGGGGGCTGGGCCTGGGGCAGACCGAGGGCCGAGGATGCACACTCTGAGCCCATGTGGCCCAGGCCCCTCTCCAACAGCAGGGCAAGATGAGTGGGGCCTCCGGGGGCCCCCAACACCTCCCGGCAGACTCGCAGGGGCAGAAGCCATGGAGAACCATCGAGAACCACGCACGTCCCCACGGCCCAGCAGCTCCCTCCACGGGGGCTTCGGAAGGGTCCCCCCCCACCCGCAGGGCAGGTGAGAGTCCAGCCCGGCGCCCCGTCCTGACCGTGCCCCCGCTACTCTGGAGACCCCCCAACCCCACCATGCTCAGCTCCCTCAGACCCAAGGGAGAGGAAGAGATGGAGCCTGTGTCCCAGCCACGCCCCAAGACTGCCCCCGCTGCCCCCCACGGGACGCCCACCCGGGGGCAGGGAACTGCACGCTACACGGGATGGTTCCTAGGGGGGCCCTGCGGTAACGGCCGCCCTGAACCCTCCCAGGATGCTGGCGGCGGCCCGGAGCAGCCTTGCTGTCTGTGCCCGTCACTGCGTCCCCTCTCCCAGGGTCCTGCTGTGACAGCCAGACCAGCGCGTCCGTCCGCAGGGAGAAGCCACCTCAGACGGGCTGGGCGCCCAGGCGCAAATTCACCCCCAAATACGCGCTGGGGGTGAAAAGCCGTGGCACAGAGCGACGCCCAGTGGGGAAGGTCAAGTGGACCCGGTCAATCCCTGGCCCCGCACAGGGTCCTCCCAGGAGTGACCCCGAACACCAAAGCCACGTGCTCCCGCCCAGCTGCTCCCACAGGGTCCCACGTGCGCACCGGGAGACCCGGGTCCGTGCTGAGGACAGTCCCGCAGGGCTCCAGCGTGGCCTCTGGGACGGTCCCTTGGGCGCCCAAGCAGAAGGAAAAGCCCCGCGGCCATCACAGAGCAGCCCGTGCCAGAGCTGGGCAACGAGAGGGACCGGGCGACGACGCAGTGTCGGGGGCCACTCCGGGCCCAGGAGGGAGCGACGGGCCATCATCCGTCTCCTGCCAGCCCGCCTGGCTCTTCGCTGGCGAGAACCCCAAGGCTGGGTGGGGACAAGTTCCTCTGTGGTCCGACAAGGCGTGAAGCGAGGCCCTGCTGGGGGGGGCAAAGACCACGCAGGTCCGACTCTGTGCAGGCCTTCCGCGGGGCTCTGGGGACAGGGACCAGCCACAAGGACACAGTCCCTGGCCCCAGGCCCCTAGGGGATCAGCACCTTCCATCCCAAACACCCACAGGCCCAGGCGCAGACGCGTGGGCGCCCAGACCCCAGAAAGATGAGCAGGAACCCAGACAGGCGAAGGACGGAGCCCCTCACTTTGTGGGAAATAAGGCCCACCAGCCCCTTCTCTGCAAATGGACAATTTCCTACGGAACCGGGAGGGAGGAAGGCAGGAGGGGAGGAGGGAAGCGGTAGAGAGGGGAGGAGGGAGGGGAGGACCCAGAGCGGAACCTCCTGAGTGGGTGAGCCCAAGCCCCCTCCCACCCCAGACCACACCCCCAGTCGCACGGGCCCACCCACAGGCGTCTCCCGTGTCCCCCCCGCCCCCTCGGACGAACTCCTGGCCCCCCAGCCCCACCCAATGGCCCACAGACCCTGACATTTCTCTGCCTGACTCTCCCTGGGAAATTGGGGACCATCTATTCTCACTGATGGTCCCCAAATCCTCAGGAACAACAAAAACGTCTGGAACTTTCCATGAGGACAGCAAATCCCTGAAGTCCCACCACACTCGCGTGGGAGCCACCAGCCGGGGCAGAGGGCAGGAGGCGCCCCCTACGGGCGGAACACGCACTGCCCAGGAGGGCCCCACGTGGGCCTAGACTGGCCCCGCACAGCGACCCGTGGGCACGACATCCTTTCAGCGGGTCCCGGGAGGCGCAGAATGGCCACACGGAGACACGGGAGGCCTTGTGGGGCGAGGGGCGCTTGCTGCGCCGGCCGGGCCACCCAGAGCCGCAGCTACAGGACAATGCCCACAGCTGCCCTCTTCGCTCCTGACAACCGGGAGAGGCTCTGGGGGCTCATTCAATGCCCAAACTGGCAGCTGCCAGCACGCAGCTGGGGTGGCCCTACCTGGGGTGACTCTGAGGCTCTGGGGTCCCGGGAGGCGGCAATGAAGAGCCAGAGCAAGCAAGTCCCTGGAAGGTGTCAAAATGGGGGTGGGGGCTGTGCCTCAGCCCCAGCCCTGCCTCCTCCTGGCATCACCCCCTCCCTACCCTCCCGGGCACCTGGCTCGGAGCCCCTGGGTAAGGGTTTGCTCAGAAGATGGACGGGGAGCCAGGACGGGAATACCCCAAGGACCCCACGGCCAGGGGCCAGCCACACGCCTCTCCTGCCTCTCCGGAGAGCCGCGCCCTCTCTGTGGTGACAAGAGGCCGCTCCCGCACCAGGACACGGGGCAGCAAGGCCCGGAAACCGGCCCCGCCAGAGTGAAGAGGCAAGAGTGAGGCGCAGACAGCGGGGAGGAAAGCCCGAGGAGATGAAGACGGGCACCCCACAGTGCCCCGGACTTTGGGGACAGTGCGCCCATCACCCAGGATCCTGAGAAAGCAACTGGGCAGAGCAGAGACAGAGGAAGGGGCCACCTTCAGGCCTGAGACCCCGCCTCTAGAGGAAGCTCTGGGCCGAGCCCCCATCCTGCGACCTCAGCTCCGGTGCCCAACTGGACCCCACGCCTTGGAACAACGGTTGCTCGGGCGCTGCTTTAGCTGGGGGCAGAGAAAGGGGGACCCCTGGGGTGGCCAGCTGGTGTGGGGAGGGAAGGTGGAGAGAAACAGCAGCCGGACAAAAGAGAGAAGATGGAAAGGGGGCGGGGCAGGCCAGAGAGAGACAGGGGGCCTGGTGCTAGTGGGATGGTGATGGTGATGGTGATGGTAGAGATGGTGATGGTGGTGATGGTGATGGTGGAGATGGTGATGTGATGGTGGAGATGGTGATGGTGATGGTGATGGTGATGGAGATGGTGATGGTGGTGATGGTGGTGATGGTGGTGATGGTGACGACGGTGGTGATGGTGATGGTGGTGGTGATGGTGATGGTGGTTATGGTGATGGTGGAGATGGTGGTGGTGGTGGTGATGATGGTGATGATGGTGATGGTGGTGACGGTGGTGATGGTGGTGATGGTGGAGATGGTGGTGGTAGTGATGGTGATGGTGGAGATGGTGATGGTGGTGATGGTGATGGTGATGGTGGTGACAGTTGTGATTGTGGTGGTGGTGGTGGTGATGGTGATGGTGGAGATGGTGATGGTGGAGATGGTGGTGATGGTGGTAATGGTGATGGTGGAGATGGTGATGGTGGAGATGGTGGTGATGGTGGTAATGGTGATGGTGGTGGTGGTGGTGGTGATGGTGATGGTGGAGATGGTGATGGTGGAGATGGTGATGGTGGTAATGGTAATGGTGGTGGTGGTGACAGTGGTGGTGGTGATAATGGTGGTGATGGTGGAGATGGTGATAATTGTGGTTGTGGTGGTGATTACAGGTGGGGACAACCACGGACACCGAGTGCTGCGTGGAGTCTCTGCCACACGGGCTTGTGTGGGGACCCCCAGTCCAGAATCCTCCCATCAGCCACAGGGTGACAACCCCATCCCCACCCTGCAGCTCAGGACGTGAGCTCAGAGTCGCGGGACACCGGCACCCGCTCATGCTCCAGACAGGCCACCCCTGAGCAGTGCCGCGGCCGGAGAGGTAACAGAAAGGAACTGGCAAGTGGGGCCTCCCAGGAACCTATGGGGCAGAGCAGCACCCGGGCCTGGGCCCTCGGCCACCGTCTCCATTTGCCCCCACACCTGCTCCTCCGCCGGCCGTTCCGTGCTGCTGACAGTGGTAACAGCTTAGCACCTGCCTCCGGCCCTCCGCCCCTGAGTCATGCCGGCCCTGAACCACTGGAGCCCAGAATAGCGTCTGGCACCCAGCGGGCACCAGTCGGACGGTGAGCGCATGCCCAGTGTCCGGCACCATGGACAGGGGCTATTGTGGCAGGAGGGCGGGCGGGCGGGGTGTCTAGTGGTTGTTGTTTGATTGTATCTAGGGGTGAGTCGCGTCTAACAGCAAAGGGCGGAGCTTTCCCAGCTCGGAGACTTCTGGGCCCTGAAATGAAGATGCCAACTGAAGGGAGGGGGGCCAAGTGACAGGGAGGCAAGAAAGCGACCGGATTGGGGGGAGGGATGATGGGGGGGAGACGGAGAAAGGGGGGAGACTGGACAGGTTTTAAAAGTTTCCTATGGGGGGGGTCGGAGCAATGGTATAGCCGGGAGGGCGTTGGCCTTGCATGCAGCTGACCTGGGTTCGATCCCCGGCACCCCATATGGTCCCCTGAGCACCACCAGGAGGAATTCCTGAGTACAGAGCCAGGAGTAAGCCCCTGAGCATAGTCGGGTGTGACCCCAAAAATAATTAAAACGCTTCCATCTCTCCATCTCTCTGGTCATTTAACCCACCGAGTCCTACCTGCCAGAGCACGGAAACACCCGGTTTCCTCGCTGCAGCAGCCTCGGCTTGCCCAGAGAGGGGCCACAGTAAGGGAGCACTCCGGCCGGAAGGGAGCACTCTGCCGGGACCTGGAGCAGCTTCCCAAGCCGGGACATTTGGCTCATGAAAAAGACCGGGATGACAGCGCCCAAAGCGGCAGCTGAGGCCCTGAGCAACGCCAAGGAACCCACGATCTTTATATTTTCTTTGAATATTCCTTCCTCTTTTTTTTTCTACCAGCAGTAACGTGGTTACCATGGAGTCAACCCCAGCCTTTACCGGGTCCTTTGTGAGGGAAGAGAACAAGACTGCGGCTCTCTGCTTCCCCCTCGTGGACATCCGCTGCAAGCACAGCGGTGGCTTTCGGGGCACTTCCTCCAGGTGGGGACGGAGCAGGGAGCGCGTGGGGCAATGTGGACATGGCTTAGGGTGGGAAATGGGGGTCCAACCCCACTCGTGACAAGTGGGGAGACGAACAGGAGAAAGGGTGGCAGTAACTGGACGTGACAACGAAGAGGAGGCGGCTGGAGCAATAGCAGAGCAGGGAGGGCACGTGACCTGCATACAGCCTGCATACAGCCCAGCCCCAGCCCCCCACAGGGTCCCCGGAGCCTTCCAGAAGTGATCCCCTGAGCACCTCCGGTGAGGGAGGGAGGGAGGAGTGATGGGAGGAGGGAGGGAGGAGGGAGGGAGGATGGAGGGGAGGAGGGAGGGGAGGGTGGAGGGGAGGATGGAGGGGAGGGTGGAGGGAGGATGGAGGGGAGGAGGGAGGGAGGGTGGAGGGAGGATGGAGGGAGGATGGAGGGAAGGGTGGAGGGAGGGTGGAGGGGAGGATGGAGGGGAGGATGGAGGGGAGGGTGGAGGGGAGGATGGAGGGAGGATGGAGGGAGGGTGGAGGGAGGATGAAGGGGAGGATGGAGGGGAGGATGGAGGGAAGGGTGGAGGGAGGATGGAGGGAGGATGGAGGGGAGGGTGGAGGGAGGGTGGAGGGGAGGATGAAGGGAGGATGGAGGGAGGATGGAGGGAGGGTGGAGGGGAGGATGGAGGGGAGGATGGAGGGGAGGATGGAGGGGAGGGTGGAGGGAGGATGGAGGGAGGGTGGAGGGAGGATGGAGGGGAGGATTAAGGGAGGATGGAGGGGAGGATGGAGGGAGGATGGAGGGGAGGATGGAGGGGAGGGTGGAGGGGAGGATTAAGGGGAAGATGGAGGGGAGGATGGAGGGAGGGTGGAGGGGAGGATGGAGGGGAGGATGGAGGGAGGATGGAGGGGAGGGTGGAGGGAGGATGGAGGGGAGGATGGAGGGAGAGGATGGAGGGAGGGTGGAGGGAGGATGGAGGGAGGGTGGAGGGGAGGATGGAGGGAGGATGGAGGGGAGGGTGGAGGGGAGGATGGAGGGGAGGGTGGAGGGGAGGATGGAGGGGAGGATGGAGGGGAGGATGGAGGGAGGGGTGGAGGGGAGGATGGAGGGAGGATTAAGGGAGGATGGAGGGGAGGATGGAGGGGAGGAGGGAGGGGAGGATGGAGGGGAGGATGAAGGGGAAGATGGAGGGAGGATGGAGGGGAGGATGGAGGGGAGGATGAAGGGGAAGATGGAGGGAGGATGGAGGGAGGGTGGAGGGAGGATTAAGGGAAGATGGAGGGGAGGATGGAGGGAGGATGGAGGGAGGGTGGAGGGAGGATGGAGGGGAGGAGGGAGTGGAGGAGGGAGGGGAGGATGGAGGGGAGGAGGGAGGGGAAGATGGAGGGGAGGTGGGAGGGAGGAGGGAGGAGAGGATGGAGGGAAGGAGGGAGGGGAGGAGGGAGGGAGGTGGGAGAGGAGGAGGGAGGAGAGGATGGAGGGAAGGATTAAGGGGAGGATGGAGGGGAGGATGGAGGAGGAGGAGGAGGCGAGGATGGAGGGAGGAGGGAGGGGAGGATGGAGGGAGGGTGGAGGGGAGGATTAAGGGGAAGATGGAGGGAGGATGGAGGGGAGGATGGAGGGAGGGTGGAGGGAGGATGGAGGGGAGGAGGGAGTGGAGGAGGGAGGGGAGGATGGAGGGGAGGAGGGAGGGGAAGATGGAGGGGAGGTGGGAGGGGAGGAGGGAGGAGAGGATGGAGGGAAGGAGGGAGGGGAGGAGGGAGGGGAGGTGGGAGAGGAGGAGGGAGGAGAGGATGGAGGGAAGGATTAAGGGGAGGATGGAGGGGAGGATGGAGGGGAGGAGGGAGGCGAGGATGGAGGGGAGGAGGGAGGGAGGATGGAGGGAGGTGGGAGGGGAGGATGGAGGGGAGGTGGGAGGGGAGGATGGAGGGGAGGATGGAGGGGAGGATGGAGGGGAGGATGGAGGGAAGGATGGAGGGGAGGATGGAGGGGAGGAGGGAGGCGAGGAGGGAGGGAGGAGGGGGGAGGATGGAGGGGAGGTGGGAGGGAGGATGGAGGGGAGGTGGGAGGGGAGGATGGAGGAGGAGGGAGGGAGGGAGGAGGGAGGGAGGAGGGGGGGAGGAGGGAGGGACTGAGGAGAAACAGTCGCCGGGCAAAAGCAGAGCCTCAGAGCAAACACGTCCCTGCAGCAAGCTTGGGGCGGGTTTTGTTTTCAGAGCACCAGGTGCCCTCTTGGCCACTCACACATCTCAGACCCCAGCTCTGGCCTCGAGCAAGGACTGGCAGGTCAGCAGGGTCAGGCAGTGCCCACCGCTGGGTACAGCTGGCGAGATGCAGGCACGGCAGAGAGCAGGCAAGGGCAGCAGAGCCTCTGGGCAGAGGCAAACCCCAACGCAGGGGACTTGGGAGGTTGCAGCCCTGCCCAGAATCTGCCTCGCAGGAAAGGACGGGAAGGACGCAAGGACCCCGCCCCACCCTGCCGGTGACCTCTCAGCGATGCCATTTAGCAGCAGCCTCTACGCAGGATCAGGATAAAGCCAGCAAGGGAATGATCAGCTGCCGGCCAACAGCACCTCCTGGTGCTGGAAATAAACCACCACCCTTTTCTGGTGTGGAGCTGAGCCTCTTAAGACTTTAAAAAGCCCCAGATTTGGGGGGTGGGAAGAGGAAGAGCAGCCTCAGACGATGAAGCCCGATGTCCAGCTGGCACAGTTGCAATAGCACAGCAGGGAGGGCGTTTGCTTGCATGCGGCCAATTAGGTCCCATCCCCGGCACCCCTGAGGATCCCCTGAGCACCTCGAGGAGGAATTCCTGTGTGCAGAGCCAGGAGTAACCCCTGAGCATTGCCGGGTGTGGCCAAAAACACCCAAACATAATGATTTGAGCAATGGACAAGAGGTTCCAAGAGAAATTACCATCTACGTGCACCTCAAACCATCAAGTCACAGAGATGAATTTGCTAGTTAATAATGATAAAAATTGAATCACTCTATCGCTACTGTTTAAAGACACTAATCCATCACCACCTTCCAGGAAGAACCACACCAGGGTCTTCGCATGGCCAGGCCTGGGCGTGAGCCCCTGGATGTCTCCCCTGAGTGGTGCGGGCCCCCAGAAAGAACCAAATTACACCAGAGTAACAACAGTCAGTCCTGGGAGGGCTTAGAGCATTTTATTTATCTACTTTCTTGTGTATTTGGTTTCTTATGGACTTGAGAATTACCATTGAAAAACTAAAAGTTCGGGGCTGGAGCAATAGTCCAGCAGGGAGGGCATCTGGCTGGCACACGGCCGGCCCTGGCTCAATCCCCTGCCTCCCAAATGATCCCCAAGAGCCCCCAGGAGTGATTCCTGAGGGCAGAGCCAGGGAGTGACCCCTGAGCACCTCCAGGTGTGGCCCTCAAACCAAATAATTAAAAGTGAGATGTCGGCCCCAAACACAAAGGTGTTTCCAAACTACATAAGAGGACCAGGGTCCACTCCACAGACCCCACATTCCCAGGCTGAATAGGATTCTCCGAACCCGCGGCCTCTCCTGGACTGCTCCCGGCCCCAGAAGCTGCCCTGCCCCCTCCCCCAGCCCCCAGACCCCCTCTGGGCGCCGTGGACCAGTGTCTGCCCGTGGCCTCAGCTCTGCCCCCTGCTGGCCGCGGGCCTGCGCTCACCTGACAGTTGGAAGTGGCGCAGGCAGGTGAGCGAGGCGCTGAGGCGCCGCACACTCCTCTCGGTTCACGCCGTATTTCTCCACGGTCCGCACACCTGCTCGTCCGTCATCTCCAGCAGCTCCTCCAGTCTGAGCTGGCTCGGAGTGATCTCCTAGCGGGAGAGGGGGAGGGTCAGGGGGCCGGACTGTCCCTGCCACCCCCTCCCCCGTGCTGCCCAGGGCTAGCTTCGGAACGCGGGGCTGGGTCTCCGTGGGAGTCCAGGCCTTGTCGCGTCTTGACGGGCCCGTCCCAGACCAATGCTCGGCCTCTGGGGCCTCACCTGCCCGTTACACGCACATGACGGGTGGTGGGCACGCTGGTGACGTGGTTAATCTGTCTGGCTCCAGGTCACCCCGAGCGCTCCTTGGGGAGTGCTCCCGTCCCGGAGTGCTCCTTGGGGGGAGTGCGCCCATCCCGGAGTGCTCCTTGGGGAGTGCTCCCCTCCCGGGGGTGCTCCTTGTAGGCAGTGCTCCCCGTCCCAGAGTGCTCCTTGTGGGCAGTGCCCCCCCCCGGAGTGCTCCTTGGGGGAGTGCTCCCCATCCCGGGGTGCTCCTTGTGGGCAGTGCTCCCCATCCTGGAGTGCTCCTTGGGGAGTGCTCCCCGTCCGGGGGTACTCCTTGGGGGAGTGCTCCCCGTCCCAGGGTGCTCCTTGGGGAGTGTGCCCATCCCAGAGTGCTCCTTGGGGGGAGTGCTCCCCGTCCCTCATCTCTGAACAGGTCCCAAAACCGGGATGACCTCGGAGCAGAGCAAACTGGAAGGTCCAAGGCCCAGACTTTCTACTCCTGACCCAACCCAAGGCTCATGCCAGGTGGGGAACGGGCAGGCGGGCAGGGCTGGAGGCCAAACTGGGTGTGTGGATGGAGTTCAAGGGGCGCGACAAAGTGGTAGGGCGGGACAGGGCGAGGAGTGGGGAAAAGGACACCCAGAAGAGCAGGAGACAGGAAGGGGGTCGCACAGGCCCGGTGGCTCCTCTACCACCAGCAACGTCCCCTGATTGGCCCAAAATGAATTCCAAGACACCATGCTATGGGCAGCCTTGAAATGTCTTGTCTATATTTATGCATCTATAAAAAGGAAAGTTTTCATTTTACAGCACTGAATAGTATCCAATGGCTTAACATAAATTATTGCTATTATTAAAATAAGATATCTACGGGATATCCAAGGATGGAGCTATTTAAGGATAATTCTAAAATCTAGGCCAATACTGCGGGGTATGTCTGCCCTCTTGTGGCCGTATCTGTGTATTACAACACGTCTCTGTGTGTCTCTTTGTCGCTCCTCTTTGGATCAGGATTCCCCGTGGCTTTTTCTTCACTTATGTCTTCTAATCCTATAATTTACCATTTACAAGGAAGTTTTGGGTCTCCAGAAATAAAAAATTACATTTAATATGGAAAATAAATCTGGGTGAAAAGAGCAAGTGTGCCTGCCTGGGGATGATGACGGATTACGCCCTGCTCTCCTTGGGTTTTCCTTTAAAGTCACGCAGCCTTTTGTACTAACGCAGGCACCTTCGGGCATCACTAGCCTGTGACTAGGGCATTAAACCAGACAGATCAGGCCACTCTGCCCAGGTCACACAACGAGAAACTTTGGCCCCAGGCTCGCTGCTGATTTTTTTCTGCGGGGCGCCCTCTTCTGGACACATGTGAACTGCAGGGGGAATGTGGCGCCCCAGCTCTGTCCACACCGGCAGCGGGGAGTATCAATCTTCTCCCCGACCCCCAACTCCTGGCCCCTGAGACCCCAGGTAAGGTAAGGGCCAAAGGGGAGTCTGGAGCGAGTTAAACCACAGTCACCTGCAGAGATCCAACAAATCCAAGGCACTGACACCAGTTGGGCCTTGCTTGGGTTGGATACAGGTAGCAGTTTTTCAAGAAAAAGGGTGTAAGTTAAACGTAATTTTAAAATATTAGCTCAAGAAGAGCTTTGGGAGGCTGAGTCTCAGCGAAACCGCGTCTGAGGATCACACGCACCCAGCAGTGCTGGGGGAGAGCCCGGGGGCTGCTTGGATCCACCCTCGCCACCTTCTGCATGGTCTGGGAGTGACCCTGACCACTGCTGGGCTTGGCTTCAAGTCAAAAGACAAAAAAAAAATGGGGGACAAATGTCCTTCCCACGGTGGCTCTCCCGGGGTGGTGGGGGCCACACAGAGCCGCATCACCGAGCCAAAAGGCTGGTTCACGAGGCCACAACCCAAGCGCCAGCGCTCAGATCATCAGGAGGTGAGGCCAGGCGCCCCGGGACAGCGGGGGTCAGCTCTGCCCGAGACGCAGAAAGCTCTGACGCACGAGACCCAGCTGGGGAGGGGGCCGAGCCGGGTGCTTGGGTTGGGGGTCACAGAGGAATAAACTGAGCTCCGGGGGCAGCGCGAGCCCCCGGGTCCCTTGCGCCTTCCTCCAGGTCCAGGGGCTGCGATGCGGTGGAAGCGAGGGGCCTAAGCGGAGACAGGACCCTGGACCCGGACGCCCACCCTTGCAGCCCCCCTGGGCAGCTGGGAGACGCCACGCGGGCGGGGGCACGGGCGCCGGTCACCTCCAGAACCTCCTGGCGCACGCCGACGATGCGGAACCAGCGCAGCCGACGAAACCCCTCCAGCTCGGCGCTGCGCCTCCTGCAGTGCCACCTTCTTCTTGCACGACAGCTGCCGGCTGAAGTACTTCACCAGCTTGCTCTGCGGAGACACGGTGGGGACGGAGGGCTCGGCTCAGGGGCACCGCCAGGCCCAGCGGCAAGCCCCCACGCACCCCCAAAACCCGCTGTGGCACCTCCCCGCGTTGGCGCCTCCTCACGGGCGGGCAGAGGGGGCCTCTGCGATCAACCGTCCAGCCATTAACCATCCACAGCCCAGAGCGTGGTGCTTTAACCCAACAATCCCACCCAGGCGAATGCAGCCTGCAGAGAGACCCCCGGGTTGCAAGGTGGGAGGTTGTGTCCTCTGGAAAAGCAAACACCCCGAGAGTTTATCTGTGGGCACCCATAAGTGAGGTTGTGACCCCCCCCCCAAGAACTCTGCCGGTAGGATGCGCGCGTGGTCCTGATGCAGAAGCGCCAGGGTCCAGAAGCGCGCGCTGCTCCCTGGCGGCCGCCCGTGAGGTGCCGCTTCGTGGCCCTCAAATCACTGGCTAGGGATGGAGAAACACTTAACACACAGACATCAGCCGCCGCCTGCGACAGGGAGGTCACTGCAGCCGGGGCTTCTGGAGGGGCAAAGACCGAGACGGGGAAGTTCAGTTGGTGAGCTGAGGATGGAAGTGCCACACCCACGGAAGCGAGGGCTGGACTCCGCCTGGACCAGGAGGGTCCCTGAGCTTGGCCACGGTGCCGCTCAGGGGCAGGGCGCGCCTTGCATGGGTGAGGCCCCCGGGTTCCAGCCCCAGCACCGCCAACAACGGCAACAACAATAATAATAATACGAGTCTCCAATGACAAATCTCATCTTTGTCATTTACAATATACTTAATAAAGACAATTAAATGGAAACGCACATGGCTTAGATGCACAGGGTTTTTGCTTGTTTGTTTTGTGTGTCATAGCACAGCCACAAGAAAGCTTTAGAATTCCAGGAACAGGGTGGGGAGGACGTTTGCCTTGCACGCGCCAATCTGGGATCAACTCCTGGCATCCCATATGGTCACCGTCAGGAGTAATTCCTGAGTGCAGAGCCATGAATAACCCCTGTGCACTGCTTGGTGTGATCCAAAAAGAGAAAAGAAGAATTCTAAGAACATAAAATCAGGGCAGAAAGGGCAGCGATGCTATATGCTCTGCTCATCCTCCCCTTCTCTGAAAAGAAAACAAAAGTCTGTTGGCTTTAGTTTTTCAAGTGTTCTGTATGTCTGTTTTTAATTTTAAAAAAAGAAAAGAAATTGCCCCAAATTTAGAAATGTCTCATATTTCAAACCCTGCCTGGGGGTGTCAATCTCCTTTACTGTGGTCAAACATTACTAACACATAATTTAATATATTTTAAGCCCGTAACGTTCCAGAATGTGCTCGGCGAAAGCCCACACAGCTTACTTACGAAATTAAATAGTACCTTCATTCTTTTCCTTACATCTCTCGGCAAATGATGATTAAATCTCTGCCTCCAGAGGTTGGGGAGAAGAAGAAATCAGATGGAAGGAACAGTGCGAATTAAAGCTAGGTGACACATCAGGACAGACAGACAGACAGACAGACAGACAGAGGTGGATGGAGATAGGTAGGTAGGTAGGTATGTAGATAGATGGATAGATGGATGGTCATATGGACGGACAGACAGGCAGACAGACAGACAGACAGACAGAGGATAGGAATATAGCGGGTTGGAGGAGGAGAAGGAATGGGTCACAACAGTGGCGATAAGCAAACAGTATCTTTGGAGCCGTCGGGGAGTCTGTGAGCCGCATCTCTCTGAGGCTTGGCTCCAGACAGGCCAGGGGCAAGTGGCAGAGAGGAGATACCCTTGGTGAGCTACGTCTAGGACAAGAAGTGGTGTAAGGGCCAGCCTCCACCTCTGCAGAAATAATCCAAGTGGAAAGGGGAGTCTCTCTCTCTCCTTCCCTCTCTCTCTCTCTCCCTCCCTCTCTCTCTCCCTCCCTCCCTCTCTCTCTCCCTCCCTCCCTCTCTCTCCCTCCCTCCCTCTCTCCTCCCTCCCTCCCTCTCCCCCGCCCTGCTGGGCCTTGGGGGAGCAGCAGAGATACCGAGAGACTGTCAGAGCTACCCCTTTACTTACTTTCAACACTCAGTCCCTCCCACCTATCACTGCCACGCTGGCCCCTCTCTCCTAACTGCCCCTCGCGTCCCAGGTACTCTGTGGCGAGCTGCAACCACCGAGCAACCCTCCTGGCAGAGACCATTTCACTGGGCTCTAGAGGAGGGGAAACACGTGTCTTCCTAATTCCTTACTGCGGTCTTGATTTGGAAGCGAATGGACTAAACCCGTCCCACGTAGAGGCCCCTCAAGAACAGCCATGCCTGAGGAAAGAGAGTCCGCCTGAGTGACCTGCCAACTGCCAGGCTTCGCCTCGTCCTCGGAGGGGAAGGGGAAGGTCTTCCTCGGCGTTGTTCTGTACCTCTGCACGGTATAGAATCATGCCAGCAGCGCGCGTGAGCGCACACACACACGTGCACACACGCACACGCACACACACAGAGTCCATCTGGGTTTCAAATATGGAGAGGGAAGTGAGGACCAGGTTTCTTTAAACAAATAATGGACGATGCCGCTATCAGACTTCCGGAAGAAAGGGCCCTGGGACACAGCTCGGCAGGACAGCACTTGTCTCGCTGCGTTTCCTCCTGGAATCAACAGTTCAAGAGAAGGAAGGAGGGGCCGGAGGGACAGACAGGGACAGATAGCGTTTGTCTTGCACACAGCTGACCTGGGTTCGATCTCCAGCATCCCATATGTCCCCGAGCAGGGTCACGCCGTAATCCCTGGGTGCAGAGCCAGGAGTAACCCCCTGAGCATTGCCGGGTGTGACCCAGAAAACCCAAAAAAGAGAAAGGAAGAAGCAAAGGACCTGGTGTCCCCTGAAATCCAGAGACATCATGTGTCCGAATTTGTTGGGGCCGGAGCAATAGCACAGCGGGAGGGCGTTTGCCTGGATGCAGCCGACCCAGGGTTTGATCCCAGGCACCCATATGGTCTCTGGGTGTGGCCCCACCAAAATAAATAAAATGTTTTAATTAAAGAAGAAGAAATCATTGGTTGTCATTGGAGATGGGGAAACCAAGTGAAGACTAGAGCCGAGTGTCAGGAGCCAAGAATCGCGCCTCCGGCCGCTCCAAACGCCTCCGCAGCCACAGCGTTGGAAGGAGAGACTCAGGTTTGCCTGCGGCAGAGTAAGGGGGAGAGCTCTGTGGGCACTCGGACCTGCTGACCGCAGAGCCCCGGCCGTGCCGACGTGAGGACCTCTGAGCTTACCACCGAACACAGGCCCAGATTTCACTTGTGGGGGAAAGTGTGTGCGTGTGTGTGCGTGTGTGTGTGTGTGTGCGCCGCACCAGAGACTCAGTACAATCGGTGAGATACTGGCACCACAGCCGATTCCAGATTTGATACCCGAACCCCATGTGGTCCCCCCAAGTCCCACCAGGAGTGACCCCTGAGCGCAGAGCCAGGGGCAAGCCCCGACACCACCGGGCACGCCCTCAACAACACACAACACACAACGTTTCAGATAAAGCCCACCCTGGCAGGGGCGGCTCTCGGGCCGCTGCCCCGTGCCTTTCTCTGAGGCCCTTCCGACACCAGCCCTGACGGAGGAGCACCAGAGGATGCTGATCCCACGTAAATCGTTTGTCAGCCGCTGCCCTGGTGAACCTCGTGAGTTCACTCCATCCACCTCCTTCCCATCCTGAGTCAGGCGGGAGGGGGAGAGAGAGGAGGGGAGAGAGGGGAGAGGAAGGGAGGGAAGGGAGGGAGGGGAGAGGAAGGGAGGGGAGGGGAGGGGAGGGAGGGAAAGAGAGGAGAGGGGAGGGGAGGGAGGGGAGGGGAAGGGAGGGGAGGGGAGGGGCTGGAGCAATAGTCCAGCCAGGAGAGCGTTTGCCTTGCATGCGACCAGACCCAGGTTTGATCCCTGGCATCCATATGGTCCCCTGAGCACCGCCAGGAGTAATTCCTGAGTGCAGAGCCACGAGTAACCTCTGAGCATTGCCGGGTGTGACCCAAAAAGCAAGAGAGAGAGAGAGAGAGAGAGAGAGAGAGAGAGGAGAGAAAGGAGAGAGGAAAGAAAAGAAAGGAGAGAGAGGAGAGAGGAGAGAGCACCCAGGCTGTGAGCAGCTCTCACACATGTGGAACACTGAGCCAAGACACACACACACACACACACACACACACACACACACACACACACACCTGCAGTCCCTCGGAGAAAGCTTCTGGAGCTCACAGGCACAGCAGCCGCCACCGTCCCGGGTGTGTACAAGCGCCCAGCACCCCAGATCCAAGCTTAGGATGCTCCGCTTCAATCCCAGCAACCAAGCCGGCTGCAGGCTGGAACCTGGGGCCCTTTCCAGGCATCAAGGGGCTAAGTCAGTACCGGATCCATTCAGGGTCCTTGCTCTAACGCTGGTAGCAGGGGCTCCTGGCCTCGGCCCGGCCACTCACCCAGAAACCCCTCGGTCCCTTGGGGGCTGGGGGCTGCCCAGTCCCTCAGGGAGGCCTCCAGGCACTGCAGAAGGGAGTTTCCTCGTGAAACTTGGACACATTGCAGGCCCTGCCACAGGTTTCTAGAACCTTCTAGAATTCTGCTTCCTCACAGAGAAAGCACATCAGACCCCTCCGGCAGGCGCACAGGTGCAGCCCCTCGGCCCTCGTGGGCTGCGTGGTCCTAACTAAGTGTGCACTGAGGGGGCAGCGTTTCCAGGGCCCCCACCCCTGCAAGCAGCCAGGGCCCTTCCTGCATCATGATGGATTGGAAGGGGAAGACCAGGAAGGGGGTGCTCAGATGGTATTGGGGGCGGCCACAGTCAGGCCTCCCCCTGGGGGCCGGTGGAAGAAGCCGATGAGCAGGAAGAAACCTGAAAACCGCCCACAGTGCGGGAGCTGAACAGGGACAGGACAGAGCCAGATTTCCGGGAGACCTGAAGCCCCCACACCAGCTTCCGGGCTCTGAGAGGTCTCTAGGGGTAGAGTTGGGAATGGCACTTTCTGGAATGATCGCCTGACTCCTGGCGTCACCCGGCACCCAACGTCCAGCCACCGCTGGGTGTTGCTGAGGACTGAGACCAGATTGTCAAACTCTTAACAGCTGAAGCCCAGGCGCTCAGTACGGCGGTCACAGCGGCAGCTCGGAGCCTGAGCACAGGCTCTGTCCAGAGGAGGTTCACTTCCCCCCCGAAAAACAAGGTCCCCCAGATCAATAGGAAGTGACCCCCCAACCCAAGCGAATGAGCCAGGAGAAATCCCACCCTGCAATACCACAAAGATTGGCCACAAAGCCAAAATAAGTTAACAAAAGTCAAGTAAGAGTATCATGATCGCATGGTGAGCAAAATCCCTCAGCAGCTCTCATGGGACACAATTCCTCCTTCTGAGTCTGACATGTGTGTCCGCACACACACACGCACACGGCACACATGCCCACGCACACGCCCTCATGCTCACACACGCACATGCACACACAGACACACAGAGACACACGCGCACACACACAGTCCGCCCTCCGAGGGCAGCAGCTGCCTGTCTGGGTTCAGGACGGCGCCGCCTGTGCTCGCCCCCACACAGGCTCTCAAAATTCCCGGGCGCACATTTTCCTCTAGAATAGTTACAAATCTGGGGAAAATGGAAACCTGCCGACAGAAAAGGGGGTGCGGGTGGGGGCAGAAACATTCTGAGGCACGTTCTGGGAGATCAGGAGCAGCCCAGCCCGACACACAGGACGCTGGGGGCCCGGACACCCCAGAACAACACAACACAGGCCGGAGAGTGTGGGGTGAAGGCGCCTGCCCGGAGCCCGCCGCCCCCCTGCACCCCGCGCCCACCGCCCAGCAGCAAACACGGTTCCCGGGACCCAACCAGGACTCACTCCCCAGCACGGCACAGGAACAGCCCCTGGGCACCACCAGGTGTGGCCCCAAACCCAAAATAAATAAAGACCAAACGCCCCGAAGGAGACCACCGCGAGCTCAGACGCGCCCCTGCGCGTGTTCTGGCTCAGGAAGCACCGCACAGACCCCGGGATGGTCAGAAGCAGCTGAAGTGACTGAACTGGGAACCGACCCGCCCCGCCCGAGTCATGGGCACGTGCGCCGAGGGGCAGCTGGGGTTCAGGAGGCCCCAAAAACAGCTTGGCTAGAGCACTGCTCGTGGTCACGCCCCAGACGGGGGGCTTCCCGAGGCCGTGTCCAGTCACTGACAGGTGTACACACACGCACAGCCGTGCACCCGCGCACACGCCGCACGCATGCACACCCCCAATAAGGCTCTTGGAGACGGACGCAACTGGCGTGCCCTGACCCTCCCCGCGGCTGAGCCCAGCCCGAGCGCATGGAGACATCTGCTGAGTCACGTGCCAACCTGGCTCTGCCGAATCCATGGTTTTCAAAGCGAGGTTTGCTCTGTGTTTTTTAATTGCTCTAGACCCCACCCCGTTTCAATCCACCATTAATATACTTTATAGTAGTATAAGGGAAGATGGGGGGGGGCATTATCTCTCCCAGGAAGTGACTCCAAAGCGAAAACGCCCACCTGGGCAGCGTAAGGTACCGAGTTGTAGCCCTGGCACTGCCCACATGCGCGCTGAGCTCTGGGACGCACGGCACAGGCTCAGGGCGAGCAGCCTCAGGAGCGCCA
Organism: Cryptotis parvus; assembly: GCA_021461705.1. NCBI lineage: Eukaryota > Metazoa > Chordata > Mammalia > Eulipotyphla > Soricidae > Cryptotis > Cryptotis parvus. The sequence goes on along the minus strand of JAJIBD010001174.1, from coordinate 49,124 downwards.
CCAGGCGTGCGTCGGCACAACTGCAGTATGTGTGGGCTCGGCACACACCCTGCTAGCTCCACCGCAAAGGGGTGCCCCAAGCCAACACCAAGCACGCGAGCGCTGCCCAGCAACCCCACTGACAAAAGAGAGGGGGCGGGAAGAGGGGCTTAGGGCAGGGAAGGCGGCTGCTCCCACTCACAGTCTCGGGGGCTGATTGCAATCCTCTGTCGCCTCGCGCCCGGTTATCTTTCAAAAAACGACCCGATATATTACCTGCTTGTGAGTGCCCCCATGCAGTGCTGGAGCGTTAGCAACATTCAGCAAGAGCAGGGACGTGGCTCGGGGTCCAAGACTGCGGCCCCCAGGTGGAGAGAGCGCCGGGACTAGGATTTGAACTCACCGCTCTGAGCCCCGAGCCCTCCTCACACTGCGCACTAAAGCCCACGGGCCCAGGCAGCCGAAAGGGCAAGACTGGCCAATAGGGGCTATTCAACCCCCCAACGAAAATGGGCCACACCGGGCAATGTTCAGGGTTACTCCTGGCTCTGCACTCAGGAATTACTCCTGGCGGTGCTCGGGGACCTCAGGACGGAACCAGGGCCGGCCTCAATGCGCAAGTACTTGATCCCTTACACTTTCTGTGGCACCAGGGTTTTTTTTAGATCATTTTCATTTAAGACCATGGCAGAGCAGAACTGCAAACAAAGCAAAGGTCCTGTCTTCAAGCGAAGAACACGGGGATCCTGGGTCCCCAGCGTCCGAGCTGAGCGCACTGTTAGACCCGGGTGCCGAGAACGGTCCCGGGCAGGGCCTGGGAAAGCACGGAGCGCCGCGGTGCAGTTCCCCGTCCGTCCACCAGGGGACAGCCTGGCACCTTCCAATGCGGAGAAACCGTCGGCGCCCTCCGCAGCTGAGCGTCCCCGGCGCCCTATTACTGTACTCTGTATTAGCATGCTGGTAAATTTAGCAGCATAAACAGAAAAAAAAAATTAAGTTAAGACATGTGACGGAGCTATAAATAATCGTGTCTGAAATCTCTAGTGTGAAACCGGGAACTTTTCACTCAAAACCTAAACCAAGATAAACCCGGAGACCCAGGGGGCAAACTCTAGGGAGGGGTTTGGAGAAAGGGCTGGTGCACGGGAACCCCAAACCCAAAGGGCTTCGATGCTATTAAAAAAGAGGAAAAAGAGGAGAAAGAAAAGGAAAAAAAAAAGAAAGCTCCGAAAGCCGCGCCCGCGAGCTCTGCGAGTTCAGCCTCTTCTATCCATTTCATGCCCGGGAAGGGGGTCGCGGGCAGCCTTAGAGTCACAGGCGTGGAGATCCGGGCTCCCTCGGAGCTGGGGCGCAAACACCCCCTACTGCTGCCGAGCCGCAGAGACCTCCCCGACCTGGACCCCAGGCGCGCGCTCCCTCCAGCTTTCCACCCCCATGTGACTTCAGGTGGCACCCCTCCCCACCCCCCATGGCACCGAGGCATACCAGCTGCCCTTTTCCCTGGGTACTACTTGGGCTAGCCCACAAATTAGCCTGTTTACTGGTTCCCATGGTTACGCCCCGCCCCTCCCCATTGCGCACGCAGCGCGCACCCGGCGCACAGCCTGGAAGGGGCGGGCTCTGCCTGCCTCCCCACCCTGCACCCCCGCATTCCGATCTGTGCGGGACCAGCAGTCTCGCCTCTAGGCATTTCATTTTTTTCCTGGTCACTCGATAAACCAATACTGGAGGGGGACGGGGGCGTGCCGGGGCGGAGCTGAAGCCCAGCTTTACACAGCCCGGGGGTTGGAGCCCAGCCTCGCAAGGCCACCCCAACGCTGCTGGGTACATGAAGCCTTAGTGACACCCCCCCAGCACCGCTGGGTACATGAAGCCTAAATGTCCCCCCAGCACCGCTGGTGATATTTGGGCGCGGGCACAGGCGCGCGCGCGCGACACAGAGACACACATGGACAGACATACACAGACACACGGACATACGCACACACAGATACGCAGGCGCACACACACGCGCACGCGAGCACACGCCGTTCTCGGGGGTGGGGTGCAGGCCTGGCGCCTGCATGGAGACAGCCCCCGGCTCTGGGCTTCGGAGAGCTTGCGGGGCTCAAGGCACTCCCGGCACAGACGCCACCCCGCCATCCCGCCGTTGCCAGGACGACCATTGTCATCACATCCCGGGCTGGCTGGGCTGGGGCCAGCTGACAGGGAGAATGATTTTACTGGGGCTCAAGTAACTGCATCCACAGGCCGAACCCCAGCTGATGGCTGGAGGCGGGCAAACAGAGGATCCAACTGGATTCCTGGGCTGAGGCTGACCAGAAGCCGCCCACGGGGAGGAGAGGGACAGGAGGAGGCGTTGTTGGAACCAAACTGCCTCTTTATCAGGCCTATGCTAATGCCAGCCGCTCCTGGAATTCCAACTGCTAAGGAACATTACAAACGGAAGGGGAAAGAAAACATCTGGGTCAAGGAAACAGCCTGGGGGGTCAGCAGGGGTCAGCAGGGGTCACGGACACCATCCCCCCCACCGCAGCTCCACACCCTTGTTCTCTGCCACGGAACCACCTGTCCGTGGGCAGAGTGCCACTGAGGGCTGGGAAGGCTGCCTCATCCCGCCCCAAAAGAATCAGATTTAATGAGCATTTAGAAGCATACTTCCCCACATGGTCGCTGTTAGCATTGAAATATTTATGCTAGAACATTTCATACTGCTATATGTTGTTTTTTTTTTGCACCACACCCGACAATGCTCAGGGGTTACTCCTGGCTCTACACTCAGGAATTACTCCTGGCGGTGCTTGGGGACCTTATGGGATGCCAGGGATTGAACCTGGGTTGGCGCGTGCAAGGTAAACGCCCTCCCTGCTGTGCTATCGCTCCGGCCCCCATATTGCTATATGTATAGTCCGTTAAATACTGCCTGCTTGTGTGTCCAAAGGTAAGTCACTGACACTAACTCATACCTGTGACTAGCTAATACTGCAGGCATTTAATTAATGCAAGGTGCAATTCAACATTTTTCATATCCTACATCAGATATATTTCTAACAGAGTTGCATTCATGACAACTTTGGGGGCTGGGAGGTGGTACAGTAGGGAGGGCGCTTGCCTTGCATGTAGCCGACCTGGGTGTGATCCCGGAATCCCAGATGGTCCTCTGAGCACCACCAGGGGGTGATCCCTGAGAGCAGAGCCAGGAGTAACGCCTGGATATCCCTGGAGTGTGACCCCAAGACAAAATATCTTTTTTCCTGCAGATAATACAGAGAGCAGGGAGCTGGCCTTGCACGCTGCTGAGTGGGCTCCCCTGAGCCCATCAGGAGTGATCCCTGAGCACAGAGTCAGAAGAAAGCCCTGAGCAACGCAGGGTGTGGTCCAAATACCAAATCAAGCCAAACTGAAAATTCACTTTGAAGAAGCCAGAGGCTGGTCCAGAAGGGAAGGCAGTGCTTGCCTGTGTGCGGCTGCGCAGCCAGGACGCTGGTTCAAATCCTCAGTACCACGTATGGTTCCCGAGCAGCCGATCTGTGACCCGGGTGACCAGCGATCGGCCAAATGAGATCACAAGCTAAGGGCTCCTGCAAGCCGGGAGTCGGTCAAGCATGTTCCCACGAGCGCTCTGCCCTGCAAGCCGACTAGGCCCAGCAAAGAAGCCAGCGTGGGCCATCCTGGAGGCCTATGCCTGAGCTGTCCATAGTGAGGAGCTAAAGGACCTACCCTGTGACCCCCAATGGCCCCTGCACTCCCCCTAGGTGGCACCCACCTTTCCTCCATCCCAGGCCCCCAGTACCTGCCTGGGGAGTTGACATTTACAATCTCCCAGATGAGAGGAAGTGAGCTTGTCTCTGACAACTCCCCTTCTCCCACCAACGACGGTTTTGCCCTTAGAAGCCACAGGACCACTCTCTTTATCAGGGGTGGGGGGGAAGAGCACCTGGCAGTGCTCAGGCCTCACTCCTGGCAGGCTCAGGGATGCCGGGATCGGACCTGATCTGCCACATGCTCGGCAAACGCCCTCCCCGCTGTACTGAGGCTCCAGCCCCCCAGCATGGATTCCGGAGTGACTGACATGGGACAGTGAGTAAATGAAGGGTTTCTCCAGGCACGAAGCCACTGGGGCGAGCAGAGCCCTCCTGGGACCCAGATTCCCAGCCTGCTCCCCGGGTGCTTTTGTTTTTTGTTTTGTTTTGTTTGGGTTTGTCTCGGGGTGTGGCGGGGATTTGGTGAGTAAGAGAGACACAACAGATTGGCAAGTCCAACCATCTGCCGCTAACCTAGCAATGAGATTACTGCGGCAGAGAGGGCTGGAAAGTTCTTGAGAGCGAGCGAGCGAGCGAGAGAGAGCGAGCGAACAAGAGAGAGAGAGCCTCTGCATCCTGCCACCCCATACGAGGCCCCAGGCCTGGCACTGTGACGCAAGGCCCCGACGGTGACCTGTTCCTTCCGCCTCTGCAGCCAACACCAGGCAACAGTGGCCGCTATCCTCAGGCTCTGTGCCGCCTCCCCAACCCCAAAACCAAGCTGCAAATGTCACAGTGTCCTGGTCTTTCAAACAAGGAGCGCAGGGGCTGACAGACTTACTGGCCACCCGTCGAGCTGAGCGCGTGGGTCATCTGTCCACAGGCATGGCAGTCAGCTGAGCTGGGAAGAGGCGGAAGCCAAGTCCAGCAGGATGAGTACCACATCGAAGCCCAGTTAATATGGCCCAGGCCCCCGCTCCCCAGAACCCACTGGGGCCGTCCTGTGCACAGCTAACGAAAAGATCCAGGAGTCCGGGAAGGCGCGGTGGCCAGCAGCGACAGTCCTGCAAAGCGAGCATGAGGCTGAGACTACTCCGGTGCCTCCCACATAGAACAAGGGCTGACCCAGACGCTGTCTGCGACCCACAGGTCTGGGCAGTATTTGGCACTTGGCCGGTGTCTGTGAGCCTGTGACTAAAGTATGGAGCCCCTTGGTGAGCCCCAACTGCCAAACATGTGAGCACCTCAGCTGGGAGTGAGCACCACGGCCAGCATCACCTCCCAGAGAGCACCACGGCCAGTGACACCTCCCCTATGAGCACCACGGCCAGCGTCACCTCCCCCGTGAGTACCATGGCCAGTGTCACCTCCCCTATGAGCACCACAGCCAGCATCACCTCCCAGAGAGCACCACGGCCAGTGTCACCTCCCCCATGAGCACCACGGCCAGCATCACCTCCCAGAGAGCACCACGGCCAGTGTCACCTCCCCCTATGAGCACCACGGCCAGCGTCACCTCCCCGTGAGCACCATGGCCAGTGTCAAATCCCCGTGAGCACCATGGCCAGTGTCACCTCCCCCATGAGCACCACGGCCAGCGTCACCTCCCCTATGAGCACCACGGCCAGTGTCACCTCCCCTGTGAGCACCAAGGCCAGCGTCCACCTCCCCGTGAGCACCACGGCCAGCGCCACCTCCCCCATGAGCACCACGGCCAGTGTCACCTCCTCTGTGAGCACCACGGCCAGTGTCACCTCCCCATGAGCACCACGGCCAGTGTCATCTCCCCTGTGAGCACCATGGCCAGTGTCACCTCCCCGTGAGCACCACGGCCAGCGTCACCTCCCCTATGAGCACCACGGCCAGCATCACCTCCCCCGTGAGCACCACGGCCAGCGTCACCTCCCCTGTGAGCACCAAGGCCAGTGTCACCTCCCCCGTGAGCACCACGGCCAGCGTCACCGCCCCGTGAGCACCACGGCCAGTGTCACCTCCCCGTGAGCACCACGGCCAGCGTCACCTCCGGCTGTGAGCACCAAGGCCAGCGTCACCTCCCACGTGAGCACCACGGCCAGTGTCACCTCCCCTATGAGCACCACGGCCAGTGTCACCTCCCCCATGGGCGGCATGGCCAGTGTCACCTCCCACGTGAGCACCACGGCCAGTGTCACCTCCCCTGTGAGCACCACGGCCAGCGTCACCTCCCCGTGAGCACCACGGCCAGTGTCACCTCCCCCATGAGCACCACGGCCAGTGTCACCTCCCCTGTGAGCACCACGGCCAGTGTCACCTCCCCCGTGAGCACCACGGCCAGCGCCACCTCCCCCATGAGCACCACGGCCAGTGTCACCTCCCCATGAGCACCACGGCCAGTGTCACCTCCTCTGTGAGCACCATGGCCAGCGCCACCTCCCCATGAGCACCACGGCCAGTGTCACCTCCCCTATGAGCACCACGGCCAGTGTCACCCCCCCCGTGAGCATCACGGCCAGCGTCACCTCCCCATGAGCACCATGGTCAGTGTCACCTCCTCTGTGAGCACCATGGCCAGCGTCACCTCCCACGTGAGCACCACGGCCAGTGTCACCTCCCCGTGGGCGGCATGGCCAGCATCACCTCCCCTGTGAGCACCACGGCCAGTGTCACCTCCCCTGTGAGCACCACGGCCAGTGTCACCTCCCCGTGAGCACCACGGCCAGCGTCACCTCCCCCATGAGCACCACGGCCAGTGTCACCTCCCACGTGAGCACCACGGCCAGTGTCACCTCCACTATGAGCACCACGGCCAGCGTCACCTCCCCGTGAGCACCACGGCCAGTGTCACCTCCCCCATGAGCACCACGGCCAGTGTCACCTCCTCTGTGAGCACCATGGCCAGCGTCACCTCCCACGTGAGCACCACGGCCAGTGTCACCTCCCCTATGAGCACCACGGCTAGCGTCACCTCCCCTGTGAGCACCACGGCCAGTGTCACCTCCCCGTGAGCACCACGGCCAGCGTCACCTCCCCTGTGAGCACCACGGCCAGCGTCACCTCCCACGTGAGCACCACGGCCAGTGTCACCTCCCCTATGAGCACCATGGCCAGCGTCACCTCCCACGTGAGCACCACGGCCAGTGTCACCTCCCCTATGAGCACCACGGCCAGCATCACCTACCCTGTGAGCACCACGGCCAGTGTCACCTCCCCCGTGAGCACCACGGCCAGCGTCACCTCCCCTGTGAGCACCACGGCCAGCGCCACCTCCCCGTGAGCACCACGGCCAGTGTCACCTCCCCTATGAGCACCACAGCCAGCGCCACCTCCCCTGTGAGCACCACGGCCAGCGTCACCTCCCACGTGAGCACCAAGGCCAGTGTCACCTCCACTATGAGCACCACGGCCAGCATCACCTACCCTGTGAGCACCACGGCCAGTGTCACCTCCCCTGTGAGCACCACGGCCAGCGCCACCTCCCCCGTGAGCACCACGGCCAGTGTCACCTCCCTATGAGCACCACAGCCAGCGTCACCTCCTGTGAGCACCACGGCCAGCGTCACCTCCCACGTGAGCACCAAGGCCAGCGTCACCTCCCCTGTGAGCACCACGGCCAGCATCACCTACCCTGTGAGCACCACGGCCAGTGTCACCTCCCCGTGAGCACCACGGCCAGCGTCACCTCCCTGTGAGCACCACGGCCAGCGTCACCTCCCGTGAGCACCACAGCCAGTGTCACCTCCCCCTATGAGCACCACAGCCAGCGTCACCTCCCCTGTGAGCACCACGGCCAGCGTCACCTCCCACGTGAGCACCAAGGCCAGTGTCACCTCCACTATGAGCACCACGGACAGCGTCACCTCCCCCGTGAGCACCACGGCCAGTGTCACCTCCCCATGAGCACCACGGCCAGTGTCACCTCCTCTGTGAGCACCATGGCCAGCGCCACCTCCCACGTGAGCACCACGGCCAGTGTCACCTCCCCTATGAGCACCACGGCTAGCGTCACCTCCCCTGTGAGGCACCACGGCCAGTGTCACCTCCCCCGTGAGCACCACGGCCAGCGTCACCTCCCTGTGAGGCACCACGGCCAGCGTCACCTCCCACGTGAGCACCACGGCCAGTGTCACCTCCCCTATGAGCACCACGGCCAGCGCCACCTCTCCTGTGAGCACCACGGCCAGTGTCACCTCCCCGTGAGCACCACGGCCAGCGTCACCTCCCCGTGAGCACCACGGCCAGCGTCACCTCCCCGTTAGCACCACAGCCAGCGTCACCTCCCCCGTGAGCACCACGGCCAGTGTCACCTCCCCGTGAGCAGCATGGCCAGCGTCACCTCCCACGTGAGCACCACGGCCAGTGTCACCTCCCCTGTGAGCACCACGGCCAGTGTCACCTCCCCGTGAGCACCACGGCTAGCGTCACCTCCCTGTGAGCACCACGGCCAGTGTCACCTCCCCCGTGAGCACCACGGCCAGCGTCACCTCCCCTGTGAGCACCACGGCCAGCGTCACCTCCCACGTGAGCACCACGGCCAGTGTCACCTCCCCTATGAGCACCACGGCCAGCGTCACCTCTCCTGTGAGCACCACGGCCAGTGTCACCTCCCCGTGAGCACCACGGCCAGCGTCACCTCCCCGTGAGCACCACGGCCAGCGTCACCTCCCCCGTTAGCACCACAGCCAGCGTCACCTCCCCTGTGAGCACCACGGCCAGTGTCACCTCCCCCGTGAGCACCACGGCCAGCGTCACCTCCCACGTGAGCACCACGCCAGCGCCACCTCCCCGCGTGAGCACCACAGCCAGTGTCACCTCCCCGTGAGCACCACGGCCAGCGTCACCTCCCCTGTGAACACCACGGCCAGCGTCACCTCCCCTGTGAGCACCACGGCCAGCGTCACCTCCCCTATGAGCACCACGGCCAGTGTCACCTCCCCATGAGCACCACGGCCAGCGTCACCTCCCCTGTGAGCACCACGGCCAGCGTCACCTCCCCCGTGGAGCACCACGGCCAGCGTCACCTCCCCGTGAGCACCATGGCCAGCGTCACCTCCCCTGTGAGCACCACGGCCAGCGTCACCTCCCCTATGTGCACCACGGCCAGTGTCACCTCCCCCCATGAGCACCACGGCCAGCGTCACCTCCCCTATGAGCACCACGGCCAGCGTCACCTCCCCTGTGAGCACCACGGCCAGCGTCACCTCCCCTGTGAGCACCACGGCGTGTCACCTCCCCTATGTGCACCACGGCCAGTGTCACCTCCCCCATGAGCTCCACGGCCAGCATCACCTCCCCTATGAGCACCACGGCCAGCGCCACCTCCCCTATGAGCACCACGGCCAGTGTCACCTTCCCTGTGAGCACCACGGCCAGCGTCACCTCCCCGTGAGCACCACGGCCAGTGTCACCTCCTCCATGAGCACCACGGCCAGTGTCACCTCCCCTGTGAGCACCATGGCTGAGTGCACCCCATACCACTGCCCGGAAACACCACAACCAAGAGCGTGTGCAGCCCGGATCATCCGAACCACACCTAAAGGGCTAGGGTGCATTGGAAGCACAGCCCTGCCCAGCTCACCCGCAGTTACAGGATCCCCTAAGGGAAACAGGGTGGCAGTCGTTTTACAGGAAGAAAACCTGACACAGAGAGGGTGGCCATTTTGCCTGAGAACACACAGCCAGGGAAACAGAGAGCACATGAAGGTGGGAAATGCAGCTCAGCGCTTGACCCTCGCCAACACACTCCCTGGCCAGGGCTGTCTAGGAGCGGGTGTGTATAATGTAAGTTACCGGAATACACTTCTCGTCATGTAAGCACCTAGACATGTGTCCGTAACACACATATTGTAAGGCACAAGCAGCAACACATGTCATATGTAGTATATAATATATAGCTTACCCACAGATATAATATATAACATGTTACATAAAAGAAAACATACAGATTTATGTGTGTAAGTCATATAATATCTATTTTTATTTTTCCCAGGTATATCTTATAATAAGCATCTATTAACTGGGTTATTTAAAATAAATAGTAGCCCAACCCCGGGAGAAGACAGACTGCCGTGCCTTGGTTTTATCTAGGGTTTCAGAACTAGGCCAGAGGGGGAGGCAGGCAGGCCTGGGCTGGTCTGAGCCCAGTATTCTCAGGCCTGGGTGGAACTACATAGAGAAGATGAGGCGGGTCCTGAGAACACAGGTTCCCCTGCTTCACAGAACTGAGTCCCCACAAGAAGGGACCTCAACAGAGCAACGCCAGAATTGCAAAGCAAGAAATCCACAGGATAGTGGCAGGGCCTGGCAACCTTGGTGGCTCATGGCCAATATCTAGATGCCCTGAGGTGGACAAATGGGGGTAGAAGCCCCAAGGAGGCAAGACGCAAGGGACGGCACTTCCTCCCAAGCCACCCTGTCCTGGACAAAGACAAACATTTGTGGGCACTGCCTCCTAGAACGTCTCTAGAAGCTCACTGGCCAGTAGGGACAGTCACGGGGCCATAATCAACCAATCAGAATCCACTTGGCTTAGTCTAATCAGAAGTGGCCGTGGCTGGCTTGCCTGCCCAGAAAAGGCATCAGGCTGATTCCGGGCTCGGGGAGCCAGGGGTACGGCTCCAGGTTTGCGTAGGCAAGCAGGCATGTCGGCCATGCTCAGAGCTGGCCTCGGGAAGGACAAGCAGCTGTGGACATGTCCAGTGAGGGCAGACTCTTCCCACGACTTCTCAGCCCCTGTTGAGGACAACCAGAACTAGCAGCATTTTCTTCACCTTCATTTTTTAAGTCCAGCCTTTGGTGTTTGCTCCTCCCCGGTAACTTCCCAACTTCCCACTTCAGAGAGACTGTCCCTAGACTGAGTTCCTGGGCAAAAGGGCGGTACGAGCTACATGTACCATTCCTGCCAGACCAAAAGCACCTTCTTCTAGGGGCCGGAGTGATACTACAGTGGGGAGCACGTTTGCCCTTACATGCGGCCGACCCAGGTTCGATCCTCGGCATCCCATTTGGTCCCCCAGCAATCCCTGAGCATTGCTGGGTGTGACCCAAAAAGGAAAAAAATTATTTTTTATTATTTTTTTTTTGCTTTTTGGGTCACACCCGGGATGCTCAGGGGTTACTCCCTGGCTCTGCACTCAGGAATCACTCCTGGCGGTGCTCAGGGGACCATATGGGATGCCGGGGATCGAACCTGGGCCAGCATGGGCCGGCCGCACAAGGCAAACGCCCTACCCGCTGGGCTGTTGCTCCAGCCCCAAAAAAGGGAAAAAATTTAAAAAGGCATGTTCTTCTAACAGCATATCCTGAACCCTTGGACAACCTGGTTTGAACTGTCTGGATCTTCTTATACAGATATAAAGAAAAAATAAATTCAAGGCCAGCGAGATAGTAGGGGAGTGAAGTTTCTTGCCTTGCACGTGGTCGCCCGGCTCAATCCCCGGCACCACACTCCCCCTTCAAGCATTTCCAGATGTGATTCCCTAAGCACAAGCCCTGAATGCCACTGAATGTGGCCCCCAAACAAAAATAAGTAAATCCAGGGTGGGCTCTTTGTATCCATGGTCCCCACAGTCATGCATTCAATCAACTGTGTTCGTTCAGTGGTGGACCACGAGACGGGCACCAGTTGTAAGAGACTTGAGAATCTGTGGATTCGGGTACTGGCATCATCCAACTGCCAACATTCATATCAAGGAATATCATTGCTTTAGGGGAGCCAAAAGCTAAGGGGGATTTTCCGTTGGAAGCCCCCTAGCCCCTGATTTGCTCAAGAGCCAACTGTGGGGGCCACAGAGATAGTTCCCGGTTAAGGCTCTTGCCTGGCAAATGGCCAACACTCATTTAACCTGTGGCACTGCATACACTGAGCACCTCCAGGAGCGACTCATGAGCACAAAGCCAGGAGCAGTTACCGAGCACTGCCGAATGTAGCTCTGAAACACAAGAACCCATTGGCATGAGGTGCCAAGACTAGTCCAATTCCCTGTCACAGACAGAAAGTGGATCAGAGGTTAGACTGAATGTCTGTGAGTAAATCCCTGCTCCCCAAAATTCTTTTATGTAAAACCTAAACCCCCAATGTGATGGTATGTAGGGGGTGGGCTTAGGAGGTGATTTAAGGTTTTTCCGGAAGAGTGTGAGGACAGGACGTGTGCTCTGACAGCAGAGAGGGCCAGGGAGAGCCCGACGTGGACACACCTCCCATGCAGGAGGCCTGGCTTTTCCCCCCAACACAGCATGGTCCCCACCACTGCCAGAAGTAAACCCGAAGAACTGAATCTGGAATAGCCCCTGAGACTGCCAGATGTGGCAAAAACAAAAACGGGGGAGGAAGGGAGAGAGAGACAGAGACGGAGAATTCTGCTCTATGGGAACACAGTGAGAATCCAGCTAAAGCGGGTGCTCGCCTCGACCTGAGCCCCGGAGCTGGGAGAGAATGCTTGCAGGCTCCCAGCCCATCCGCAGGGTTCAGTTTTGATGGTCCAAGCTGCCAGGTAAGTCAGCAATCAAGAGGACAGAGACGGAGCTCAGCGTAAGAAGTTCTAGAAGGGGCCGGAGCGATAGCCCAGCGGTAGGGCATTTGCCTTGCACGTGGCCAGCCCGTGCCGGCCCAGGTTTGATCCCGACATCCCATATGGTCCCCCGAGCACCGCCAGGAGTAATTCCTGAGTGCAGAGTCAGGAGACACCCCTGAGCATTGCCGGGTGTGACCCAAAAAAGCAAAAAAAAAAAAAAAAAAGTTCTAGAAGGAGGAGGGGGTTGGAGGGGCGAGGACGACACAGCCCAACTAGAGGACTCTGAGCCACCAACAGTGCACTTCCAGGAATGGTCCACATTCTGTTCCCTGCGGTTTATGATTCCAACAGGAGGTTCATCTGGGAGCCCGAAGGAGTCAAGGGTCCGTCTGACAGCAGTAGAGAGACCTGCCAGGCGTCTGCTGGGATCAGCCCATCCCTGTGGCCCCACACAGGGAGAAAACCCAGTTTGCTATCTCCAACCCCACACCTAGGAGAGAGGTCTCCAGGGAAGGGAAAGCAGACCTCAACGGTCTGTTTGATTATCGGGAGCAGCGCTCAATGAAGGGGGCAGCTGCGAGGGGGGCTCTCCAGGGAGAAGGACCCGAGGTGACGTGCAGGGACCTGGCCGGCCAGCTCCGGTGCTGGTGGTGACCTCAAACTTTCCACCAGAATCCCCACTCGCACACAACGAGGCTCTTAGGGGAAAATTAACCCAGTTCCCCAGGGCCAAGATTTTCCATGTTTAGCTTCAACCCCAAGGAAAAAATTTGTTAGAAAGTTTGGAGGGTGTGACTATTTTTAAGTGAGTCTTGGCTCTGGTTTTTTCTCTTTGGTACCTGTTACCATCTAAAGGACAAAACGGGGCCGGAGCAGTAGGACAGCAGGGAGGGCGTTTGCCTTGCACGTGGCCGACTTGGGTTTCTGGAGCACCGCCAGGAGTAATCCCTGAGTGCAGAGCTACGGTTACCTAGTGGGCAGAAGCCCGAATAGCTGTCTCATGCCCTCTAGCACACAGTACAGACCACCCCCCGAAGAATTACCCTGTCCCAAGTGCAGCCCCCTTCTTCAGCTGAAAACCCTTCTCGCTGCCAGGGGAGCATCTGAATTTCCCAGAGGGCTGCCCGGTAGCCAGGCCAGGAAGAAGGCGCTGGCCCTCGGGAGTAGGTTATTCAGGCACAAGCCCCCAGTTCAAACCGCAGCACAGAACGATCCAAGCAGACCCTGAGCACCACCAGGAGTGCTCCAAAGAGCAACGAACAGTTATGAAAAACGCAAACCCAGGTGCCCACCCTCCAGTCTCAAGGAGTGTGTGTGTATGGGGGTGTGGGGGGGCTTCAGCTTGTTACTCGTGGCGCTTCTGGAATGCATTTCCTTCAGATGATGGCTTGAGAACGGCAGACTGAGAGCCCCGGACTCAGGATTCCACAACCAAAAGCTCCCTTGAACGCTGCAAAGGCACCCAGCAGAGCAGGCCGCTATGCTAAGGCCCTCGGTGTTCCAGTCTCTGGCAAGTTCTAAACACTTCGGTGGCAAGAGCGCCTCAAGGCTTCCAGCCCGACTTGCTTTGGATGGGGCCCCTCTCCCCAACGTACCACTCAGATCCCATCTGACTGCGTCTGCGTTTGTTTACACCATACACCATAACGGGGGTGCTTGGTTTTTTTTTTCTCCCCTTTCCCACTCGGAGCCACGGTGGGACACTTTTCTGCCAAACCTTGCATCACACTCTAATGGTGTAATGGAAATAAGGCGAGACCGGGAGCCAGGAGACTTGGGTTCCAGCAGATGGGAAAAGGAGGTCTCAGAGTGGAATATTGCGACATCCCCCCTCTCCCCTCCACGGCTCCCGCGCTCCCTTGATGACGAGGGACAGGCCCTGGGCCGCCGTGCGACGTGGAGGAACACGGCCACCGGTCCCTTCAGCCAAAGCACGTCACAGGCCTGTCTCAGGGAAGGGGCTGGGGCCGGGAGTGGGACTGAGGGAGGCTCTTCCATTCTTAGCCCCTCGGGCTCCATCACAAGCGTTCATTCCTCTTGACAGGAAGGGCCTCTGGCAGCGGAAGCGAAGTTCCAAAATTTGGCAGGGAGGGAGGAGGAGAAATGGGAGCTGCTAAGCTGTGGCATGACCCCTGCTCACAGCCCACTGGCTCCTACCTGCCAGCCCTGGGTTTTGTTTTGTAAACGAGGAGGTCGCTTCTCTCCTTCCTGTAGGCCCTAAGCGGGGTTCCACCCTTGTCCTTGGTGGGCCTATAGCCCCCTGATAAGATCCGTCGCTGGGGGAGGCCCCTGGGAGGAAGAACTTGGTCTCCTTTTTTGGGATTAAGGTCCGTTACCTGCTGTAACTCCCACCCCCCACCTAGTAAAGGCTGTATCTCTGCAGACTTGGTGTGTGCGGAGTCACGTGGAGTGAGGAGTGAGTGAAGAGAGTAAAGCTTTAGTTTTTCTCAAGCCTGTGATCTGGCGCCTTGGTCCTCTGGTCGGGAAAACGGTCAGCTCCGAACACGGCCAGGGACCCCGCCAAACCCCAATATCTGTTGGGGACCCCACTGAACTCCAACACTGACCCTGGCTATGACACTGGAGTGATGGATATGTGTGAGAGCTCTGTGGCCCCCACAATACAGTGGGTGCTTCCAACTCTGGACAGTGGCCAGAGATGTGGCTCGGGGTCAAAGGCACCTATGTGGCTTGTCTAAAGCCCTGGGTTCCAGCCCTGCAGCAGAACAAAGCTCTGTTCAGAGGACAGAGATCGTGGAAAATTGTTCTTGCCCTAATAAATAGCTGTAAGTCAAAAGAAAACAATAGTTATAAATGGGGCTGGAGCGATAGCACAGCAGGTAGGGCGCTTGCCTTGCACGCAGCCGATCTGGGTTCGATCCCCGGCATCCCATGTGGTCCCCCGAGCTCCGCCAGGAGTAATTCCTGAGTGCAGAGCCAGGAGTAACCCCTGAACATTGCCGGGTGTGACCCAAAAAAAAAAAAAAAGTATGAATATATTTGTTCTGATTTGTATTCTTGGTTTTCTTCTTATTCAAAATGCAAGGATAAAATAAAAACTAAATCCAATTTAAAAAAATAAGCTGCTGGCCTGGGACTATAGCCCAGCAAGGGTTAGCGCACTCGCCTCACCACGTGTGAGGTCCTGATGCCATCCTTGGCACCGCAAGGCGCCCCAGGCATATACATGCACTCGCATACCCACGTAGGATACCTATAACGTCTCCCAGGCAGAAGCACTTGGACTTCTAATTATTTTCCAAGAAACAGTTGAATTTCCAGCTCCCATGGAAGTTGTTCTGAGCTGAGGACACGCCCAGCACCCTGCCCTGCTCATTCTCCGGACAGCCACCCACACCCCACTGGGTTGAAAACCCCCCTAGCAGCCTGCAGCAGTCTGGGACCCTCGAATTTCTAAGCTATTTCTTTCATCCCCTACCTCGGGGCCCTGGCTGGGCTGACAGGGTGTGGCGTGCTTTCGGGGCCAGCTGTATCATGAGAGCTCGGGCCACCCCGAGGAGCTTAGGGAGCCTGAACGGCTGCTCCGGTGATGCCTGGAGGACCGTAGGGTGCTGGGGAGCGAGCTTGGTCAGGCATGGGGCAGGTGTATGCTCTGCCCACTGCTTCTCTCTCTCAGCCTAGAGTTCTTTGTAAGACTATTTCATACCCATCCCACTGCCCCCCTCTGTGTTCCGGGATTGGTGTAGGGACAGGGTGTAGACAGTGGCTCAACTATGGCGATACTTTCTCTTCAATAAAATTATATATGTATATATTATGTGTAACATAAAATATTATATATATTTATATTACATATATTTATATATACATATATCTTACATGTAATATATTCAACTATTATATATAATGTATATTTATGGGCCCGCCATCCCAGCAGAGCCTCGAAAGAAGCCAGAGGAACCCCACACCATGAGAGCTGCCGCTTTCAACATCCGGACTCCACAGCTCATCAGAGCTCCATCCAGCAGAAGAGCTGATCACAGCCCTGCTCATCAGAGTCTCACCCTACAGCCGTCTATTTCAAGCACAGGTATGCCTGATCCAAAGACTCAGATACACGTGGCAGAGCTGCTACCAGTTCTCCCTGTGCCCAGCTGATCATGAGGCACCGAGGAGGGAAGCAGGTTCTAGCCCTGGCCCGCCATCCCAGCAGAGCCTCGCAAGAAGCCAGAGGAACCCCCACACCATGAGGGCCGCCATTTTCAACATCCAGATTCCACAGCTTGTCATAGCTCCACCCAGCAGAAGAACCATCTTTCCACATCTTGGTTCATCAATAAACGCATGAGATGAGAGGCTACTACAAGAGTATCCCACCCGCACAGCAGAGCCTGGCAAGCTACCCATGTCGTATTTGATATGCCAAAAACCAGTAACAATTATAGACCTCATTCCCATGACCTGAAGGAATGGTTTGAGGCTCTTTATGTCCTGGAGCGAGCAGATGCTCTTGGGCTACACTAGCATGTGACAGGATGTATGGAGATGTTACTGGTGCCCAATTCAGCAAATTGATGAACAAAAGGAAGACAAGTGATACAAGTGATTTATAATTAATTATACATATAATTAATTATATATGTAATGCATATATACATATATATATATATATATAATTTTTGGTTTTCCAAGCCATGATCGGGGCTGAGGGCTACTTGCATTGATCCTGTGCTGACTGAGCCAGAGATCCAATGCTCAGACCTGACTATGTGGAGCTTTACAGGCCCCAGTGGTCCAATGCTCAGACCTGGCTATGTGGAGCTTTGCAGGCCCAATGGTTCCGCCCCCCCCCCCCCACTAATTCTGCACCTCCTGGTTCTGGTGAGCAGGTTGCGGAGGGAACAGTGCTCAGGGGTTAGGAAGTGGCAGAGATCAAATGAGGGTCTTCGTGTGTGCCGGGCCTACACCCCTTAGCACGGAGCCACCTCCCCTTCCCTTCATTGTATCCTTCAGCACCCCGTGGAGCTCATGTCCAGCCAGGTTTGACAACCGCTGGACAAGGTCTTGTCTGTGGCAATGGCCTTTGAACTAAGTGGGGTGGGGTTGAGCCGGCGAGGACCCCCTTGGGCACCCAAAGAGGCATGCACTAAAGGAGCAGAAATCACAAATGATGTTTCTATGCACCCTGTAAAAATATCAAAGTAATGCAAAATACAGATACATCACAGCAAGTGAAATATCAACATTTCATATCAAAACTGCTGCCGACCCATTTTGGCTTCAATGTTTTGAGGCTCACCCCAATCCTGGCACCGCTAGAGCTAGTCTACTCCAACATTGGAACTCGGGTTCTTCATGCAACTTGCTGGTATTTCTTTCTCGGGAAATGGAAACACCGCACTACAGTAAGCCCGCCCTGGCCACTGAGTGGGGGCCCTCCTGAAGGTTTGCACCCGAATGCGTGGCCCTCTCCTCGCCCGCCCCATCTCTGCCTGCCTTCAGTGACAGCCATGCTTGGGGACAGGAGTGTCCCCTGATGCTTCTGTGGAGGTCGAGGGGCGCGGCTCCAGTGGCTGGAGCCCACAGCGTGGCACAGGGCCGTTCTCAACCCTTACACACCCGCAGACTGGCCAGCAGAGCGGACACCCAGCACACCACCTGGGCAGAACTAAAACTTGTGGTTCACAGTTAGGGATATTTGGGGCCTGTATGTGGCTTGGCGGGTGCTGACCCGTGCGGTTCTGCTTCTTCACGGTCAGCCAGCTCCTCCGGCCCAAACTTCCGGTGGGGGTCCCCCACTCCTCACACCCCAGCAGCTCCGGTGTGGACCCTATGAGACAGGAATATTTTTCTATCGATCCTGAGGACACTGATGGAATGGTTTGAGGCTTTTTATGTTCCTGGAGAGAGCAGATGCCCTTGGGCTCTACTAGCATGAGACAGGACATATGGAGATGTTACTGGTGCCCGCTCGAGCAAATCGATGACGAACGAGAAGACAGTGATACAGTGATACTGAGGACACAACTCCGTGTTTCTGCCGGCGGGGTGGTGGAGAGCCACAGGCCTGCTCTCAGGGGACCCTGATGCATGTGAGTCTGGTCTTGGCCTCTGCTGCCTCCAGGCCACCGTGCGCACACTCAGCGCCTCCCGTCGGGTTACCTGGGCTGCATGGCGGGCTCTAGCTCTGTTGCACCTGTGTCAGTGGGAAGGATGGTGGGATGGCTCCAGGCCACTAGCAGAGGCCATCAGGGAACCCCCCAAACCTCCTATATTTGATGGAAGCCAGAGTGAGCCGTAACTCTGCAAGGTCAAGGGCCCACGGAGTTTGAGAGGGGGCAGCTTGGCGGGGCAGGGCTGGGATGCCTCCCCACTGGGCAGGAGATAAGGGTGGGGACACTCTGTCCCTCTACCCTGTTCCTCTCTGCCCAAGCCAATGGGGCCCAGTGCTCTGCCTAGGCTGGGGGGCCAGCAGCAGCACCCACACATTCGCATGATCGCCTGCCGAGCATCCATCCCCCAAACAGTGGCAGATGCCAGTTTTCACTGCAGAGATGATTTGGAGGAATTAAAAAAAAATTTTTTAACCCAGATCCGAGTGCCAAGGACATGTGCTGGCACTGAGCCCCCAGGCGGCAAGGTGAGGCGGGTTTGCTCTCCCCGACCCGGCCAGGCTGAGCGCGCTCTTTCAGGGAATGAACCTCCCTTCTGAGGAGGCATGAAAGGTTGACTAGGAAACCACAGCAGCTTTGCAGAGTCCAAAAATACAATCAAAGCTGCGCTGGTGTCTCCCGCGACTGCCGCACACGGGCCGGCCGCCTTCTGGCTCTTTCTGTCCCCCCGATGTCCCCATTACCTGGGGTGGACCATGCGCGCGGCTGTGCCTTTGAGGTGGCAGCGGCCTTCAGAGGGGAAAAAAGTGTCCCCCCCCCCCCCCCGTGGAAATCCCCTTTGCTCCAGAAATAAACCTGGGGCTGATAATTCCTCCCCCCCCCCCCGCCCCGCCTGTGAGTTACGTGGCTTGGGTGTGAACTCTCTGCCATGCAAAGAAGCCTGGTGGTGCCAAGTATCCGCGCAGCAGAAATACCCCCGCTGACGCCCGGCAAGTATAATGGGCGCCAGGCCCCACACGGTGGCGAATATTGTTTTATTTTGAAATCACTTATAAAGACACCCCCACAGAAGTTTCAGTTGGTTCGAGAATATAGCTGCCCACAGAAATGGGTTGGCAGCTCACTGCACATATACACGAGCATGTGCACGAGTGTGTGAGTGTGTGTGCGGCGTGTGTGTGTGTGTGCACGCGCTCACGCATGCAGACACCTCTGTTATCACCCTGCACACAGCAACTGCAGCAACTTCACACCTCTGCCCGGTGCCTTGCCGGCTCAGCCTCTGCGCGCCAACCTCCTGCCCCCTCTCGTCCCTGCCTCCAGGATCCAAAGACTCAACACCCCCCAACGCCCCACTCTCCACCACCAGCCGAGGAGAGCCGATGCAGTCACATTTCAGAAGTTCTCTCATTTAAGAAGACTTGCACGGAGTTTTTCTTTTTACCACTGCCTTGAAGAAAACAGCAGGTAAGACGCTTGCCCTGTACATAGCCAGCTCGGGTTCAATCCCTGGCATCCCATAGGGTCCCCTGAACAAAGCAAGGAATAATTCCTGAGTGCAGAGCCAGGAGCAACCCCTGAGCACCACCGGATATGGCCCAAAAAGTTAAAATGCATTAGTAAAGAAATGAGAGAGAGAGAGAGAGAGAGAGAGAGAGAGAGAGAGAGAGAGAGAGAATGGGAAGGAGCAAGAGGCCACGGCAGGGTAAAGAACCTGCCCTGAGCACAGTGGACCATGGTTTGATCCCCGACACCTGCCACATTGGGTCCCCCAAGCACCCACCAGGAGTGACCCGTGAGCACAGAGCCCAGAGTAGGCCCTGAGCACCATCGGGTGTGGCCCCAAACCAAAGCAACAGAGGCGGCTTTTTGGAATCCTGGGCAGGGGGAAGGAGGAGCTCGAGCCAATACAGTCAGTTCCCACTGCAGGGCCAGGAGAGGATTGAGCCTCCTCCTACAGGCAGACAGCCTGGGTTTGAGGCCCAGCGATGCAAAATTCTAGAACAGGAAAGCCCAGGCAGGTAGTACCCAGGGCTGGACCTCTCACTAGGCATGCGGGAACCCAGGCTGCAAAGCCTCCCCTTCCGGACCACCTGGGCTGCAGGGACAATCTCAACAGCTACACGAAGGTCATATCGGCAAGGCAGAGCCTGTCACAAGTGAAAAGAGCATCCAAGTAGCTGCTTTTCCCCAGGTCAGACGCTGAGCGGCCTTTCGCCTCTTGGGACACACCATGGAAATACAGAACAAACAGCCTTCCCCGAATCCCACCCGACTCCCAAGGAGTGAGGGTGCCAGAGTGCATTCGAGCCCGCCCCGAGCCTCTGCACTGGGCTGGGCTCCTTCCAAGACCCTCTGCTGAGTGTGTGAAGCACCCAGGACCTGCAGCTTCCAACACCGACATCATGTGACTCTGTTCCTCAGCTCAGGCTGCCTGGAGTGGTTCTAATGAAAGATCCATCTAGAGCTGGGACTCATTCTAGAACTTTCCATCATAATGGTGGGAGAAAACAGCATGTATTCATGCATGCATGTGTGCATACACACACATAGACACTGACGTGCGTGCGTGTACACACACACACACACACACACCTCTCTGATTCTCGGAGCTGCTTACATAGATGCCCTAAGGGTTGGGGACTACGGGTGACTTCTGGGACAGGAGCTTTGCTCCGGCCAACAGTCAGCAAGAACCACAGAGCTGGAGCCATAGTACAGTGGGGAAGGTGCTCCCCTTGCATGCAGCGGGCCGGGTTCAATCCACAGCGCCCCGGATGGTCCCCTGAGCTCTGCTATAGGTGATCCTTGAACACAGACAGAGCCAGGAGTAAA
Organism: Cryptotis parvus; assembly: GCA_021461705.1. Taxonomy (NCBI): domain Eukaryota; kingdom Metazoa; phylum Chordata; class Mammalia; order Eulipotyphla; family Soricidae; genus Cryptotis; species Cryptotis parvus. The sequence goes on along the minus strand of JAJIBD010001174.1, from coordinate 28,004 downwards.
CCCTTAGCACTGCAGGGCGCCCCCCCAAATCCAAAATAATAGATAAAGAAGGGACAGGTTTGAATCGCAACAATTCCCCTGGTTTCCGATCTGATCCATGGCCCAGAAAGCAGGACTGTGCCGACCTATACTGACACAGAAATGGCGCCATGGCAGTCAGGGGCAGCCTTCACAGCAGCAGGACAAGGGGATGGACGGTACTGGGCCTGAGGTGCGGAACTGAGAAGGCCAAGTGAGGGGGAGCAGCAGAGCAGGAAGACGGGTGGACTGGAGGTCACGAGGGACACTGGGCATATTGGGGGTGTTAAGGAGAGGTCATGGTCATAGCAAACCATAAACGTGGTAGGAGTGACTGACACAGGTAACCCAGGTTCAATCCCCAGCATCCCATAGGGCTCCCCAAGCCCACCAGGAGTGATCTCTATGGATTAAGCACACACACACACACACACACACACACACACACACACACACACACGCGCACGCACACACAACCACTCCCAAAGACAAGCCCATAAACATGAGCACTATATAACCACAAGCTAAGCTACAATAAACACCTAAATGTTCCTGTTTGGGAGCCACACCCAGCAATGCTCAGAGCTTACTCCTGGCTCTGCACTCAGGAATTATTCCTGGCAGTCCATGCCTGGGGGACCATATGGGATGCCATTGGCCGTGTGCAAGACAATTTAATAATTAGGTTTGGGCTGGAGCAATAGTATAGCAGGGTGGGCACTGTACTATCACTCCAGCCCCTAAAAACCTAAGTATTAAAAAACAAAGAGACGTTCCTTACTTTCATAAGCATCCCCAGAGCACCTCCGTGCCGGGGGCCTTTCCACGCACTGGGGACACGTGGGTGACAGACATTTCAAAGTCAGTGCCAGGCCAGAACAGTAGCAGAGGGAGAGTACTTGACTTGCGTACGGCCAACCTGGGGTTACCCCAGCACCACCTAGGGCCCCCAAGTCCTGCCAGGAGTGAAGGCCCCCAAGCCCAGCTGGAAAGAGGCCCCAGAACACAAGCAGGTTAAGAGTCACGGCTGCGGTACAGCTTTGGCACTAGCGAGCTGCCATCCTCAGGGCTGCCCTGGATTCTCTCGCTGTCTCCTCTCAGCAGAGCCGGCTGCTCCCAGCCTTTACAAACAGACCCCCTGGGTCTGTCCCCACCGCCACCACCCCGAGCGGCAGCCTGGCAGATGGAAGGTGGGATCCGAAAGTCTGAGTGTTCTAGGAGATGTCAAGGGGGACACACGCTCCTGCCGCTCCGGAGCCCTACTCTGGTGATCACCGCCTTCCTGCAGTGCTCTAACATAAATACTTTAGTTTCATCTGTTTTATGTTTTTGGAGGGGGTTCACACCCGGCAATGCTCAGGGCTTACTACCTGGCTCTGCACTCAGGAATCACTCCCGGTGGGTCTCGGGGACCATATGGGAAGCCAGGCATTGAATCTGGGTCAGTCGTGGCAAGGCAAGTCCCCCGTCTGCTAGACCTTCTCTCCTCCCTAGGGAGTACTGCACCCAGAGGTGCTCGGAAGGGTACGCCTGGCCCAGTGCCAGGGGTCACTCCACATGGTGTTGGGGATCAAACCCTAGCCCCTGCACGCAAAGCCCACACTGCTGCCCTCCCATCAGTCCACCCGGCCCAGAGAGGGGCACTGTTCTTTCCCTGGGCTCAGAGATGTCAAATGACCCAAATAAAACACCTCAGTGACTGCCTGGATTCCCACTTGGGCCCCTGGGACCCGAGGCTATTGCGGCCATTACCCATTTGGGCTCAGAGGCGCTGGGTAGTGGCAGGACTGAGCACAAGCCCCTCCTTTCAGCCCCAGGTTCCGCCCTCCGCCCGGAGCGCAAGATGACACTCAGCAGGTATCTCAGGTGAGATCTGGTCTCCAGGTGAAGGTACAACAGCTGCGCCCCTCTCCCGGCACCCGGCTAGCTAATCTGCAGGCTGGACTGACGTCAGCCACACTGGAAACCGCTCTCCTGCCCTGACCTGGTTAGAGATTAAGAGAGGCGAGCGCGAGAAAGAGAGCGAGAAAGAGAGTGAGAGAGAGAGAATGGAAAAAAAGAACCCATCAGCAACCCAACCACCTGTAAGCACCCCAGCTGAAAGTGTGGCAACCCCACCTGACCGTGAAATGCAAATGTGATGTGAAATGCAAAGAGACACCCGCGCTGGGGGGCTGGGGGGAGGCTTTCAGGACTATGGAGGGGACCCTGCAGTCACCTCCTGCTTGTGTTTAGTTTTCTTTCCTTTGTAGCTTCTTTTAAAGCCGCTCAATATAGGCCTCCAAGTAATTCTTTCGCTGCCCCTTTCTGGGAGCTGCTGACTTTCTGGAAAAGATATTCAATTAAATCACACTATCCTTTTTTCTAAGGAGAAAAACAAATGAGCTGAAGGTCCTGGTGAGAGTTGGAAAATTCTAGAAGATTTGAGCTGGGTTCCAGTCAAGTGATGATTAATTCTCAAGAGAGAAGCCTGGAGCTAGAAGAAACATGGGGGCGGGGGAGGCAGGTGGGCAAGAGGCTGAGATCTGACAGTGACTGTGTCAGTGCGAGGGTTGCAGCTGCCCGTCAGATCTGAACCAAAACAAACAAAAAAAAAATAAAGTCAGGAGCCGGAGGAATAGCACAGTGGGGAGGGCGGTTGTCTCGCACGCAGCCGACCTGGGTTCAATCCCCCAGCAGCCCATATGGTCCCCAAGCAGCGCTAGGAGTAATTCCTGAGCAAAGAGTCAGGAGGTAACCCTTGAGCATCACCGGGTATGACCCAAAATGCAAAAACATAATTAAATAAACAAAAACTGCTTATGGCAGAATAAAGCTTCGCCATCTTTAAAGGGACTTGTACATCTGCTCGCTCGCATGCATTTCCTCACAAACCGGAAGAAAAATAATCAGGAAACCCATTCACTTGAGCTCTGGTTTGCTTTGCTTTGCTATCTTACTTATAAGACTATGGACTGGATTGGTTTTCTTTTGGATTGCATTTCCAAATCTGCAGGCGAGGTTACGGAGTGAGGCTGCTTTATGAGAATAAGGCTGAGATCCACAGAAAGTGTAAACTCCCCACCTCTGGCCCCTGTCCCCTACACTACACACACACATACACACACACACACACGCATCGCACAACCACACACAGACACACAGACTAACACACAGAAAGGAACACACACGTGCATACACCCCATCCCAGCCGGGATCTCCTCAACAACACCAGGAGGAGGAACAAACCCTAAGCAGACCCATTTTCTCCGGGGTGGATCCGTGTTCAGATCTTTCAGGGCCTGCTTCTGGAACTGCTGGTCACTGCCCTAGAAGACAGATGTGCACCTGACAGAAAGTGGCCCACAGTGGGCCGGGCGATAGTCCAGTGAGGAGGGCATTTGCCTTCCACGCAGCCAATCCGATTCAATCCCCAGCCTCCCATAGGGTCCCCGGAGCACCGCCAGGAGTAATTCCTGAGCAGAGCTGAGTCTGAGTCCATGGTGTGGAGCTCAGAAAGGGCGCCTCTGTGCTGTTCTGAGCCTAGTGCGGAGCAAGGGAAGCACAGAACGTTCACAAGCCCCCAGCTCAGCAGCCGCCCACCCATACATACCCGAAATTCACCCAGCTTATAAAATAAACCTGCCTTAGAGTGGATATGGCCTATAGAGCAAGGTCCTCGCTGCAGGGCCCTTCAGAGACCAGGAGTTCCTGAACTGCCATGCCCTAGTGAGGCCTCGTGAACTCCCTGCGCATCCTTCAAAACCCAATTCAAAATCCACCTCTGTTAAGTCACTGCAGTGGCAGGTTGTGTTAGAGATTCACAAAAAGTTTCTCCCTCTCTGTCTCTGTCTCTGTCTCTCTCTGTCTCTCTGTCTCTCTCTCTCTCTCTCTCTCTCTCACACACACACACACACACACACACACACACACATCAACTTTACTAAAAGCCGACTCGGCCCAACAACTTGCTTTGGCCAACGGAATGCGAGCTGCACAATGTTTGCTTCATCCAAGCCTGGATGGCGCCTGCTTCCGTCTGGCTCCCGGAACTCCGCTGAGCTTTCACGAGAAGATGTTCAGGGAGCTGCTATCGCCGCAGCCTGGACCCGAGGCTCAGTCCTCAAGCCACTGCCGAGCTGCCTCAGGGACTCGGTGTCATGAACAGGAGAGCGAGAAACAAGGTGCCTGCTGTGGAAAGTCCCTGAAGGCAGCACGTCACAACAGCAAAACGTTAACTAAAATACACTCCCGGACTGGGCCTCCCTCCTCGGCCACAGGCACCTGATGTCTCCCGCCCTGCTCTTCTCATCAGACTTTAGGTCCTTGTCATTTGCAAGCCCATGACCTAGGCAACTGGCTTTCCGGGGGCAGCGACCATGCCTCCCGTGCGTATGTGGCAGCCGGTCCATATGCTTGCTGCATGCATGTCAGGGCTGAGCCAACAAAGGCTGAAGACCGTGAGCCTCAGTCAGTGAGGTTTTAATGCGGTTGATTATAATACACTGAGGTATAATATTGGAGGACTGGAACCCTTCAACACAGTGGGCAGAAGCCAGGGCGCACGCCAGGAAGACCACCTGTGCAGGCCTTGCGTCCAGGGGAACCTCGACCTTGGACGTCTGATGTTATCACAGAGGCCCTGGGTCATCCCTCACTGTGACCGTTTAACGATGATTCCCTCCGTGACCAATTCATTTGTCTCCCTCGGGCCGGCCCAACCCTGACTTCATTTGGAGGAGACTGGGAAAGTCCAACAATGGCAGCATGGGCCTCTCTGAGCTGCGGGGCTGGAAGCTGGGGCTGGGCGCGTGGAGACAAACCAGAGCCTTGGGCTTTGCAGGCCAGGCAGATGGAAGACGACAGCAGATATTCCCAGGCCCAAAGGAGGCAGCCAGGCTAAGCGGGAACGGCGGCCTCACTGCTAACGACTGGCTGGCTCTTGCCCCTGCCCAATGTGGTCTCTTGGTTTCTGCATTGAAATTTAAGCAAAAATAAAAAATTTAAATGGTTGGGGCCGGAGCGATAGCACTGCAGGGGAGGGCATTTGCCTTGCATGCGGCTGACCCAGGTTCGATCCCCAGCATTCCATATGGTCCCCCGAGCACCACCAGGAGTAATTCCTGAGCGAAGAGCCAGGAATAATCCCTGAGCATTGACAGGTTGACCCCCCATAAAAAAGCAAAAAAAAAATTTAAATGGCAATTAACAATTTTCAAATGGCGGCATGTTTGGGCCAGGGAGATGGCTTAAAGGGCTGGGGTACGTGCTTTGCATGTGGGAGCCCTGGTTTGGCTCCCTGGCACTGCCTGGAAACTTCAACCCCCCATCATTAAGTGTGTTTCAACCACAACACTCGCTTCAGAAATACACAAATAAATAAATTAGAAAATAAAAGTAAAAAGAACCGATGGCATGTTGATATGTTATATTCTTCTGGAAAACACACACACACACACACACACACACACACACACACACATGCATACTTTAGGCCACTTAGAAACCTGGAAATTGAGAGCAAAGACCTGCCAATAGAGGACTGTATTTGAATATATTCCTCTGGGAAACTGCAGCTCTCTTTGTCCAAAGGACTTTAAGGATTTGGAAGAGACAAAGAGGCGCTGGGAACGTTCACCAAGCAAAGAAATGCTGAGAACGTTCACCAAGAAAAAGAGACGCTGAGAACTTCACCAAGCAAAGAAACGCTGAGAATGTTCACCATGTAAAGCAAACTTACTGGATGTTGCAGTGCACGTTTCCAGTTGGTGGGGTCCCAGAACTATTCTGGACCACTTGCAGGGAGCAAGGAGGTCCTTTGGCCACACCTGGAGGTGTTCAGGGGCTACTCCCAGCTCGGTGCTCAGGAAACCCTTCGGTGCCAGGACCCAAGCCTCCCTGAGTCGCTGGCTAGGACTTAACCACTTTTTTATTTTGGGTCACACCCAGCAATGCTCAGGGGTACACCTGGCTCTGCACTCAGGAATTATTCCTGGAGGTGCTTGGGGGACCATATGGGATGCCGGAGATGGAGATGGAACCCTTTGCCTTCAAAGGCCCTCCCCACTGGACTATCCCCCCCCACCCCTGACTTAACCACTTTTACCTGCTGTCCCCATACCATGGATGGAGGCAGATTATTTAAAACATGGCATGGATTCAGAGGAAAGGGGACTGGAACTTCCCTGACAGCAGCTCCTAGGATGTTTTATCCCAGGGAAAGTACCTGCTGAGTTCTGTGAGGGTGGAGAGCTAAGAAGATGCATAAAAAGAAAGGGAAAAAAATCACTGGCCGGTCAGTTCCCTCGGGGGCAGACACTGTTTGCTGTAGTCCTGAAACACTTTGTTCCAAATTAACCTTTTGCGGGAGCCTCCACAGGCCAGAAGGCGAGAGGCCCTAGGCAGACAGGGAAACTGGGATGGATTAGGGGCTGCGGGGGTGTCGCCCTCCCTTCTCCCCTCCCCCTGGCTGCAGCCTCCCCCAACTGAAAAAGGAAAGGCTTGGCTTGTGCCTGCAGGCTGCGGCAGCAGGCTACATCGGCTAGATCGCCTGGTGTCCCCCAAGGAGAAATATCCTGGGACCTGTACAGTGAGTTTCTGGACCAGGACGCAGGGACCTGGTTTCTTTCCATTTGTAGCGCACATGTCAGTGGGTTGGGGGAGCTTTGCATGTCCCGCCCACCTCCCCCAGCCATGGGTCACCACCAGGTCAGTGGCCAGGGGCAGAGACTGTGCCCTCCCTTTTTGCCCTGCCCCTACAGGGTCCCCCAATCCACATCCTAACATGACCTTGTTTGGAAATGGGGTCTTCGCAGATGTCACTGCCACAAGCATTGAGAGTTCAAAGTAAACTGGGGTGACTCGTTAAATCCAAACAGAATGTCCTCATAAGAGACAGAAATAGGGCACGGCATAGGTGGAGAGAAAGCAGCCATGGGAAGCAGAGCGGGGGTGGGGGCGCAGACCTGACGTTTCCGAGTCCGGAAGAGGGAAGAAATGGGTTTCAATCCTTAAGCCACCCACTGGCAGGGGTCTGCCGCGCCACCTGCGGGGATCCTGACCAGGTCCTGCGCCAACCCCTCACCTGGGGTTCTCTGCTCTGACCCGGCTTTATTCTGAGCAAAGCATCTCGCTCCAAGACTGGCTGAAAGCGTCCCAGCTGGGTAACCCTGGGCGCACATTCCTAGCAAACTCCGCGAGCATCTAATGACCCACGTGGAACTGGGCAGAATATTCTAGGTCCCAGCTCCGTACTGGAAGCACAGGAGGGCTGTCTGAGCAGAGCACTTTTTATTATTGTTTTTCTGCTTCGAGTCACACCGGTGCTGCTCCGGGGTTACTCCTGGCTCAGCACTTAGGAATTACTCCTGGCAGCCCTCGGGGGACCATAAGGGATGCCGGAATGGAATCCTGGGTCGGCCGCATGCAAGGCAAAGGCTTCCCCGGCTGTACTACCGCTCTGTCCTTGCGCATAGCGCTTTAGCACAGCATCTGATACTTCCGTAAGGAAACAATGCAACTGCCTGGGCGTTCATGCCCTGGGTGCAGGCGCCTCTTCCAAATCTGCACAGCCCCCAGGAATGTGAATACCTGAGAAAAGGACCAATTCTGGTCTACTTGGCAACTAGGTGGCTGAATAACAAATTACCCAAATGTTACCACGTTATGGTCAGAAAACTATTTCCACCTTGAGCATTGTTTAATTCTCCCAATAACTTCACCAACTTCAGGCACCCTATTTTACAGAGAGGGGATGAAAACCAAACTCAGGAGAATTGGCTCACTAGAGTGGGTGTGGTCAGTTCTTACCAATCAGATTTGTGAACTCAATATGTAGGCGTGGCTTCAGCTTCTTGCCAATCAGTTGTGAGTTGACATGGGTGGGCGTGCCCTTCTAATTTCTTACAATTAGATTTGTGAGGGTTACAAAGAAAACTCGCTGCATCTCTAAATACTTTCCCTTTCCATCCCAGCACGGGGCTTAGTGATTGGCTGGAGCAAAGGCTGGTCAAGACTTGGATGAAAATAGCAGATGATACAATTTCATTAGCAGAAGTTACAAGAGGAATGTAGCTAGGATTTGAAACTCTGAACAGGTCAGGAATGGGAGGAGGGAGGGCTCTCCCAAACATGAGGCTCAAATGGGCCAGTTTCTGTTCAGCGACTCCAGCCGAATGGCGAATGCCAACCAGGGCACAAGATCACTCACAGCCATCCCGAAACCGACCTGTCTGTGCAGAGGGAACACGGCTTGTTCCCTACCACCAAATGCGATTCTGTCAAGGGCCAGTGCCTGGATAAAGGCTACCAGTGTCCACTCTTCCCAGTACTTACTCACATCCTCATACACGCCAGGAGCTGGACACTGAGCGGGGGGCGAGGGGCCTCGTGGAGGTGGCCTCTGCCGTGGACCCAGCACAGGGTGCTGTGGATACATGGCTCCGTGGCAGGTCACGTGCCTCTGAGACACGTGGAGTGCATGCGAGGTCCTGGCTAGCACTTCAAAACAAAGGGAAAAGAAAAAAAAACCACTCTGAGTTCTCCCTTCAAAAGAAATTGCTTGAACTGAGAACCAGGCTATAGACACCTGTTGGGCCATCTGGAGGCTCCCTTGTCAGACCAGCCAACCTGGCAATTGTGGTCCCGAGGATTCCGAAGCCTTCGAGGACATGTGACCCTGCTTCAATCATCATGGAATAAGAGGAGGGGAGGGGCGGGGCTGCCAACAGGCGCAGGACAGTCTCCTGGGAAGACTTTCCTCTGCTGCAGCTGTCGGCACGGCTGCGTGTGGACACCCTTCATGGACAGTGACTGCACAAGGCCCCTGGGCGCTGTCCTCCACTGCCAGGCCACACACACAGACACATTATGGGGTGGTCAAGGATAGACACACACACACACACACTCAGTCACACACACACGAGCAGGAATGCGGAAGCCAGTGTCAACTCATCTGCTTCTTGCATGTGCCTGTGAGAAACTGCCTTCCAGCTAGAGGGCGTGGAGGCTGGCCATCGGAAGGCACTGTGTTTGCCATCTCGTCTTTTCCAGGAAGAGCCCTCCACTGGTTAAGGAGGAGATGCTGCTAGCCTGGGAGGTGGGCACCCAGGCACCAGGGGTCAAGACCATTTCCTCTCTCTGCCCCCAGCAGGCTGTGTGACTCTAGGGGGTTGGCGTCACCTCTCTGAGCCTCAGCGTCCTCGTCTGTGAAACTGCAGTCTCAGCTGGTGAGAGCTGAAAGTTCTCAGTCTCCATAGGGCCCTGCTGCCAGGCACACGGAAGGGCTCCCTGACGGCGCGACAAGCACGCAGGTAAGGGGATGCGAGGGAGCGTCTGCAGGGCCTCAGAGCAGAGCAGTGCAAACCTTTCTAAGTTAAACCAAGGCGTTGGTAAAGCATAAATGCTCTTACACGTATAAATGCAAATCCCTGAAGAGTTTTGCAAATGTCTGTGTGTGTGACAGCTATTTATGGAGGCTGTATACTTTTACTGGCCTCCAATCTGATGCGCCCAATGTAAACAAAGCATGACGAGACTCGAACAGTCTTCCAGACAGAAACCAGGCTCCTTCCCGAGCTGCTGGGAGCTTAGCGCCTCTGCAGGCATGTTGGTTCGGTATATTTAGGCTGCTAGTCACACCCAGAAACATTCCCACCTATCTGAAGACAGGGCAAACCCAGCGCGTCTCAAATTAGCAACATCCCACCAAAGGGGAAAAAAAATTCCCTCAGCCAATCTCAAGCAAATGCTTTAACTCCTTCTCAGAGAGATTCTTCTCAGACCCAAGTTCAGGGCTCAGAATGTGTCCTCAGACAAAGCTGGGGACAGCATCGCTGCTAACACCCAGGAAAACAGCAGCTGCACCGCACACAAACCCACGGGGCTTCGGCTCCCCCGTCTACTTATTGTGGGTTGGGTGGGGGGCGCTCATGGGCTCCCGGCTCTGTGCTCAGGAGTGAGACCCTTGGCGGTGCACAGGGGACCTTATGGTGCTGAGATCAGCCACATGCAAGGCAAGTGCCTTAACATTGTATTCTCAGGGCTGGAGCAATAGTACAATGGGGAGGGTGTTTGTGCTGCATGCTGCCGACCCTGGTTCAAATCCCGGGCATCCCATATGATCCCCCGAGCACTGCCAGGAATAATTCCTGAGTTCCTGAGTGCAGAGCCAGGAATAACCCCTGAGCATCGTCAGGCGTGATCAAAAATGCAAATATATATATATATATATATATATATATATATATATATATATATGTATGTATGTATATATACATATACATATATATACGTATATACATATATATATAATTTTGGTTCATAATATATATTATATAGGGGCCAGAGCGATAGCCCAGCGGGTAGGGCATTTGCCTTGCGCAGCCGGCCCATGCCGGCCCGGGTTCGATCCCCAGCATCCCATATGGTCCCCGAGCACAGCTAGGAGTAATTCCTGAGTGCAGAGCCAGGAGAAACCCCTGAGCAATGCCAGGTGTGACCCAAAAAAAGCAAAAAAAAGAAAATATATATATATAAAATTGTCACATATGTACACACAGACAGACACACTTGCCCTTTAATGAAAGCTCACATTACACTTTCATATTTCCTAATAAAACAAATTGATCAGTGTATTACTGTGGCATAACCACACTGAAGAAAAGAAAGAAGAAAAAACTTTACTGAGGCTATAGGAGGGAGGCAGGAGAGAACTTGGGGACAGGGAGGGAAGCAAACCCTGGGCTAGGTGTCGGAACATTATATGTCTAAAGCGAGAACATTATAGGTCTAAAACTCAACTTTCAATATCTTTAGAAAACACAGTTCCTTATTTAATAAAATAAAAAAAATAAAAGGAACAGATGTTCTGGGGGCTGGAGCGACAGTACAGGGAGTAGAGCACTCCCTTGCCTTGCATGTGGCCAACCCAGGTTCAGTCCCTGGCATTCCACATGCTCCCCCAAGCCCCACCAGGAGCAATCCCTGAGCCTAGAGCCAGGAGTAAGCTCTGAGCACTGCCCGGTGTGGCCCCCAAATAAGAAAGAAAACAACTAACACTGTGTTCTGACAAGAGAAATTAGCAGCTATCTGGCTCTCGGTTCAAGCAGGACTGAATGCACAGAACAGCGGCCTGCTGGTAGGATAAGGGTCAGGACACCTTTACCCCGGTTTGATCACCAGCACTGCGAGCCCCAGCCCCCAAACTGCTAAGTGTGGTCCTGGAGGCCGTTAGCACTCCACAGCACAGGGCAGAGTCCACGCCCTGGAGGCCTGACCCCTAGCACCTGGTTGGCCCAGCACCGCAGGGAGCGTCCAAGTCCTCCAGCAGGACACAATGGCGTGGCATGAGCCCAAATGACCGCTTGCCCAGAATACCACACGCAAAGGAACCTGATATACTGAGTATTCCAGTAATGGTATGAACATTTTTATACTATTTATACTGGTATTTAGGTCAAAGTAGCTAGAAACCAAGAGTCTTGGCAAAGAGAAAAGGAGTATTCGCACAATCACGAAAGGTAAGTAAGGGCCTAACTTCACGCTGAGTCTGGAAATAGCATCACAGAGGCTTTGTCTCCCCTCCTAATACAAGACATTTTCATCTCTTGTGGCGCGGAGCCTCTCAAGCAGGGTTCAGGGTGGCCCGGGTGAGCCCCTGCCAGGCCCTGCAGGTCTGATGCTCTGGCACAGGGAAGGGCCAATGCTTCACCCCAGGGAGCTGGGCGCCACCAGGGCCGCACCCTGAGGTGCTGGGAATCAAACCTGAGTCCCCGCACGTGTTCAAAGGGCACTTTTGAACGGCCTTGACCCATTCTTAATAATAAGCATTTTCTTTTTTTCGCTTTTTGGGTCACACCCAGCTATGCTCAGAGGTTACTTCTGGTTCTTCACTCAGGAATTACTCCTGGCAGTGCTCGGGGACCCTATGGGATGCTGGGGATCGAACCTGGGTCAGTCGCATGCAAGCAAACGCCTACCTGCTGTACTATGGCTGCAGCCCTGAGTATTTTTAATATAACAGTAAAAACACTTTCTAACTAAAGAAAAAGCAAAGCCCAATAGCAACGGGTAACCCTAGTGCTCAGCTGCCGTTTCCCTACCACCTCTCCAAAGGGGCTCGGGTTTTCTCGGAGAAACAGCAGCTTCTGCTCCAAGAAATGGAAAATCCCAGGGGACAACATAAGCCATCCAGCACAAACCCAGTTCAAAATACCTGAGGGGACGCTGAAGGTGACTCCCCGTCCACCCCCCCCACCCCCCCACACACACACCAGGGGTTGGAAATAAGCTTCAGAAAGAGCAAAGACTGCAACAGACCAACTATGTCAGGTCACCATCCTCATACTCGTGGACTCATCGGAATATTCGTAAACAGTGGCCGCCTCTGTTGGTGCTCAGGAGACACACTATGTGTCCAACAACTGGCAGGTCGCGTCAAAGACAGGAATTCAAGTGCCAGAGTTTGTGGCAGGTCCCAAGTTGATCCCCAGAATGCACCATTTCCTGAGCGTCATTGGCGTGGTTCGGGATGGCCCAGCTCCACAGGGCTCCAGCACTCATTGCTCAGTTAGCACCAGGAGCGGCCTCAGGGCCCCTGAGCACTGCCTAGGAGCCCTCCTCCAAAACAGAAAACCTGCTAAGGAAAAGGGTCCTGTGATTCCATCAAAACTGAGAAACGTGTAAGAAATTAAGGCTGCCTCTGTATCTAACAGCTCACACAAAAGTCGATTCAAAGAGGATCAAAGACCTTGAGATCCGACCAGAAACTATAGAGTACACTGAGGAAAACAAGCCGAACTCTTCAAGATTTGGACCTCAATGGAGTCGTCAATGCTTTGGTACCACCGGCAATGGGAACACAGTCAAAAACAAACAACAGGGGCCGGAGCAATAGCCCAGCGGGTAGGGCGTTTGCCTTGCACGTGGCGGCCTGTGCCGGCCCGGGTTCGATCCCCGGCATCCCATATGGTCCCCCGAGCACCGCCAGGAGTAATTCCTGAGTGCAGAGCCAGGAGTAACCCCTGAGCATTGCCGGGTGTGACCCAAAAAGCAAAAAAAAAAAAAAAAAAAAAAAAAAAAAACAATAGGACTACATAAAAGTAAAGTGCTTCTGCATGGCAAAAGAAGCACAGGCTAAAAGCAAAAAGACAGCTAACAGAATGGGGAAAATACTTGCATTCAATACATCAGATAAAGATTTGATATCCAGGACATATAAAAGTACTCAATATGTCAGCAACATATATTTTCTGTTATTCAGCAAAATATATATTTTGCTGAACAAAATTCAGCAACACAACAAAAAACAGTTCAAAAATGCTATTTAAAAAATGGGGAGAGGAAATGATACTTCTCAGAGGAAGACAGGCGGATGGCCAGCAGGCACATGAAAATTTGCTCAGCATCACTTACCATCAGAGAAACCCAAACCAAGATGACAATGAGATTCCATGTCACACCAGTGACAATGGCACAAATCAAAAATAGTAGGAACAATCTGTGTTGGTAGGGATGTGGAGAGAAAGTGGGAATGCTACGTGGCTCCATGTTGAGTGACACCCGTACTGAGTCTTAGGCTCCGGCTACACTTAGCCTATGTGAAGAGCTACTCCCTGCCTTTAGGGAATCTCCAGAGCAGACACAATAGGAGCTTGAGCAGAATTGGATAGATCTCATAATTTTATATGGCATAAATTTTTTTTTTTTTTTGCTTTTTGGGTCACACCCGGCAATGCTCAGGGGTTTCTCCTGGCTCTGCACTCAGGAATTACTCCTGGCGGTGCTCGGGGGCCATATGGGATGCCGGGGATCGAACCCGGGCTGCCATGGGCCAGCCATATGCAAGGCAAATGCCCTACCCACTGGGCTATCGCTCCGGCCCGGCATAAATATTTTTTATCATGAATCTCGCTTGCCCCAGTTCAATACTCTTCCTGCTCCCACGGGTCCCCTGAGGGACATACATGTAGATATTCCAGGAGTACTTGGCCATATTGGATCAGCCATAATGTAATCAGTTCTCCTAATTCAAAGAGACATGCCAGTGCATTTGATTCTAAAGGTAATGCCAAAGTGAATTATTCTGACGGATTTTGGACCTAGGTGGCTAAAGTCTGGAATCAACTGGCTTTGTATTCATGATAAATATTAATGCCATTTCCTACAAATTACATTCTGAACTACTTTCTGGTTCAGAGATGCAGACCCTCCCCACTTTGCTAGGGAGATTGTATCTTAGGGAGTCAGCTCTGGCATTGTGAAGCCAAAGGGCCCACCCGAAGACCTGCATTTCTATAGGGTCATTTACCTGGCTTAATCTTTACATAGTCCAGCCCACAATGGGCTGGCCTGGAAGTTTTTGGCGGCTTCTAGCTATAAAATAAGCTAGGAGAAAGGAGAAAGGGCTTTTCGGCCATTTTGGATCCTCTTTGCTCTCTGCCTCTCCTCTCCTCTCTGTTCTCTTCCCTGTTGAGCCTTAGCACGTGGTAGTGGCCATCCTGACCTAGGATTCTAAACCTAAGTCCAGGGTTTTCCTGTTACTGGATTGTATACCAGAACCTGTGAGCATAAAGCCTTTTAAAACTGTGCTGGACTCCTGAGTCTTCATCCATTCCCCACCAGCTTCAGAGGTAGAAGGGAACTCGTTCCCTGATATCACTGGGGACCCCAGCAGCTCCCCAACAGGTCAACCTCTGTGGGAAACAGTATGGAAAGTCCTCCGCAAACTTAGAATTGAGCTGCCATTTGACCCAACCATTCCGCTTTTGGGTACCTACCCTAGGGCATAAAAACACTCTTTAAGTGTGGGCCCTGAGAGCCCAGGATTGGTGCCCAGCCTCCCGCTGCCCCGTGGCCCTCTCATTTATTCATTTCCCCTCACTTAGAGCCATTTACAGAGATTTAGAAATATTTGCAGTGACGAATGGATTACTATATAAAGATTATTTTTATACTTTTCACAGCAAAAGGAAATTATAATATTGTACAGTGGCCACGTAAATAACAAACATGCCTAAGGCTTAAAAAAAACACTCTCTGATAGCACAGTGGGACAGTGGGTAGGGTGTTTGCCTTACATGCAGCCGACCCAGGATCGATCCCCAGCATCCCATATGGTCCCCCAAGCACTGCCAGGGCTAATTTCTGAGCAAAAAGCCAGGAGTAACCCCTACGTATCGCTGGGTGTGACCCAAAAAGCAAAAGATAAAAAACCACTCTAGGGCCGGGGCGATAGCCCAGCGGGTAGGGCGTTTGCCTTGCACGCAGCCGGCCTGTGCCGGCCCAGGTTCAATCCCCGGCATCCCATATGGTCCCCGAGCACCGCCAGGAGTAATTCCTGAGTGCAGAGCCAGGAGTAGCCCCTGAGCATTGCCGGGTGTGACCCAAAAAGCAAAAAAAAAAAAAAAAAACCACTCTAAAAAAGAAAAGAGCCTATACCAATGTGTAGGGCATTTGCCTTGCACGCGGCGAATCTGCAAGGCTCGATTCCTGGCATCCCATATGGTCTCCAAGCACCTCCAGGAATAATTCCTGAGTGCAGAGCCAGGAGTAACCCCTGAGCATCGCCAGGTGCAACACAAAAAAAGAATAAAATAAAATCAAAAGGACATATACACACCGTTATGTCGGGAACGCCGCCAGGGTCCCCAACAGTGCCGGGAAGTGAATTCCCTTCTACCTCCGAAGCCGATGGGGAATGGATGAAGACTCAGGAATACAATGCAGTTTTAAAAAGCTTTACTTATCACAGGTTCAGGCATACAAATCAGCAATAGGAAAAACCCGTGCTTAGGATTCCCGGCTAGAACCCCAGCCACATGTAGGCCAAGATGGCGGCCACCACGTGTAAAGGCCCTGTAGATACTAGGAGACAAAGACAAGACTCCCAAGAAGAGTTAAAGCCCCAAAAGAGAGCCCAAAAGGAGAGAGAGAGAGATAGAGAGAGAGAGAGTGAGAGAGAGAGAGGAGAAGCAGAATGGTTTTATACCCCTGCAACTCAGACCTCCCACTATTATTGGAAGCAGGAAGGGTCAAATGCCCTCAGGTAATTTTCTCTCAACACCTCACCTAGGCCCTGTTATATGCTAATGTTTTGAGCCAAGATCTGCCTGGAAATGCCTTTATAGGGTAGAGAAGGGGGTTTCTGAGATGTCATGCCTCTGTACCAAAGACTAATACTAATGCCAGTTAAATATTTCTCCAAGCCTTCACAAGAGTCTCGTTTACTTCACGGTAGTTTTGTATTTTAGTTGCCTTTGAGTTATCAGGGAGCCATGCTTGCTTGCTTGGAGGCAAACAGCATTTGTCTCTGGTCTAATTACTTAGAGATCCAACGTGGCCAGGCAAATATGCTAGTAAGATCTAGCTAGTCCCACGATGATTGTGGTAGCATGAGAGAATATTTATACCAGCCAGTATAGAATACATGGTCAGATAAAGTGCCACATTTAAACTACCCCCTTATCTACGAAGTGATCTGCAGGAGGCAATACAGGGCAGATGCAGCGGCTCTTAGAGGAGTCCTGCAATACCGTTATTCATTACCGCACTCAGTACAATGGCTAAAATATGGAATCAACCTATGTGTCCAACGCCAGATGAATTCTGAAGATGTGACATGTGTACACAAAGGAATACTATGCAGATTCAAGGAACGATGAAATCAAGCTGCAACATGGAACTGGCTGGAACGGGAAGATCTCATGTTGAGTGAAGTCAGCCAGAAGAGGAAAGAATAACGCAGAATGGCTCACTTTCTGTGGTCTGCAGAGTACTGGAGGAGGAAATGTACTGTAATATAAGGAGGGTACCAACATCACCCTTCACTCCAGAATTCAGAGAGGAGATAAGAAAAAAATCTAGGGATGAAGAAGAGAATGGGAAGTAATGGGTGAACCAGCTTCCGGGCTGAAGGTGATCAGGGCTTCAGTTATACTGGTAATATGGGTTAGTGGTACAGCCATGTATCTAAATCACGGACTCAACAACACTGAAAACACGAGATGTAAGCTGCAACCATGGTGTTGCAGGACTCCTAAGGGCCGCTGTCTCTGCTCTGGATTGCCTCCTGCAAATCACTTCGTAGATAAGGGGGTAGTCTAAATGTGGCAGTTTATCCGACCATGTATGCTGTACTAGCTGGTATAAATATTCTCCCATGCTACCACAATCATCGTGGGACTAGCTAGATCTTACCAGCATATTAGCCTGGCCACGTAGGACACCTAAGTAATTAGATCAGAGAGAAATGCTGTTTGCTTCCAAGCAAACAAGCATGGCTCCCTGATATACTCAAAGGCAACTAAAATATAAAACTACAATGAAGTAGAAGAGACTTGTGAAGGCTTGAAGAAATATTTAACTGACATTAGTATTAGTCTTTGGTACAGAGACATGCCATCTCAGAAACCCCCTTCTCTACCCTATAAAGGCATTCCCAGGCAGATCTTGGCTCAAAACATTAGCATACTAAAGGGCCTAGGTGAGGTGCAGGGAGGGATTACCTAAGGGCATTTGACCCTCCCTGCTTTCCATAACAGTGGGAGGAAGGTCTGAGTGGCAGAGGTATAAAACTAGCCGGTTTCCTCTCTCCCGCTTCTTTGTAGGCTCTCTCCCTTTGTGAGCGCTCACCCTTCTTGGAAGACTTGTCTTTGTCTCCCCTTTTACAAAGCCTTTACACGTGGTGGCCGCCATCTTGGCCTACACGTGGCTGGGGTTCTAGCCTGGAATCCTAAGCACCGGGCTTTTCCTTTTGCTGATTTGTATGCCTGAACCTATGATAAGTAAAGCCTTTTTAAAACTGCATCGGATTCCTGAGTTTTCATCCATTCCTCGCCGGCCCGAGGTAGAAGGGAACTCGCTTCCTGGCACTGTCGGGGATCCCGGCTGCGCCGCCCGACACCATGGAACTCTGCAATATGCCTGTCAATGTGATAGGCAGGGAGGGGTGGGTGTGGGGATGAGGAAGGAATATGGGAACATTTGTGGAGAGGAATTGACGCTGGGGTGGGATTGGTGTTAAATATTATATGCCCGAATCCCAGCTATCAATACTTTTTTGGATTTTTGGGTAATACCCAGCGATGCTCAGGGGTTACTTCTGACTCTGCACTCAGGAATTACTCCTGATGGTGCTCTGAAGACCATATGGGGTGATGGGGATTGAACCTGAGTTGGCCGCATGCAAGGTGAATGCCCTTCCTGCTGTACTATCACCCTGGCCCCTATTAATAATGGTTTAAATCCCACAGTTCTTTAATAAAATGAAGAACAAATTGGATCTGAGAGTGAGTATGAAGGCAGGGAGCAAACAGATAAAGGAGGAGACAGAATGACAGGGTAAGGGGATGGAGCCAGGCTGCAGGGGAAGGCTGTGGGCACGCTGCTCCGGACCGGTCAGGTGACTCCGGTGACAGCAGCTGACCCTACCCCCATGGCATGGCAGGAGGTGGGGATTCAGGCACTGGGTCCTTTCTGAGTGATCATTACTGAGTCCAGGGCATCACCTATTAAATACTCTGGGGACACTGGTAGTGGGAAATGTGCACTGGTGGAGGGATGGGTACTGGAACACTGCATGACTAAAATCCTATCATGAATATCTTTGTAATTGTATATCTCAAGGTGGTATAATAAAATCACTGTATCACTGTCTTCCCCGTTGTTCATCGATTTGCTCGAGCGGGCACCAGTAACATCTCCAGACGTCCCGTTGAAAGCAAGTGTAGCTCAAGGGCATCTGCTTGCTCCAGGGACAGGAAGAGCCTCAAACCATATTTCAAGTCATGAAATTGAGGTCCATAATTGTTACTAGTTTTGGGCATAAAATTTATCACTGTCTTCCCGTTCATCATGGATTGGCTCAAGCGGGCACCAGTAAAATCTCCATATGTCCTGTCCTCATGCTAGTAGAGCCCAAGGACACCTGCTTGCTCCAGGAACATAAAGAGCCTCAAACCATTCCATCAGGTCATGGGAATGAGGTCTATAATTGTTACTGGTATTTGGCATATCAAATATGACACAGGTAGCTTGCCAGGCTCTGCCGTGCGGGTAGCATACTCTTGTAGTCATCTCAAAATCCAGCATTTATTGATGAACCACGCAACCACAAGCAGCTGCACGAGCCAGGCTGTGATAGGCTGGTCTGCTGGGTGGAGTTCTGATGAGAGGGAAGTCCGGGATATAGAAAATGGAGGTCCTCATGGAGTGGGGGCTCGTCTGGCTTGTTGCAAGGCTCTGCTGGGGTGACGGGCCAGGGCTAGAACCCACCATCCCTCCCTGGGCGCCTCGTGAGCGGCTGGGCACAGGGAGAGCCAGTAGCAGCTCTGCCCCATGCCTGTGAGATATACAATTACAATTACAATTACCCTTGCATGTGTGTGGCCAAGGGTTGGATGCCGGCACTGCTCAAATATCAAAGCAGTTGATGCCTGGAATCTCCTCCAGTTCTGGGACCATGAATAGGTCCTTCGGCAGTGGGGAAGTGCACTGCCTGTAGTTAAAAAAAGACATTCTGGGCTTGAGAGATCTAACAGTGTGTAGGGCCCTTGCCTTGCACACAGCCAGCCCAGGGTCTATACCCCAGCACCCATCTGGTCCCCATGCACCTCTAGGAGTGATTTCGAGAGCAGAGCCAGAAGTCAGCCCTAAGTCCTATGGGGTGTGACCCCAAAAGAAACAAGAAGTAGATCTCTGAGAACTGCTTTTCTTTCCCTGCACGAGAGGAGGACCATGAGTGACACAGTCATCCTTTTCCTTGAGATCGAAAAGATGATTCTGGGGCCGGAGCGATAGCCCAGCGGGTAGGGCGTTTGCCTTGCACGCGGCCGGCCATGCCGGCCAGGGTTCGATCCCGGCATCCTATATGGTCCCCCGAGCACCGCCAGGAGTGATTCCTGAGTGCAGAGCCAGGAGAAACCCCTGAGCATCACCGGTGTGACCCAAAAAAGAAAAAAAAAAAAAAAAGAAAAGAAAAGATGATTCTGGAAAATGTGTGTTATGCTTCCAGGAAACTGGCTCATTTCTATTCTCAGCATGGAATCTCTTTATTCCAACAAAAGTCTGTCAATCCGCTTAACTGGGAGCACGGGATCCCCAACTTCTGGGGTTCTAGGAAGATTAAGCAGAAAGCTACTGGATGAACAGTGGATAAAAATTTAAAATATAAATAAATGACTGTCACATAAAATGA
This sequence comes from Cryptotis parvus, assembly GCA_021461705.1. NCBI lineage: Eukaryota > Metazoa > Chordata > Mammalia > Eulipotyphla > Soricidae > Cryptotis > Cryptotis parvus. Next base: position 7,813 of record JAJIBD010001174.1, on the reverse strand, counting down.
TAGATAGATAGACAGACAGACAGACAGATACTCCCGCCAAAGAAAAACAGGAGACTAGCCCAAGTTTGATTCCCAACACCCTAAATGGGCCCCTGAGCCCCACCAGGAGTGATCTCTGAGCTCAGGGCCAGAAGGAAGCCCTGAGCACGGCCAGGTGTGGCCCCAGTATCATGGGATAAAGAATAAAAGTATGCTTTTAAAAACTGGAATGGGGGGGGCCGGAGCGACAGCCCAGCGGGTAGGGTGTTTGCCTTGCACGTGGCCGGCCTGTGCTGGCCCGGGTTCGAGCCCCAGCATCCCATATGGTCCCCCAAGCACCGCCAGGAGTAATTCCTGAGTGCAGAGCCAGAGAAACCCCTGAGCATTGCTGGGTGTTACCCAAAAAGCAAAAATAAATAAATAAATGAATGAATAAATAAATAAAGCAGAAGTTGTTGGAGCAGGAGCAACAGCCCTTCTGCTTAAAGCAGAAGTTGTTGGAGCAACAGCAACAGCCCAGAGGGGAGGGCATTTGCCTTGCACGCGGCCTACCTGAGTTCAATCCCCAGCATCCCATCTGGTCCCCTGAGCACTGCCAGGAGTAATTCCTGAGTGCAGGGCCAGAAGTAACTCCTGAGCATTGCTGGGTGTGACCCCCAAAAAAAAAATGGAATGGGGGGGTGGGGGGACCGAGAGATAGTATAGTGGGCAGGCGCTTGCCTTGGATGCAGCCAACCCAAGTTTGATCCCCAGACGCCCATAAGATCCCCTGAACAGCACCAGAGGTGAGCCCCGAGCACAGAACCAGGAGAAAACCCTGAGCAGCACCAGGTTTGACCCCATAATACAAATAAAACTGAAACTGAGATCAAATAAAAAGGCACAGAAAAGACCAAGATAGAGAACTTAAGACATATACACTAAATACAATTCCAACCAAACCCTTATATAGGAAGCCTGATCAAACGAATAACCAAAATATCCCTTCTTAAACATCTGGAGTAATCTGCCCACAGAAGGCACGTTGGATCATACTGAGACATTGTCTGGGGGCTCAAGAGATAGTACAGGGCTAAGACACTTGCCCGGCACAAAGGGGGACTCCGGGTCTGATCCCATCAATGGTCTCCCTGAGTCCGACCCTGAGCACAGAGTTGGGTTTATAGGCCCTGAGCTCCACTAGATATGGCCCCCAACAGAAAAATAAATAAATAAAAGTCAAAAGAAGAAATTAGTTTGGTATTTTGTAAGAAATGATAACAGTCTTAGGGTTATACTGTTTTAAAAGGTATCCTCTATTTGAAGTATTTACAAGCGAAAATCTATGATCTTTTAAAAGCCTGCAGCACACTCAGACAGGAAGTTGGGTGGGACAGATGAGGAAATAAAGGAAAATGCTGATTTTTGTCATATCTGAGTGACGGTACAAAGAACTCTGGTACGTCCTTATGTTATGTTTTTTTTTTTCCTTTTAAAAAAATGACTTATGGGGCGGAGCGATAGCCCAGCGGGTAGGGAGTTTGTCTTGCAAGCGGCCGGCCATGCCGGCCAGGGTTCGATCTCCGGCATCCCATATGGTCCCCCAAGCACTGCCAGGAGAGATTCCTGAGTGCAGAGCCAGGAGAAACCCCTGAGCATTGCTGGGTGTGACCCAAAAAAGCAAATAAATAAAAAAAAGATAAATAAATAAATAAATAAAATGACTTAAAGATAAGGGCTTCCTATAAACCTCACTCCTTAAAAGAGAAATAAATTATTTCCAGGAGCTACAAACATTTTTCAGATTTTGGGTCATACCCAGTGGCGGGGCGACCACCCAGAACTGTGTGATGCAGGGCTTGAACCTGAGGCGTCCATCTGGCAAGTGTGGGCCATTCCTCAGCGCAGATGCAGGTGATTCTTAGCACATGGTAGTATTTTCCATAACCATAAGCATGTAATGGCAGTGGCAGTAACTATTACTATTATCGGCAAGTCTGATAAAAGGCTAAGCATTTTTATATAACCGGCTGATCTCGTTGAGCCCTCTGAGGAGGTCTTATTACTGTATGTTTATCTCACAGGCGGAAAACTTGAGAAACGCAGAGGGCTTGTGCTTGGTTTGTTTTTGTTTGGGTGCCACACCCAGCGGTGTTCAGGGCTTACTCCCTGGCTCTGTGCTCGGGGATCACTCTTGGCAGGGAATCCTATGTGATGCCGGGGAGTGAATCCAGGTCGCGCACATGCGAGGCCAGTGCCCTAACACGCTGTACTATCACTCCGACCCTAGACGGGCTTCTTAAAGATAACAGCTCAAAGAGGAGCTCTGAATACAGGGGAGGAAAATCTATCTGCCACTGGACACGACCCACAGGGCCTTTCAGAAACTCCACCAGGTAACAGAGAAAAAAGCCAAAGAAACTGGCCACTCCACACCGCCTCGGCTTCCTCACTCGGCAAACCCCATGGCGCCTCGTTAGCCCGCCCGCCAGCTTCCTTTCTGCCACCAAAACAGAAATCCTGTAACTTCACTTGGATGCTTGCTGTCCCCAACCTCATGCGCAAAGTCCCTAGCTGGGCGCCAAGACAAGGAACCCCACCCCTGTGATTTCTAACTAGCACACATGCATCCACTAGAAAGCTGGAGTCCGCTCCAAAGGTGAATAAACACGTTGACTTTGTGTGTGCCAGGGCAGCTTTGAGCAAAGAAAGCTGCTGGGCTTTACCCAGTAGGGGGCCGCCGTGTCCTGCCCAGACCCCCTTCTGGCTGCTATCTCCTTAAGCATCTCTCCTGGTCACAAGCTTTCACCTACCCAGTGGCAAGAGACTCAGCAGTCGCTGGCCCTACAAACCACGAACCAGCCACTCAAGCCACGAACCCATCACACAAGCCACTGATAGGGGCCACGCAAACCACGGGCTGGCCATGCCCTTGGCAGAGGTAGCCCACGACTGCCACCTCCCTCCCCTCTCCCAGCTGCAATGGGGAGACATAATGAAGACCCAAGGTTGGCCCGGTGGGCTACCTTTGGGGGTGCTTCCTGAAGACAACAGCCTGGGCTGCAGGCAGGAAACCCAGAAGCTCTCCAGCCCCCCACCCCGCCCCAATCACCAAGTGAGGGTGCCCGGGCTTGACCTCGCTCTGTAGAGGCGGCTCTGTACCTGGGAGGGAAGTCACTGACCCGTACAGTAATGCTTTTCCATTTCTCTAAGGAACCTCCTCGTTTTGTTTATTTCTGGTAACCAAAACAGGCTAAGTATTTACCAAGCAGGTGCTACCCCCCCATATCAGCCTCACAATAATTCCCAGGAGACAACCATGACCCCCAACTTTAAGGTTTTGGGGGTGGGGTGGGGAGCAGGAAGAGGAAAGAGAAGACCCCCTTCGTTCGATTAGACAGGGAATATATCCAAGACACCAAACTTCGCAGGGGTAAATGCCAGCCTTCAATCTCGGGTCAGCACTGGCCCCCAAGAAAAAGAAGGGGCCCTACTCTTCCCTTCACTGCAGCCCTCGGCCTCCACCAAAAGCAGCCGGAGCTGAGCAGCAAGTGGCAAAGTCCCATCGCCTCTCTGCCTCGCAATTTCTCCACATACAAATGGAGTGAGCACGTGCAGCGGAGACTGACGGAAGCAGAAGCTGGAGCCACAGCTGTGCCGCCCAGGGGACCCCACCCAAATGCCCATCAAAAGCGGAGGGGCTAAGCACATGGACACTAACTCAGCACTGCAGAGGCGTGCCCACACGTAGCACCCCACGGAGGACCCTCTGCCAAGTGAACAAGGATTGATTAGTGAGTCCACGCAGGCACGGAATCTGGGAGAAACAGAACGTTAGGAAGGAAGAGGGTCCCAGGGGCTCCTAGAGGGAAGAAAGGAGCATTAATTGGGGTTGTTTGACTTTTTTTTGGGGTCACACCCAGCAATGCTCATGGGTTACTCCTGGTAGTACTCAGGAGACCTTATGGGACGCCAAGGATTGAACTTGGGTTGGCCACGTGCAAGGCCAACGCCCTCCCTGCTGTATTATCGCTCCCGCCCCAAGTTATCGTAAGGATTAGAGAGAACTTCAAGGGGCACCAGGAGTGCCCTGAGCACAGCCGTCCCGTGGGGTGTTTCATTTGCGACTGACTCCAGCCCACGGTGTGACACGCTACAGTGGCTCAGCACCGGAAAGCAGGCGTTGGGGACGCAGCAGATGCTGAAGAAGAGGGGAAATCTGAAAGGCTGCATCAGGGCGCCCAAAGCCGAGGCTGACCAGAGGCTCCAGCTGGTGGGCCCAGGCCGCCCTCGGTCCTCCCTGTGGTGCCGCAGACAGCTCCGTTCACCGGGGCCGTGAGGAAACGTGGATTAGACCAGGAGGGCTGAGGAGCAAGGGGTGGGAAGGACGCCTCTTAATCTGAGTCCATTTGAGACTGCTCTCATTAGCCTTAATCTGATCAAACAATGACCAGCTCCATGGACCTGGGGCCTGCTGCTAATGAATTTTTCATAACGCTGTAAAGACATTTTCTGCCGCCGTTAATAATAAACCACAAAGCCTGGGGTTTTAGGACGCACTCCCGTGTCCACACCTCTTCCCTCCACCCTTTCTTTTCGCTTCTCTCCAGCCCTACCCCAGTTCTCAAGGTCTTGCCCAAAGAGGATGAGGAGAAAGAGGAAGAGGACAGACAGTGACAGGCAGGTCCTGGTGGCATTTGAGAGCCTGCCTTCCCCTTATGGGGACCCGTAACACATGTGCCCATTCAAGCCCGGTTTGAGACTGCAGACCGGATTGGTCTATTCAGCGTGGTGAGCAAGATGGCTCCTTTCTTGATACCGCGGAGAGGAGGCCAGGAGAAAAGAGGCCGGAGGAACATGGTCCTGTCCCCTGCCTTCAGAGGAATGAGAAAAATTCTGGATTCCTGTCCTGGAGGAGCCGGGAATGTGGGCTCGAGTCACACTGGCTTGCACGAGACCAGGGTTCGATCTCTGGCATGACCAAAACCAAGGCCCGGAGTCTAGAGCCCAGTCACTAGACAGACTTCAAGTGAAATGTCCTCTGCTGTCGCCCACCGCAAGCCTGCCTGTTCCTGCCCCCTGCAGGAACAACCGGCCTAGCGCCCACTGCGAATCTGTCCCCCATTAGCCCGGTTGGGGTAAGTCTTCGCTCTGGCCACCGCTTTGAGTCTGATGTGTTTAAGGTCAAGTGGAGAGTGAGTGGATTCCGATAAATGCTGGTGCCAACAAACCAGGTCTTCCAGTCCTCCAGCCAAAGCTCTGGCTGCTGTCACTCGCCTCTGTCGCTCCCGGGCCCAGAATATGGTCATGATCCTTCTTAGTGACACTGTGTCTTTGGAGAGTAGACCTGACCACACAAGTCATCAGGAATCAGTCAAGCTGCCATTTTAAAGGTGATTACTTGCAGGGGCTGGGGGAGTATCTAGAAAAAAGAAAAAAAACTTGCTTTCTGGCCAAGTGCCCCTGAAGGTAGTTTTCAAGAAGCTTTCAAGTGATACCGGTGGAACTGGAGTTAGGCAGATGCTGACCACTGGGCTAACTTAGGAAGTAGCGCTCTGGGCCAGGGGCGACAGTACAATGGGAAAGGTGCCTACCTCGCACACGGCTGACCCAGGTTCAATTCCCAGCATCCCACATGGTCCCTATACACCACCAGGAGTAATTCCTGTGCACAGAGCCAGAAATAACAGCTGAGGGCCGGGCGATAGCCCAGCGGGTAGGGTGTTTGCCTTGCATGCGGCCGGCCCATGCCGCCCGGGTTCAATCCCCGGCATCCCATATGGTTCCCCGAGCATCACCAGGAGTAATTCCTGAGTGCAGAGCCAGGAGTAAACCCTGAGCATTGCCGGGTGTGACCCAAAAAAGCAAAAAAAAAAAGAAGTAACAGCTGAGCATTGCAGGGTGTGGCCCAAAACACACACACACACACACACACACACACACACACACACACAAAGAAGTATCGCTCTTGGGGTCTGTACAGCAGCCACAGATGGGTGTTTACCTTGCACATGGCCAACCTGCATTTGATCCCTGGCACCCAATATAGTCCCTGACCAGGAGTGATCCCTGAGTGCAGAGCCAAGAGTCAGCCTTGAGTACCACTGGCTGTGAGCCAAAAAATGTTTTTTAAATGGGGGTGGGAGGGGTATAACCAACTATCTAAAACCAACAAGTGACTCTCTGGTCTTTCCCAGGCTGAACAAGGTAACCTTAATTCTCCTTAGACTCACATCATTGTAGGGGTGTGGGATGGAGAGGGCAAATCGGATATAGAAATCACCAGACTCTGCTCACAAATTATTTCTCTTTTCTTCACGTCGTTTCCAAAGACAGTGGCGCCTGGGGGCCCCTGGAGAAGCTCGGGGTGGGGCTGCAGTGTCCAGGCCTGCTCTCTGATGCGGAGTTTTGATTTCTGGACATGGAAACGCTGACAGCAACCAGCGGCCTCCAGCTTCCCAGGAAGTGACATTTGCTCCCCGGGTTACCATGGTTATGCCACCTCGCAAGGACTCTACCTCTGGCCTATTTTCCTCTGTGAGTTTCCTGATCTCAGGAAACAGAGCCCAGAAAATCAGCACGGCCTCATCGGTGAAACCCACTCGCCTTTCTGCTATTATTTCAATAACAACAACAAAAAACCATCAGCTCAAATTAAGCTTCCTCATCACTAACATGATTCAAATACTATTTATCCCAGCTGAAAAAATGTGCACTTTAAAAGAAAACCAAAAATCCAGCCTTCCCTGAGCAGTCACTTAGCTCATCAATAGGTTGATTCACAGCTGGAGACAAGTGTGGCTTTACATATTTTTATTAAGTCACAGATTGATGTGAAAGTTACCTCCTCACAGTTTATCTTTCCTGAAGAGGCAAAGCCATAAATGCTCCACTCCTGTAAACTCTGAGAGGGTTAGAAGTGGGCACACTCTCACACTCTTTCTCAAAAAAATCAGGCCTGGCAAGGAGAGTGCCCAGCCTTGCGAACAGCTCCTGATGTCTGTGTAGCTAACCATGTTTCTGGCTGTTTGCTTTCTTTTACTTGTACCGTGTGTACTCTTTTTTTCTACTTTTCTTCCTGGGGATCCCAGACATGGAACCCCATAGCAAACCATAGCATGGTTCTTCGGAGAGAGGGATTCTAAGACCACCTGCCAAAGAATAAAGGAAGGGGCCAGGAGTGATAGCACAGGGGAAGGTGTTTTTCTTGCAGGAGGCTGACCCAGGTTCAATCCCCGGCATCCCATATGGTCCCCAAGCACTGGTAGGACTAATTCCTGAGTGCAGAGCCAGGAGTAATCCCCTGAGCGTTGCTGGTGGTGCCCACCCCCAGAATAAATGAAGAGACACTAATATCTGCGATGAGAGAGGGGCCATCGTTCTAGATCCCACAGACACTGGGGGTCTCAGGGAATCCAAAGTGTACTTGCAACAACCACTAGCATAAAAAATAAAAAAGTTGACTTTGTAACTGAAAACGTTCCACCAGGGCTACAGCAATTGTCCAGCAGGGAGGGCATCTGCCTTGCACGCCGGTCAAGCCGGCATTAATCCCCAGCATCCCATATGGTCCCCTGAGCACCACCAAGAGTAATTCCTGAGTACTGAACCAGGAATAACCCCTGAGTACAGCTGGGTGTGACCCCAAAATCAAAAACTAAATTATCTAAATGTTGCACTAAAAATAAATAAGTAAAATTAAGAGCCACTACTGAATTCTACCAACATGTAAAGTGTCTAAAAAAGAAATAATGCCAATTCTTGACAATCTCTTCTAGTAAGCAGAAGTAGAAGAAGCATTTCCCAACTCATTTTATGAGGCTGGTGTTACCCTGATTCTGAAACTGACGATGAC
>JAJIBD010001173.1:0-29896 GCA_021461705.1 Cryptotis parvus | reverse complement strand
TAATGTACAAAAGCATTCATTTTTCTTAAAAGATGAAAATAAAGTTAGAGATAATGAGAAAACTTTACAAACCAAAGAATTACATTGTCTACAGCATCTTTTTACTGAAATTTATTTTTTTAATAATTTTGTTTTTGTTTTTTGCTTTTTTGAATCACACCCGGCAAATGTTCAGGTGTTTCTCCTGGCTCTGCACTCAGGAATCACTCCGTGTGTGCTCGCGGACCATATGGGATGTCGGGATCGAACCCGCCAGCATGGGACGGCTAGGGCAAGGTAAACGCCTACCCACTGGGCTATTGCTCAGGCCCCTGCAATTTAAAAATAAAACTCTTTAATCGGATTAGATAACAGGAAAAGGGCAAGTACTAAAGAGTCTGTGTACAAGGTAAATAAATACAAAAAGTTTGTTTAAGCTCAAGCCTCAGAGAAATTAAACACTAAATTAAGCTGCAATTAAATACACATCTATATAATTTTCAATGCAACTAAAATAGTAATAAAATCAAATGTTTTTATGAGTTCAGAGAAAACTGAATTTTCAGCTACTGTTGATAACATAACTTGCTCTGAAGTTATGTTCAGAGCAAGTTCAGCCTGCAGAGCGTGACAGCTCCCTGCAGTACTTGGATGCCACATTCTTCCTGGGGAAGGTTCTCTTCCTGGCCACTGGCGTAGGTGATCTCTGCCCGCTGGCCCGGACAGGGCAGGGGCTGTGGGCTGGCCCTTCCGGAGGAATCTGAGACCCTTCCCTTGAGATGGTTGCCGAGACCTGCCTGGGATTGCCTGCGCCGGCTCCTCGAGCCTTTTCCTTTCCTTTATCTGCTGCGAGTCCTGGGCCTGGGCCTCCGGCCTCCCCGGCCTCTGGGCGGACTGGCTTCCGGGAACGCCTTCTCTACATGAGGGTCTCTGTTCTGTGGAGGCCCCGACCTGCTCTCTGGCTCCACACTCCGCTCTGAAAGGCTGGATGGAGGATTGTCCTCCCACTGCCAGGGAGATAGGCCCAGGGGAGCGGCCGGGTGTGGCGGACACTGCCCCCTTTGCAGCCCAGCAAGAGGAGCGCTGCTGCACGCACCAGAGCACGGTGGAGAAGCTGGCCCGCACCTTCCGGAGCCCGCTGCTCTTCTGCGAGGTGGAGGTGAGGCGGGTGCAGGGCACGGCTGGCCACAGCACTGGCCACTCTGCGCTTAGTTTCTGGGAGGCGTGGGGAGGTCTTCACCTCGTTCTGCCCCACCCGAAGTCTCTGCAGTGCTGGTAGGCGAGTGCGCTTGGGAACGAGGCGTAGGGGTACCTGTTCTCGCGCCTGACCAGCGCACCTCGTGCCCGCCTGCACAGTGCCTATGCCAGGACCCGCTGGGCTGCAGACCGGGCATCCAGCAGCTGGGCCGCGTGTGGGTTGGAGGGACAGATGTGGGCTTGGCTTACTCGCTTTTTTTTTTGCGTTTTGGGTCACACCCAGTGATGCTCAGGGGTTACTCCTGGCTCTTCGCTCAGGAATTACTCCTGGCAGTGCTCGGGGACCATATGGGATGCCGGGATCGAACCCGGGTCGGCCGTGTGCAAGGCAAACGCCCTCCCCGCTATGCTGTCGCTCTGGCCCTCTTTTTGGTTTTTCTTAGGGAGGAGCCAAGTTCTGAGACTGTGTGACTGGTCTCGATTTTCTGGCTCTTTCTGCAGAACAAATAGTCATGAGCAGTGTTTAAATGTGTATATATGGTGTATATGCATGTGTGTCTATGTGTCCATTTATCTGCATGTGTGAGTGTGTCGACCGCTTTGCGGCTGCACAGTTCATCAATTAATGCTCATAATCAGAGGTGACTACAAGAGTATCCCACCCGCACGGCAGAGCCTGGCAAGCTACCCATGTCGTATTTGATATGCCAAATACCAGTAGCAGTTATAGACCTCATTCCCATGACCTGATGGAATGGTTTGAGGCTCTTTATGTTCCTGGAGCAAGCAGGTGCCCTTGGGCTACACTAGCATGTGACAGGACATATGGAGATGTTACTGGTGCCCGCGCAGCAAATCGATGATCAACGGAGTCACAGTTGATACATAAAGAGCAGATACCAGCTCTCCTCGCAGGACAGAGCCCGGCAAGCTGTCCGATGCGTATTCGATATGCCAAAACCAGTAATAACATTGCTTATTTTCCTGACCCTGAAAGAACCCTTAATACAGCAGCACTAAGAAGGATGAACAAGGAGTGCCTGATAAAATTTCATGGCCATCCTAGGCTGCCAAAACGAAGAAGGACTAAAATGACTGTCTGTACTTTCAATGCATGTACGCTGGCATGGGAAGCATATATTGAGGACCTGATGGTGCAGGCACAAAAGATCAAGTACAACATCATTGGTCTGACTGAGGCGAGGAGGCATCAATCGTATCATGACGTTTTTGACACCGGAGAACTGTTCCTTGGAACATGCGCCTAGAGAGGCATCAGTGGCGAGGGTGTCCTTGTCAACACGAACATGGCCGTAAACATTGGTTCATATGAATGCCTGACAAACCGGTTAGGATGATTACACTTGAAGAGATGTGGCCTACTGACAGCAGTTTCTATCTTCGTTGTCTACACACCAATGTACAATCCACATACAAGGAAGAAGAAATTGAGAAATTCTACATGGAACTGGAGGAGTTCTATAAAAACATCACAACTCCTACAAGATCATAGTCAGTGATTTTAATACAAAGAATGGCCGAAGAACTCCACATTGGGACCCATGGGCTAGAATGGAACGGACAGGGTGAGAGACTATCTGAGTTCATCATGTCCACCAAGACCATTCATGGGAACTCACAGTTCCAGAAGGCTGAATCGAAACCTCGGACATGGGAATCTCCTGGTAGACAGTTCCACAATTAAATTGACCACATCATATTCAATCGACAGTTTTGCCTGACTGATGTCGCTGTCGGTCCCAAAATTCCAAATAGGGTCAGACCACCGTCTCCCTTTGTGCAAAATTCTACTTCACACGATGGGGGAGAAAAGGCTGGTCAGACTTCTTCATCAAGACCCTGAAAGAATTGTTTGAGGCCTGCGTTTTCCTGAAGCAACCAGATGCCGTGGGGCTACACTGGCAAGTGATAGGGTTAAATGGAAATGTAACTGGTGCCCGCCGAGCAAATAGATGAATAACGGGATGTCAATAGATCAAGTTGATATATAAAATGATGCACATTTAAAAACTTTTATTATATCACTCTAAATTATAAAATCACAAGGATGTTCATGTTTAGGTTTTAGTCATACAGTGTTCCAGCACCCATCCCTCCACCAGTGCCCATTTTTAACCAACAATGCCCCCTGATTCCCTGATCAGAGACAGACTGATTCTGCAGTCTGTCTCTATGGAAGGCACATTGCCTCCTCTCTCCTCTCTCTCGTCCTTCTCTTACACATTGTGGCTTGCAATACATACATTAGGTTATTATGTGTATCCCTTTGCCTACATTCAATGCACATTTAGGTTGGTATTATCATTTCCAGCAATTATTAGTACACTGTACCTTTTCCTGTCTTATCTAACCTGTGACTCCCACACACTTGCGGTAGATTCCACACCCTAACCAGACTTCCTAATACATGTTTTGCCTGGCCTTGGATATTGGTATCATATTTTTTATATCCTGCATATTAAATGCAGTCATTCTATAACTGTCCTTTCCGGCTGGCTGATTTCACTCAGTATGATCCTCTCCATGTCCATCCATTTATAGGCACATTTCATAATTTCGTTTTTCCTAACAGCTGCATAGTATTCCACTGTGTAGATGTACCAAAGTTTCTTTATCCAGTCGTCTGTTCTTGGGAACTCTGATTGTTTACATATTCTGGGTATTGTGAATAGTGCTGCTATGAACATATATAGATGGTGTTTCTGTTTTGTGTTTTTGGCCTATCAGGGTATATTCCAGGAATGGTATTGCTGGGTCAAAGAGGAGCTCAATTTCTAGTGTTTGGAAGAATATCCATATTGTTTTCCTAAAAGGCTGTACCAATCCCTTTCTCCCCGCATTCATGCCAGCACTTGTTGTTCTTGCTCTTTTGGATATGTGCTAGTCTCTTTGGCATGAGATGATATCTCACTATTACTTTGATTGGATTCTCCCTGATGATTAGTGATAATGAGCATTTCTTCATATGCATTTTTTTCATTTGAATTTCTTCTTCTTGGAAGTTTCTGTTCGTTTCTTCCCCTCATTTTTTGATGGAGTTAGCTATTTTCCTGTAAAGTTCTACCAGTGCCTGATATATGCTGGTTATTAACCCCTTATCATGTGGGTATTGGGTAAATGTTCTTTCGCATTCTGTGGACTGTCTTTCTATCTTGATCGCTGTTTCTTTCGAGGTGCAAAAGCTTTTTAGTTTCATGTAGTCACGTATGTTTATCTTTGCTTCCAATGTTTTGTTAGTGGCATTTCATCTTTGAAGATGCCCTTAGCTTCAATGTTGTGGAAACCTTTTGCAATATTTTCTTCAACGCACTTTATGGATTCAGGTCTGATATTGAATCTTTAATCTATTTTGATCTGATTTCTGTCCATCATGCTAGACAGAGGTCCAATTTCTTTCTTTACACGTAGCTGTCCAGTTTTCCCAGCTCCACTTGCTGAAGAGGCTTTCCTTGCTCCATATCGTATTTTTTTTGCTCCCTTATCAAAGATTAAATGATCATGCATTTGAGAATGGGTGTCAGGATACTCAGCTCTATTCCACAGGTCTAGAGATCTGTTTTGCTTTAATACCATGTTAGTTTATTTACTACCACGCTAGTTTATTTACTACCACTTTGTAGTACAGTTTGACGCTGGGAAAGGTGATGCCTCTCAAGTCTTCTTTCTCCCAAGAGATTAAGCCAGTCTCCAGCCAGACTTGTCAGAAACCCAGCCTACAAGGACCCACCCTGCAGAGACCTGCCCTTTAGAGGAGAGTATTTCAAGCCCAGGAATGCTTCAGCCACAGACACAGATACCCCCCAGCAGAGCAGAAACCAGGTTTCCCTGTTGAACCCCCTGCATTCCATGGACCACCAGAGCGACTTCCGACCTGAGTCTACCATCCCGATGGAGCCTCAGAGGAGCCCAGAGAAACCCCTACACCTTGCTGGCAGCTATCTTCACCATCCATACTCCACAGCTCGTAAGATCTACACCCAAGAGATTAAGCCAGTCTCCAGCCCGGCTTGTCACAAACCCAGCCTACAAGGACCCACCCTGCAGAGACCCGCCCTTCAGAGGAGAGTATTTCAAGCTCAGGGATGCTTCAGCCACAGAAACAGATACCCCCAGCAGAGCAGAAACCAGCTTTCCCTGTTGCCAGTCTCGATGGGCTTTGATGACTGCATCAGTCTCCACAGAATCAAAGGCTTCTGTTGCAGGACTCCTAAGGGCCGCTGCATCTGCTCTGGATTGCCTCCTGCAAATCACTTCGTAGATAAGGGGGTAGTCTAAATGTGGCAGTTTATCTGACCATGTATGCTGTACTAGCTGGTATAAATATTCTCCCATGCTACCACAATCATCGTGGGACTAGCTAGATCTTACCAGCATATTAGCCTGGCCACGCAGGACCCCTGGGTAATTAGACCAGAGAGAAATGCTGTTTGCTTCCAAGCAAACAAGCATGGATCCCTGATACACTCAAAGGCAACTAAAATACAAAACTACAATGAAGTAGAAGAGACTTGTGAAGGCTTGGAGAAATATTTAACTGGCATTAGTATTAGTCTTTGGTACAGAGACATGCCATCTCAGAAACCCCCTTCTCTACCCTATAAAGGCATTTCCAGGCAGATCTTGGCTCAAAACATTAGCATACTAAAGGGCCTAGGTGAGGTGCAGGGAGGGATTACCTAAGGGCATTTGATCCTCCCTGCTTTCCATAACAGTGGGAGGAAGGTCTGAGTTACAGGGGTATAAACTAGCCGGTTTCCTCTCTCGCGCTTCTTTGTGGGCTCTCTCTCTCTCTTTGTGAGTGCTCACCCTTCTTGGAAGACTTCTTCTCCTTTTACAAAGCCTTTACACGTGGTGGCCGACATCTTGGCCTACACATGGCTGGGGTTCTAGCCTGGAATCCTAAGCACCGGGCTTTTCCTTTTGCTGATTTGTATGCCTGAACCTGTGATAAGTAAAGCCTTTTAAAACTGCATCGGATTCCTGAGTTTTCATCCATTCCTAGCCGGCTTCGGAGGTAGAAGGGAACTTCGCTTCCCGGCACTGTCGAGGACCCCAGCGGAGCTCCCCGACATTTGGCGTCCCTGGGTGGGCACGAAGCATCTGGAGGTCCCACCGAGATGTTAATGAACTTTTCCTGAAGCTGGGAGCAGCATTCAAACCGTGAGTTAAAAATGGGTTCCCTCCCGAAAGTTTTTTCTTTGTTCTGGCTTCACCTGTTTCTTCAGGTGCTAGTAAAAGTGGTGACTTTTGTAACTCCGGCTTTTCTTTCAGAGAGTCATGAAATTAAATCTAGCAAATGTTGCAGGTGGACCCCACGGGTGACTTATGTGAGGCAGGAAGGAGAGAGAGATGGTCGCTTTCTCCCCCAGCCGCCTCTGCCACCCGGGACCCGCTGGGCAGGCTAAGGACTGATAAAGTCTGCGATGAACCCCTGCACGGCGTGGGCCTGAGCCCCACCAGCCCCACGAGGTGGCTGTCAAGCCAAGCCTGATGCCCGATTGATCTCTAGGCACGGGAGTTAATCCCCACCACCCGAGGTTTCTCGGGGAGCCAGGGACTCAGGCTGGAGCGAGGAATTGCTCTTTGCAGGAAAGGAAAGTCAGTCCTAGGCCTTACCCAGGTCTGCCTCAAGGTTCTTGTCTTTCTCCCAGAAAAAGAATTTTCAGGAGTCGACGAGCAGTGAAGTAAAATAGGTTTTATTAAGGAGGTTTTTGGTGAGGGGGAGGGAGAGAAAGAAATGAAAGAGTAACGCGCTCAAGGGAGAACGCGGGCTGCTCCAAAGGCGGAGAGCGCGAGTAAAAGAGAAAGTACACATCTCAAGAGGGGAGATGCGGGCAACACACATGCTCAGGCAACACATGTGCTTGGCCACATGGGCTCAGGCAGCATGAGTGTCCTTGCAGCATGTGCACGCAGGCGACATGTGTGCCTAGGCAGCATGTGCGCGCAGGCAACATGTGAGCCCAGGCAGCATGTGCGCGCAGGCAACATGTGTACCCAGGCAGCATGTGCGCCGTTCTTTGGTCAGGACGGCTTTTATAGATTTCTCCCCAAGTTACTCCCATATGGGGCTTTAACCTCGGTTGCTAGGGCCCCGTTGCCAAGGGGAGTAGACTTTGGGAGTGGTCTTCTTTGACTGGAATGTCCTGGGGTCTTCCTTGAGCTGGGCCCTGGGCGGGAAGGCTGATTCATCTCCCTCAGGAGATTTACACATTCCTTTTGGCCTTCCCTTCCCCCAGGGTCTATTGTTGATATGGTCTTATCAAGTTTGGTTTCGGGCTTTCAGTCAGGTGTGGCTCTGGATCTCTTCTTCAGGAATTTATTGCCATGTGGCGCCCCCTGTCTGCCTGCCTACAACAGCAAACAAATTTTAAAGCTTGACGATAATCTAGAGGAAGAAAAGAAACCTCCAGAGGAGGCAGACTCTCACACTGAAAATCTGCCTGGAGTTAATACCTCCGAAGGCATAGGTGCCCCTCTGATGGAGACTGAATCTCAAGTTGAGGGGCTTCCCTAAAATTCTTAGGAACTCTGATGAGGATGGGGAGGAACAGATTAATTCCTGGAGCCTGTCCAGGCCTCTAAAAGGCTTGTAGTTCCTCCTGTTCTAAATTTAACAATCAAAGAGCAAAGCTCTGGGAGCTTAGCAACATTCCTCAAAACCATTCTTTATTTTGGCCTTTTCTGATGCTAATTCTTGTGATTTTTGTGATAAAACTGCACCTCCCCCAACGGGAGCAGAGTGCAAGTTCTGGAGAGCAAGTTGTTAAGTTTAAAGTACATGCTTTCCTGGACCTGTGGTTTAAGGAAACGAAAAGGCAGATTTCTTGGTGGCATCTTTATTTAATTCAGCTGGAAAAAAGCTTTAGGCTCAATCTACAGTTGCCTGCCACCTTCATAAGTACCATAGCTTTCCATAAAGATAAACCGGACTAAACTGTCCGCCTTTTATTTGTCTGTGCTCCGTCCCACGTGGCTGGAGGTTTGCAGACAATTAAGTTATGTGATTGGATATTTATGGCAAATGACTTCTGGCAAATGGATAGTTTTGGCGAATGATTTATGGTAAATGTTAAGGCTAAAGACAAAATGTTAAATGTGCTCAAAAAACTTTCAAAATTCGGTTATTAAAGCAACAAAAGACAGGTATCTTTAACATTATTCACCTTAAACTTGTCTCAAGGAGAGCCGCTAAAAAACACTGATGCAAACTCAAAAACCAGTAAATTCACCTAAGTAAAAACTGTTCATAAATGGCTTGCAGGTTTAAAAGCACCTAATTTCTTTCAATATAAAGTCTTAATTTTAAATTGCAAACTGTTCAAACCTTCCGAATTGATTCATTTCTTAATAATGATAATCTTGCTTTGCAGCCTGTTAAACATGGTCTATCTTAAATAACAATAATTTTGCTTTGCAGCCTGTTGATATTGGTTCGTCTATAATAAAAATAACCTTGCATGCAGCCTGTTGATGCTTTCGCTGGAGATAACCCCTTTCTTTCTTTAAAAAAAAAAAAACTGCCTTGGAGCGAGTTTAAAGGTAGAAGCACCTAAATAACCCTCCAAAAAAGGTACCATAAAAAAAATATGTATTTTCTAAGTGTTTCATGTGTAAGTGTCTTAATGTTTCCTTGCACCAGATGTAAGTACTAAAACCCTTATGTGGAAATATATAGAAGGCCAGGAAGGATTTATTCAGCCTTTTTGTGGTTGATCTCCCCATTTCTTTATGGGGAAGGGATGTGCTAAGTCAAATGAAAGTAGAAATAATAACTAGGTGCTCAAGGGTAAGCAGTGATATTATGAAAAATTCAGGTTATGTTCCCGGAAAAGGCCTTGGTAAAAATCTCCAAGGCATCACAGAGCCCATTAGCGCCTCAGGGAATGCAGGTCCCGCTGGCCTGGGTTTTTCCTCAGGACCAGTGAGGAAGGAATCCCAATACCCTGGACAACCTCCAACCTAGTCTGGGTCCCTGACATTTTCCTTTTCTTTGCAAAGCCTGGTACAATGCCATGAAGGCCTGGATGTTAGATATATACTCAGGCCTGGGTTTTTCCTCGGGACCAGTGAGGAAGGAATCCCAATAACCTGGACAACCTCCAACCCAGTCTGGGTCCCTCAGTGGCCCCTCTCTCAAGAAAAATTAGAAGCAGCTAAGGTGCTGGTGGAGGAGCAGCTTGCCCTTGGACACCTGGAGCCATCACGCTCTCCCTGGAATACTCCCATATTTGTTATTAAGAAAAAAAATCAGGGAAATGGAGGTTGTTGCACAATCTTAGAGCCGTCAATAGACAAATGCAACTTATGGGCGCGGTTCAGCGAGGACTGCCTGTTCTTTCAAGTCTACCGCAAGATTGGCCTATTGTGGTAGTGGACATTAAGGATTGTTTTTTCTCCATTCCCCTTGCTAAAGAGGATTGCTGTCGCTTTGCTTTTACCTTGCCTTCTATTAATAATGAAAAGGCTGATGAACATTATCAATGGCGGGTTCTTCCCCAGGGAATGGCCAACAGCCCAACCATGTGTCAGCTATTTGTTCATCAGGCTTTGCTTTTGGTTCGTACAGAACATCCTCGGGTTCACATTTGCCACTATATGGATGACATTTTAATAGCCGCCCCATTGCAGCCAGTACTGGATGAGGTCTATGCTAAGGTGGTGCCTGCATTGGAAAGTAAGGGCCTTCTAATTGCACCCGAAAAGGTGCAAAAAGCATCCATAAATAAATTTTTTAGGCTCCATTGTCACCCCAAAAATATTAGACCACAGAAAATACATATTAGAACGGATAAACTGAAAACATTGAATGACTTCCAAAAACTGTTGGGCGATATTAATTGGCTCAGGCCCTATTTACCACTTACAACAGCAGACTTAAAATCTTTATTTCGCATATTAGAAGGCAATCCAAATGTTTCGTCTTCGCGCATATAGACTCCAGAAGCAAGGCAGGTAATCAGTATGGTAGAAAATGCCATAAGTAATGCACAATTAACCCGATTACAAGAAGAGTTACCACTAGTGTTATGTATTCTGCCTACTAAAGTGCTCCCTACGGCCGTTTTGTGGCAGGACGGACCATTGCTGTGGGTACATCCACATGCCTCCCCAGGAAAAACTGTTGAGCATTATCCTACGGCAGTAGCCTCCTTGGCCCTACAGGGACTTAAATTAGCAACTACTCATTTTGCTAAGGAACCTGAAAAACTTATTCAACCATATACCCAAAAGCAAGTACAAACATTGGCTGCCACCTGTGATGAACGGGCAGTACTATGTTGCTCCTTTTCGGAACTGTAGATAATCATTATCCCAAACATAATTTACTGCTTTTTGTATCGCAACACCCTGTGATTTTTCCAAAGATAATGAGGGATGCACCCCTTCAGGGCGTTTTGGATATTTATACAGATAGATCCAAAACAGGCTTGGGAGCTTATGTTGTACCGGGCGAGCTCCTGTTCTTATACAATTTCAACCGGACACACCTCAAATTGTAGAATGCCAAATTGTCTGTGAAGTTTTTAAAAAATTTTATGAACCTTTCAATTTAATATCTGATTCACATTATGTGGTAAATGCTGTCTGAGGTTTAGAAACCTCGGGTATTGTTAAAGAAAAGAGCCCGGTGTTTAAATATTTAACTGAAATGTGTGCTCTTATTAGAAATAGAACTAACCCCCTTTTTATAGGACACATTAGAGCTCATTCACTGTTGCCTGGGCCCATGTCGGCCGCCAACGATTTAGCCGATAAGGCCACTCAGGCCTTTGCTGCTCATATTGTAGACCCCGTTTTAGCAGCTCAGAATTTTCATCAACTATACCATGTCCCATCTCGTACCTTATGGTTAAAATTTAAAATTTCAAGACAAACAGCCCGGGACATTGTTAAATCCTGTATCTCTTGTGCATAATTTTTATCCGTACCCTATGTTGGCGTGAACCCCAGAGGTATTCGGCCAGGAGATCTTTGGCAGATTGACATTACTCACATCCCAAGTTTTGGAAAGTTAAGTTACATCCATGTCTCTATTGATACCTGTTCAGGTGTCATTCACGCCTCACCATTAAGTAGTGAGAAAACTGCAAATGTTATTGTTCACTGCTTAGAGGCATGGGCAGCTTGGGGTAAACCTTGAACCCTAAAAACAGACAATGGTCCCGCTTATTTTTCCAAAGGTTTTCAACAATTTTGCTCTAAAATGAAAATACACCACACCACTGGCTTGCCATATAATCCTCAAGGCCAAGGTGTAGTAGAAAGAGCCCACAGATCCCTCAAAGAATTGTCACAAAAACAAAAAAGGGGAATAGCCAAAGGCTACTCACCCAAAGGTAGATTATCTCTTGCCTTATTTACCTCAAATTTTTTTTAATTTTGGATGACAAAGGGCACTCAGCTGCCGATCGACATGCCAATAATGTCTTTCCTACCAACACAAAAGTAAAATGGAAAAATGTTTTGGATAACAAATTGTATGGACCGGATCCTGTAATATCAAGATCCAGGGGAGCTGTTTGTGATTTCCCACAGGACAAGGAAGATCCAATCTGGGTACCAGAGAGACTGACGCATCTCATCTGTCAAGATGACAAGAGAGCTGATCATTTTGACGTTACTGATGGTTCTGCAGCAGAGCTATGGGAAAAGTGAATGACTCTGGGCAATAACCAGAACATGGCCGATGCCAGTGCCAGTTCATGCTAATTCAAGTGTCTTACCATCCTTATTTTCCACCTCCTGTGATATGGAGGCCCCGTGTACTACCAAAGATTAGAAGATAGTAATAAGTTTAATTTGACCAGTTTTCAACCACAGGGGACATTTTGTTTTTCCTTTAATGTTAGCAGCCCCTGTATACACATATTACGCAAAAACCTTACTGCTTGGCTTAATCCCCTGAAAGAGAGTATAACCTCTTTAAAATATTGGGAAATGTGTTTACTCAGGTTGCAAGGGGCGTTAGTTCGGGTTCAGGCACAGCTATTAATGCTACCCCACAAATAAATACTACTACCTTAATAATGAAAAGCATTTTAGGAATTCCCTGGCAGCATAGCAATAATGCTACTACTAATAGCACAAAATTTTTGGCCTCCCGCATTGTTGGCCCAATTTTGGTTTTCCTTCAGTGTTTATGCAATGTCAAGATAGAAGATGGGGGTCCAAAGAAATTGCTTTAGGTTTCTCTATATCCCCTGGTCTTAAACGCTATGTGTACAATGAAAGCAGCAATACCTCCTCTACAGGGGAGGGCTGGCCTTATTACCAATGGCTGGTAAGCAACAAAGTAGGCGCTGTATCTGACATCTTGGCTATAGCTCAGTTATTGGGGGCTCAACACCAACTTTTTAATGCCTCGGGTACAATTACTAAAGATCATCGTGGATATCGCCTGGGAAATATAACAAATAATAGTTTGTTATAAAACGCAACCTTGCTCCAGGCTGGAGTTTGTTTACATCCCCGTATTTATTTTTGTTAATCAATGATTTTTTTTTTTTTTTTTGCTTTTTGGGTCACACCCGGCAATGTTCAGGTATTTCTCCTGGCTCTGCACTCAGGAATCACTCCGTGCAGTGCTCGGGGAACCATATGGGATGTCGGGATCGAACCCGGGCCAGCATAGGACGGCCAGGTGCAAGGTAAATGCCCTACCCGCTGGGCTATTGCTCAGGCCCAGTCTTTTTTAATCCGGCCCAGGTATTCTGATCCAGAGACAGACATGGGGCAGAGCTGCTACTTGCTCTCCCTGTGCCCAGCCGCTCACAAGGAGCCCAGGAGAGATGGCGGGTTCTAGTCCTGGCCCGCCAGCCCAGCAGAGCCTTGCAACAAGCCAGGTGACCCCCACTCCATGAGGGCCTCCATTTTCCACATCCAGACTTCTCTCTCGTCAGAACTCCACCAGCAGACCAGCCTATCACAGTCTGGCTCAGGCGGGCGCATGAGCATCATTAAATGCTGGACTTAGAGATGACTGCAAGAGTATATTACCTGCACGGCAGAGCCTGGCAAGCTACCCGTGTTGTATTTGATATGCCAAATACCAGTAACAATTATAGACCTCATTCCGGAATGGAGTGTGACTCTTTATGTTCCTGGAGCAAGCAGATGCCCTTGGGCTCTACTAGCATGAGACAGGACATATGGAGATGTTACTGGGGCCCGCTCAAGCAAATCGATGAACAACGGGAAGACAGTGATGCAGTGAATCAATGATAGTCAATCAAATTTAAATTGTTCAGTTACTGATTGCTATTTGACTGAGTGCTGGAATGGATCTTTAACAACCGCAGTAGTGGTGAAATTGCCTACCTTTGTTCCCATGCTGGTAGAAATAGATACCAGCACCTTTCCTTTAATGTCACTTATTCGCGAGCCCCGAGACTTTGGTATCATTACAGCAATTGCCACGGCTATTGCTGTGTCTGCTGCGGCAGCATTTACGCCGGATGTCGCAATAGCCAATCAGGTACAAGCTGCTCAAACCATTAATAATGTAATTAGCCAAAAGTCTAAAATATTGGAAACACAAAATCGTGTTAATAAACATCTTATGTCCAGCATTTGGCCACCAATCAAAGAGCAGACTTACTACAAGCCCAAATTGAAGAATTATTTAACATAATACAAATTGGATGCATTGCTAAACAAAAACATATGTGTGTTACTCCCTTAGATATGAAAAGTTAAACAACAAAAGCAAAATTATTGCAAAATACCTTGCAGGCAGTTGGTCGCAGGAGACGGAGGACCTGTTACATTGGCAATTGATGGACATTGTTACCCTCAAAGCCACCCAAGTTGAACCCATTACCCTTGGGGATTTTACTGAATGGCTGTTTTCCGCTTTTAATTTCTTTAAGGAATGGGTGGGGGTGGGAATTTTTGGTGCAATTTGCACTGGTGTGTTCCTTTGCCTCTGGTTGTTATGCAAACTTAGAGCACAACATGCTAAAGATAAGGCCATTATCATTCAAGCCATGGCAGCATTGGAGCAAGGCAAGTCCCCCAAATATGGCTTGCTACCCTTAAGAGAGATCTTTGAACATGGTCTTGGCACAAGGAGGAGGTCTTGTTGCCATTGCACCCTGTGAGACATGTTCAATATCATGTTACAGCCTTTGTACTCCTTAGGCCTAGTGTCATTACACAAGGGAAGGTGTAACACTGCTTCTCTTTCCTCCGGGCAACCACCCTTGATCGGCTTGTTCTGAATAAGTGCTGGCCTTGATCGGGTGACTGTTTAGGCGCTTTTTTGCTAACGAAAACAAAAAGGGGAGATGTTGGGCGCCATTTTGTGACAGATGCCATTTTGCCTAGCATAAACTTGTTTGTCAGCAGTTGCGGGCTACACCCAATGCCACGTTGCCCTTCCACCATCTGGCCCGCATGCACAGGGCCCCTGGCGTGGTATGATTTCAGGCTTTATCCAATCAGTGCCTGTTTCATCAGCTCGACGATTTGTGCTGGCCAATGGGAAATGGACACGCTGACCAGCGCTGTATAAAGGCAGCTTGCACAGAGGGTCGGGGTCCTTCTCACCTTCTTAACTCTCAAGAATTAGGGGCTCCAATAGAGCGTGTTCTAAGAAGAATCCTGTTGTGGTCGTTCTTCTCCGCTGGTGGGCAAGGGCATCTCACATTCAGGTGTTCAGTTCTGACACTGTCTGGGCCTGGTGCCGTTCCCTTCTTTACTGACGAAATGGCATGTTGGATTTCAGAAGGGAGAATGTTGGGAACGACATATCCATCCTGCGGAATTTGGTATGTGGACCAGTGGACGTGATTATCAAAGTGATCTGAGTAGAAGTCAGATAATCTTTTCTATTGCTTTTCTGGAAGATGTGATAGATCCATCAGGACGTTGGAGGCAGTCATCTTGGTTTTATACTTGGCGGGGACAGGAGGGCATTGCAAATGCTATTCCGCGCTTCTGCTGCATCTTCCAGTATTTCTGCTCTTCTCTCTTTGAGACCCAGGTATGCTGATCCAGAGACAGACATGGGGCAGAGCTGCTACTGGCTCTCACTGTGCCCAGCCGCTCATGAGGTGCCTAGGAGGGATGGCAGGTTCTAGTCCTGGCCCGCCATCCCAGCAGAGCCTCACAACAAGCCAGACGACCCCCAACTCCATGAGGACCTCCATTTTCCACATCCGGACTTCCTCCTCGTCAGAACTCCACCCAGCAGACCAGCCTATCACAGCCTGGCTCATCAATAAATGCTGGATTTTGAGAAGACTACAAGAGTATGCTAACCTCACGGCAGAGCCTGGCAAGCTACCCGTGTCGTATTTGATATGCCAGATACCAGTAACAATTATAAACCTCATTCCCATGACCTGATGAAATGGTTTGAGGCTCTTTATATTCCTGGAGCAAGCAGGTTCCTTTGAGCTCTACTTTCATGAGACAAGTCATATGGAGATGTTACTGGTGCCGCCTCGAGCAAATCGGCGATGAACGGGAAGACAGTGACAGTGACTCTCTTTGAGAAGAGCTTGGAGTTCGATGTTGAAAATGACTGCCCATATGACATAGAAAATATTGAGAGCAATAATGTAGTCTAAGAACCAATGCACAGTATGCTAATATTTAGAGTTCATTTTACATTACTGCCTCCATTTTGAACAACTTAGTGCAAAATGTATCACTACTTGGCAGAAGAATTTTTGGGAAAGGCTTTCTGGCATTGTAAAAAATATTAGGAACATGGGGAAATTAAAAGCTGTCATATGAATCTGACTTCATGAACAATTCTGAAAGTAGTCTCTTGTTGGATGATAGTTTACCTTGTCTGGGAGCTTTGATGTTTTACCCACTCACAGCTTAGTCTACTTACATGTTCTTAAGCCAAGGTTCGTTCTAATGAGATCTCTCTTCTATGTAAACACTGATGGAGGATATGGCAGCTACAGAAGTCATGACTGCTGCTAGCACCTGAAAAAGCAGGTGAAACCAGAACAAAGAAAAAACCTCCAGGAGGTTTTAACCCATTTAAACCCATTTTAACTCACAGTTTGAATTCTGCTCCCAGCTTCAGGGAAAAGTACATCAGCAACTTGGTGGGATCTCCAGATGCAGGGAAGCCCACATAGGGACACCAGATGTCACGGATGCCTCTAGGATCACCACAGTATCAGGACAGAAGTTGTCTTCTAGCTCTGAAGCTGTTGGGGGAACGGATGAAAACTCACGAGTCTGGCATAGTTTCAAAGGTTTTTAATAAGCCTTTGGATAAAGGTCTTCCGCAGCAAGCCAATATAATGAAAGAACTCTAGGTCTGGTCAGACTTAGACCATAGAAAAGACCCTAAGTCTCCCACAGAAGAGAGAGCATCTCACCCGAGAGCAGTCCTACCCAAGGAAGGGGAAAAAAGGCGATGAGGCCTAAAGTCAGTCTCCTTATATACAGCAAAGCAATCCTATCTGTGGAACAAACATCTCAATGGAACAATCCGGTTTGAATACATACATTCGGCTGGACCCCCGGCTCGGCGCAGGGTCGCCCCCGCACCCCCGCCGTGGAGCCAGGTCGGGTCTGGCCCCCTGGGCTGTGGGCTGGCGGCGGCGCGGCTGGCAGGGCCTGGCACGCCACAGCCCGACGACGCAGCGCCATGTTGGCGGGCGCCCGTCTTCCTCCGCTGCCTCAGGAGCTCGGCCGGCGGGCTCGGTGCGAGGCTAGGGCGGGAGCGGCGCGTCCCGGCCACGCTGCCCGGCTTGAAAGGGCGACGCGGGGCGTCCGCTTCCGGCAGGCCCGGCGCGGGGGTCCTGGGGGCGGCCTGGGGCTGCGCACGTGCCGTGGCGCGGCGGCCCTTTTAAGAGTCGCCGCGTTCCGCCTCCCGCCCGCCGGCGCCCCCGACTGGGACCGTGTTTCCCGGCCCCTCGGGTGAGTGGCCATGGCCACCCGGGCCACGGGCTGGTCGCGTGCCGTCAGGTGGCCGCGGAACAAGTTGCGGACTCGGGGCCAGGCGTCCAGCAGGGGTTTCTGCGTGCCGCGCCCCAAGTTTTGTGTCCTTGGGCTCTGCACAAATGAGGGGCCCCGCCGCGTGGTCGTCCTGAGCGTCTCGTCCGGGCGCCCCCAGGACTTTTCAAGGTTCCTGGTGGACCCCAGGCGCCACCCCTCACCCCCATCCCCTGGCGGTCAGACATTTTGTGTTGGCCACGTGCTAGGACCTTGCACGCCGCGCGCCCCACCCTCCGCCCGGGAGCGTGCACCCCGACATTTGCTGTGGGCCGGCGCCTCTCGGATGGACGCGCGCCGCTGGGTGGGCCCTGGATCCCATAAGAAGTGAATCAACGGTCTGGGGGGAAAAGATGCTTCGAACCCACAGTTTTGACCTTCTTGGAGGGGCGGTGTTGGAGTCACCACGCGGTGCCAGGCTGCGCCCCCCCTCCACCCCGCAGCTTTTGTGCACGTTGGCACTGGCTTCGGGAGGAGGGAGCGCTTGGGAAGCCAAGAGGACCGGTGTGCCCGCTCTGCTGCCTGTGTTTGCGTCCATGGCAGCGGCCCACGGAGGACACCCGGGCGTGGATGTGGTCCTGAACCAGCCAGGCTGGGTCGGGGGAGAAAGAACAGCACCCCGGTTCTCTCTGGAAACAGACGAACCGGGGTTGGGGCGAGCGCACCTAACATTATAGAGCGCTTTCGGGTGGGCATGGGGTGGTGGGCTTTGAAGGACGTTAAAAAGGTAAATCCAGTGCTGGGAACAGAATCCCTCTTTTCAAAGGCCTTAGAAAGCCCTAACATGAAGCTTTTAACGCCAAGCACGCTCTCGTGGCTGCACGTGGCCGCCAGTATACTGCATGGGGCCTCTGGGACCCCGGGGCTGCTGGGCATTGGGAAACAGGGCACATCCTTGCTCGGCTCTTTGGTGGGGTTTTTGTTTGTTTTTGGGGGGTGCTTTTTTTGTATGTTTTTTCCTGGCTATGTAAATGCCCCCTCCAGCCCTGGGGGTTCGCTGTTTTGGGTCACACCAGTGGTGCTCAGGGGACCATACAGGATGCCGGGGATCCGAACCGGGACGGTTTGTGCAAAGCAAAGGTCCTACCCGCTGTACTGTGCTCCGAACCCCCTTGCTCTGCTAAAATGCTGGTGAGCACAGAAGGTGCCTTCGTGGCCCCCATGGTGCCAGGGAAGGAGCTTGGTCAGACCTTTTTAAGGCCTAGTGGAGATTTTGTTTTAGATGGAGTTTGAGGAAGCGCCTTAACTTTGTTTTAGGTGCATGAGAGCAGGCCTAGGGGAGAGCTCTATGGCCTGTGTGGGTGGGCTTTGCATGGAGGCCCAGGTGGGTCCCTGACACTCGTGGGCCCCTAGCACCGGGCTACCAGTGTGGCCCCAAAACTCCAAAAGAGAAAAGGTGCAGGAGCCTTTAATGAATTTAAATCCACATAAACACAGATAGTGCATTTACCAAGGGGAAGGCTGATGAAGAAATATTTAATTCAATTCCATTTTCTGTCAGAGGAATGTTGTCGTAGTGGGAAAAATGGCCTCAATCTGTCATTTCAAAATAATCTTGAGCATAGTGAACGCTTTATGGTCCTGAGAAAGTAAGCCCCTGAGTTCTGCTGGTGTGACCCTCAACAGACAATACAGGGAGTGTTTGATGTACTGTACAGTTAGCTGCTTTCCTGAGAATAAAATAGTGCTAGAACATGACATTACACAGAGAACCCGACGCTTCTGTCTGTGTGAGACTCTAACTTTGCTGCTATCAAACTTTACTGCATTCCAGAAAGGGCCTGTTCATCTGCTGAGCTCTGAGCACCTCGTTAGCTCCTCATCGGGAAAGGACTGCCGGGATAGTAATTACTTTGATTTCAGTTTGTTAGGAAGTCCGGCAGTATCCTGTGATCCACGATCTGTTCTCTGAAACATTGGTGGACTGGCCGCTGGGCATGTATACTTCATAAAGGAGTCCTAGTCCCAATTTACTGAAAGAAGAATCTTTTTAGGGCCTGGAGTGATGGTACAATGGGTAGGCATAGGATTTGTGCTTACCCTGCAGTGACCAACTTGAGGTTCCGTCCCCAACACCTCCAGGTGTGACCCAAACCCACCTGCCCTCAAAGGTTTTTCCTTTTAGACTTTGTTCAGCTTACGTCTTAAAACATTTTCTCAACTTTTGAACTTAGGTTTATAGTGATGTTAGTTTAGTTTTGTGAATTTTATTGATTACATAGCTAGTTTTTTCCTTGTGTGAATAAGTTTTCATTGAAGCAACATGACCAAAAAATTAGATAAAAAAGCCTTACACTTACATGCCCTTCATGTTACTTACATCCTGATATGTATTTCCTGCAATGCTTTTTTTTTCCCCAAACTCAAACCAAGTGTACTTCCTTGTTATGCATGTAAATAGGACACATCTTTATCTTTTTGTGTCTATTTTATTATTTTTATTATTTTTAAGTCACATCAAAAAAAGCAGGATGAGAATGCGATTCGGGTCTCCCAGAGAGGAATCGAAAGAGCTATGCTTGGAATATCACACCTCACTCAAGTGAGAGAAGGAATCTGGAGTTCTGACCTCCGTCGCTATTCCAGAATCAGGGATGCTGTCTCATTTGCCAAGGCATCGAAAATCAGATGGGCTGGACATGTAATGCGATTTGGAGACAACGACTGGACTAGAGCCATTACCGACTGGATCCCACGGGATGCCAAAAGATCACGTGGCCGCCCACCTACAAGATGGTCAGACTTCCTTGTCAAGACCCTGAAGGAACGATTTGAGGTTCTTCATATTCCTGAATCAACCAGATGCCATTGGGCTACATTGGCACGTGATAGGGTCCAATGAAAATGTTACTGGTGCCCGCTCAAGCAAATCGATGAATAACAGGATTCAAGTGATCAAGTCACATCCGGGGACACTCGGGTTACTCCTGGCGGTATTTGGGGGACCATATGGGATGCCGGGATCAAACCCACGTTAGCTGTGTGCAGTGCAAAACCCTGCCTGCTGTACTGGTCCCCATCCCCAGTGTTTTTTACTGTTTTAAAAAATCCTGAAGAGGGTAGGAATTTCATATTAATCCTAGCAGTGCTTAGCCCAGGAAGCTTCTAAGAGTATACCACCCGCACAACAGCCTGGCAAGCTGTCCGATGCGTATTCAATATGCCAAAACCAGTAATAAAAAAATGTTCATATTCCTGACCCTGAAAGAGCCCTTAATTCGGCAGCACTAAGAAGCCATTGGGCTACACTGGCATGTGATAGGGTCAAATGGAAATGTTACTGGTGCCCGCTTGAGCAAATCGATGAATAACGGGATGTCAAGTGATCAAGTGATTAAAATGTAGGGAGAAGTAATGAACAGAAATTTCCTAAAAGAAATTTTGTATGGCCAAAAGGTATATGAAAAAGTGCTCTTCATAGTTGCTCATTAGGGAGATGCAAATCATAACACCAATGAAATATATCTCACACCACAGAAACTGGCACACATCCAAAAGAGTAAGAACAACCAGTGCTGGCACAGATGCAGGGAAACAGGGACTCTCATTCATTGTTGTTGGGAATATCGACTGGTGCAGCCTTAATGGAAAATAATATGGCCATTCCACAAACACTGGATATTGAGGTCCCATTTTACTCAGCAATATCACTTCTGGGAATATAGCCTGAATATAAAAAAAAACACAACAGAAACACCACCTGCACTTCTTTTTTTTTAACATTTTATTATACCACCGTGAGATATACAATTACAATGCTGTTCACGCTTGGGGGTTTCGGTCACACAGTGTTCCAGTACCCCGCCCTCCACCAGTGCCCCCCAGCTACCACCCATGTCCCCAATTCCCTCCCCCTCCCACATCCTGCCTAAATGGCAGGTTCTTTATCTCCTCTCCTCTCCCTCTCTCTCTCCTCCTTCTCCCACACATTGTACACTTCTAAGTGCACTACGTACACTTAGAAGCCATCATTTGCATTTTTTGTCTGTATTTAATGCTCAGTTCTATGTTAGCATCAGAACTTTAGACATTTATTCACACATGTTCCCTTCTCTATCTAAACCAACCTCCTGACTCCCACACGCTTACCACCTGCACTTCTATAATTATCGCAGCACTATTCACAATAGCCAGAATTTGGAAATAACTTGAGAGCCTCTGAACAGAAGAGTGGCTAAAGAAACAATGGTACATCTAAACAATGGAATAGTATTCAGCTGCTACGAAAAAGAAGTCATGAAATGTACCTACAAGTGGATGGTCACACAGATTATCATCCTTAGTGAAATTATGAAGTGAAATGAAAAAGAAGAAAAGGAGGAGGAGGACGACGATGAGGAGGAGGAGGAGAAGGCAGAATAAGAAGAGGAAGTAAAAGAGGATGAGGAAAAGGAGGAAAAGGAAGAAGAGAAAGAGGAAGAAGAGAAGAGGAGGTAGAGGAAGAATAAGAAGAGGAGGAGGAGGAGGATGAAGATGAAGAGGAGGATAAGAAGAAGAGGAGGAGGAGGAGGAGGATGGAGATGAAGAGGAGGATAAGAAGAAGAGAAGGAGGAGGAGTAGGAGAAGAAGGGAACAAGAAGAATGAGGAGGACGAAGACGAGGAGGAGCAGGAGGAGCAGTAGGAGAAGGAATAGGAGGAGGAACTGGAGGAGGAGCAAGAGGATGAGGAGAAGGAAAAGGAGAAGAGAAGGAGGAGCAGGAGAAGGAGAAGAGAAGGAGAAAAAGGAGGAGAAAAAGGAGGAAAAGGAGAAAGAGAAGAAGGAGGAGAAAGAAGGATAGGAGAAGGAGGAGGAGGAAGAAGAAGAAGAAGGAGAAGGAGGAGAAGGAGAAGAAGAAGGAGAAGAAGAGACGAAGGAGAAGAAAGTATTGCCTGCTATAGAGGCAGCTTGGGGATGGGAATCGGGACCTTGGTGGTGGGAAATGTGCACTGGTGGAGGGATGAATGCTGGAACACTGTATTACTGAAATCCATCCATGAATATCTTTGTAATTGTATAACTCACTGTGGGATAATGAAATAAAATTTTAAAAATTATTGCAGTCTTTGAAATAAACTTTCCACTGACATGTAAAGCCGAATACATATCAAAATAAAAAACAGAATTATGATGGCTTCTATTTTGTCTTGGGTGGGCCACATCTAGCAGTACGCAGTGCTTATTCCTGGCTCTGTGTTCGTGGATCAC
The DNA here is from genome assembly GCA_021461705.1 of Cryptotis parvus. Lineage (NCBI taxonomy): Eukaryota > Metazoa > Chordata > Mammalia > Eulipotyphla > Soricidae > Cryptotis > Cryptotis parvus. Next base: position 7,544 of record JAJIBD010001173.1, on the reverse strand, counting down.
TCCTGAGGAGCACTCTTTAGACCACATGCAGTGCCTGGGCTCACACAGAGGGCTGTTTTGTGCAATGCAAACGCCTTACACGTACTATTTCTTGGGTCCTGCTGTCATTTTTTAAGAAATTTTGTTAACTATTTGTGATGAGACTCACTAAACTTCTCATAAACTCTTCATATACAGTAAGTAAACTTTCATATTGGTGAGATAAAGCATTGAAATTACTCAGAAGAAAAAAGAAAGCAAAAATTCTGATAGCAATTTCCAGAATAAAAACAACAGCACAATAAAATAAGGCAACTGAATAAACACATTATTTCCCAAAGCTAGAAAAAATGTTAAATTCAGCAGTAACACTTAGACACTTTTCTGACTTACAGATTTAATCGGGGAGCATTATAATTATTATTTTATTGTTTATTAGGGCATCAGGAAGTTCTCGATTGACACTTTAAAGCTCTTGTTAAGAGGATTTATACTTTGCAACTCAATGTGCAAAGCAAACTGTTTCAAATTGTTTCATTCTCCTAAGAACACATATCTTATAAATAACTTAAATATCATTTGCTCAAATCAGGCATGTATAAAATCAGAAAAGTTTGAAGAAATGAGTTAAGTCCAATGTGACAATTTTTTATCGTTGAAATGATAAGTGGTGAGCTTCATGAAACTATTAACTTTGCTTTTGACCAAAATCCTATATTTCTATTAATATTTTCTTATACCACTGTGAGATATACAATTACAATGTTGTTCATGTTTGGAGGTTTCGGTCACACAGTGTTCCAGCAACCCGCCCTCCACCAGTGCCCATTTCCCACCACCAATGTTCCCATTTCCCTTCCCCTTCCATAGCCTGCCTCCATAGCAGGTTCTTTATCTCTTTTCTCTCTCCCTCTCTCTCTTTTCCTTTTCTTACATATTGTGGATTGCAATACATATACTTAGAGGCCATCATGTGCATTTTTTTGGCCTGTATTTAATTCTAAGTTCTAGGTTGGTATTAGCCCTTCTGACATTTATTCGCACATGTTCCCATCTCTGTAATACCTAAACTCTGACTCCCACACCTTTTGTGGTAATTTCCACTTTTTGTAAGACCTCCTGATCAACATTTTGCCTGACTTTGGATTTTGATATCATAATATGTAAATATACATATTTATGTCATGCAAATAAATGTATTCATTCTATATCTCTCTCTTTACTTCTGACTAATTTCACTCAACATGATCCTTTCCATGTCTATCCATTTATAGGCAAATTTCATAACTTCATTTTTTTCCTAACAGGTGCATAGTATTCCATTGCGTAGATGTAGTTAAGGCCAATGTGACAATTTATTTTATCTTTGGAATGAGAAGTGGTGAATGTAATGAAACTATTATCTTTGCTTTTGACCAAAATCCTATTTTTACGTTCACATTTAAAATTTTAAGGTGAAAATTCTTCAAGAAGTGCACTCTTCTAGTCCAACAAATATTAAAATATTGTATTATTATCATGAAACATTTTAGGGTTTTTCTATTTATATGTGTTTGGGGCAGTCAGAATTAGATCCTGAAGTTTAAACTATCAGATAGAACCATCTTATACTTTTGGTTGCTTAATGTTATACAAAATTGTCTCTCCTCTAATCTCCCAGAATCTCAACCTATTTACTCACAAAGTGGTTCAACAGAATCATCCTTCTTCAAGCAGTTTTCTTCCAAATGACAAAGATCCAGGTTCCCTCCATCCTGTTTCTTTACCTTCATAGGATTGTTTCCACTTTAGGGAAAACTGAGAAAAAGTAAAGGACTGTGGTGTGTCTGTTTGGGAAGTCTCTACTAAGCAAGTTGAGATATAAAGTATTATATTTATTGGGCCCCTATCCAGGAGAGCTTACAAAAAACATTGGTGATGGGAAAGCAGATGATTTAACAGAAACTGAGCCCAGTGCCTGACACATACTATGTATGTGCTTTACCATTTGAATTATGTCCTTAGCCATAGCCCAAGCTTAGCAAAATCACAAATCAATATACCCATATATTCTAAGCTAATTTACAGTTACAAGGCTACAACTAACTCCCAAAGATGTAAGGAAATGTTTAGTAGCAATGTGTTTAGCAAACAAGCAATAATTCGTGGGGGGTGGTGTAATCTTTTCATAAAGATTATTATTTCCTGGATTTATTATAAAAGATTAAATAAAGAATTATTTCCTGGATGAGGCGCCCGGGAGGCATGGTGGGTTCTAGCCCTGGCCTGCCACCCCAGCTGAGCCTCACAACAAGCCAGACCACCCTCCCCTACTCCATGTTGGTTGCCATTTTCCATGTCCGGACTTCCCTCTCGTCACAACTCCACCCAGCACACCAGACTATCACAACCCGTCTCATCGAAGTTCCACCCTGCGGCAGTTTTTTATTCAATCCGCCCACGTATGCTGAACCAGAGACTCTCATGCATGGGGCAGAGCTGCTACTTGCTCTCCCTGTGCCCAGCCACTCATGAGGCACCCGGGAGGCATAGCGGGTTTAGCCCCTGGTCTGCCACCCCAGCAGAGCCTCACAACAAGCCAGACAACCCCCCTACTCCATGGGGGATGCCATTTTCCACATCCAGACTTCCCTCTCGTCACAACTCCACTCAGCAGACCAGATTATCATAGCCTGGATCATAGACACCCACCCTGCAGCAGTGATTTTTTCAATCCGGCCCAGGTATGCTGAACCAGAGACTCTCAGACATGGGGCAGAGCTGCTACTTGCTCTCCCTGTGCCTAGCCGCTCATGAGGCGCCCTGGAGGCATGGCCCGGGAGGCATGGCGGGTTCTAGCCCTGGCCTGCCACCCCAGGAGAGCCTCACAACAAGCAAGTTGACCCCCCCTACTCCATGGGGGCTGCCATTTTCCACGTCCTGACTTCCCTCTCATCACAACTCAACCCAGCGACCAGAGGTAACTGCAAGATATTCCACCCGTATGAGCAGCCTGGCAAGCTGCTCGTGTCATATTGATATGCCAAATACCAGTAACATTTATATTCGGTCATTCCCATGACCTAATATAATGATTTGAGGCTCTTTATGTTCCTGGAGCAAGAGGATGCCTTTGGGTTCTACTAGCATGAGACAGGACATATGGAGATATTACCGGGGCTCGCTCTCGCAAATAGATGATGAACGGGAAGACAGTGATAGTAATTTCCTGGATTTATTTTATTTAATGTTTGACTATACCACCAGGAGACATGCATTTACAAAGGTGTTCATAATTGTTTCTTGGTAATGCAATATTCCAGAACCCATCCCTCCACCAGTGCCCCATTCCCACCACCAATGGACACACACACCCTCCCACTCACCCCAGGCTGCCTCAATAGTAGGTACCCACTTTTCCTCTCTTTCTCTCTGTCTCTCTATGTCTCTGATCTCTTTCCCTCTTCTTTTACACATTGCCAATAGCCTTGCAAATATTTAGGGTTAGGATTTAAGTCTCTGTATATTCAATGGTGAGTTTTAGTCTGACATTACCATTTCCTACACTTAGTAAAACACTGGTATATATTTATATCCCATTAATAAATGTAGTCATTCTATATCTGTCCCTTTCCTTCTAATTTCACTCATCATGATAGTGTCCATGTCAATATTCAGTTCTATTCCATAGGTCTACGGGTCTGTCTCTATACCAATACCACACTGTCTTAGTTATGACTGCTTTGTAGTATAGTTTGAGATTGGGGGAAACTGAAACCTCCCATCTCCATTTTCCCAAGGACTGCTTTAGCTATCCATGGGGGGGGGGCGGTATTTGTCCATAAAAATTTCAGGATTGTTTCGTCAATTTCTTTGAAGAACATCATGGGTATCTTTATAATGACACATTGAATCTATATAAAACTCTAGGGAGTATTGCCATTAACATTGGATAATGTTAATCTTTCCAATCCATGAGAAGGAAATTGTCTCCTTTTCCTTCCTAAGGTCCTCTTTTATTTCCTGAAGTAATGTTTTGTAGTTTTCTTTGTAGAGATCCTTTACATTCTTTGTCAAACTGATCCCAGGTATTTGACTTTCTGTGGAGCAACTGTAAATGGGATGATTTTTTTAATGTCCGTTTCTTTGCTTTCTTTGTGTATAGGAAGGTCATTAAATTTTGGGTATTGATTTTGTACCCTGCCACTTTACTATAGGAATCTATTATTTCTAAGAGCTTCCTGGTAGAAAAGTCAGGGTTTTCCAGCTATAAAATCATATCATCTGAAAAATAGTGACAGCTTGGCTTCTTCATTTCCTATCCGGTTGACCTTACTGTCTTTTTCTTTCCTGATTGCTTTGGCACATACTTCCAGTACTATATTGAATAGAAGTGGTGACATTGGGCAGCCTTGTCTTGTCCCTGATCTTGAGGGAAGGTTTTCAGTTTTTCCACAATGAGAATGATATCACCGTGAGCTTGTAGTAGACAGCCTGGATTATACCGAGGAAGGTTCCTTCAATTCCCATTTTACAGAGTTTTTATCATAAATGGGTGTTGAATCATGTCAAATGCCTCACTGCATCTATTGATATGATCCTATGGTGTTTATTTTTCTTTTTATTAATATGATGTATTATGTTGATTGACTTGCGGATGTTGAACCATCCTTGCATTCCCAGGATGAATCTCATTTGGTCATGGTGTATAATCTTTTTGATGACTCTTTGGAATCTATTTGCTGGTATTTTATTGAAGATCTTAGCATCTATGTTCATCAGGGAGAGTGGTCTGTAGTTTTCCTTTTTCATGACATCTCTATCTGCTTTGGGTATCAGGGAGATATGTGCCTTGTAGAAAGTAATATGGGAGTCTTTCTGTTTCTTCAATTTCCCAGAACAGTTTGAAAAGGATTGGGAGTAGATCCTCTTTAAAGGTTTGGTAGAATTCACTGGTGAATCCATCTGGACCTGGGTTTTTGTATTTGGGGAGACTTTTGATTACTAATTCCATCTCCTCAATGGTGATAGGATTGCTTAGGTATTCCAAATCTTCTTGTTGCAGCCTTGAGAGGCTATAGTAATTCAGGAATTTGTCCATTTCTTCTAGTTTATATTGTTTCATCGCATATAGACGCTCATAGTATTCTCAGATGATCTTTTGAATTTCTGCGGTTTGTGTGATGTCAGATCCAGAGACTCACAGACATGGGACAGAGCTGCTACTGGCTCTCCCTGTGCCAAACTGCTCATGAGGCGCCAGGGAGGGATGGTGGTCTCTAACCCTGGCCCGCCACCCACGCACAGCCTCGCAAGAACCAGACAATCCCCACTCCATGAGGGCCTCCATTTTCCACATCCAGACTTCCCTCTCATCAGAACTCCACCCAGCAGACCAGCCTATCACAGCCCGGCTCATCGAGATCCACCCTGCAGCAGTGTTTTTTTTCAATCCGGCTCAGGTATGCTGATCCAGAAACTCACAGACATGGGGCAGAGCTGCTACTTGATCTCCCTGTGCCCAGCTGCTCACGCGGAGCCTGGGAGGGATGGCGAGTTCTAGCCCTGGCCCGCCACCCCAGCAGAGCCTCGCCACAAGCCAGACACCCCCCCCCATTCAATGAGGGCCTCCATTTTCCACATCTGGACTTCCCTCTTCTCAGAACTCCACCCAGCAGACCAGCCTATCACAGCCCGGCTCGCACAGCCACTTGTGGCGGTGCGGTTCATCAATAAATGCTGGATTTAGAGATGACTACAAGAGTATGCTACCTGCACAGCAGAGCCTGGCAAGCTACCAGTGTTGTATTTGATATGCCAAATACCAGTAACAATTTTAGACCTCATTCCCATGACCTGATGGAATGGTTGGAGGCTCTTTATGTTCCTGGAGCAAGCAGGTGCCCTTGGGTTGTACTAGCATGAGATAGGACATAAGGAGATGTTATTGGTGCCCGCTCGAGCCAATCGATGATGAACGGGAAGACAGTGATACAGTGATACAGTGATGTGTGATATCCCTGTTTTCATTTCTGATTCTATTTATTTGGGTTCTCTCTTTTCTTTTCTTGCAAGTCTTGCCAGTGGTTTTTCAATCTTGTTTATTTTTTCAAAGAACCAGCTCTTGGTTTTGTTGATCTTCTGGATTCTTTTTGACATTCCATCTCATTGATTTTTGCTCTAAGTTTTATTATTTCTTTATTTCTGCCTGGGCTGGGCGACTTTTTGCTGATCACTTTCTAAGATCTTAAGTTGTAAAGTAAGACTCTTTATGATGGCCCTTTCCTCTTTTCTGATGAATGCTTGAAGAGCTATGAACTTGCCTTTTAGCACTGCTTTCGCTGTATCAAACAAGTTCTAGTAATTCGTGTCTTCAGTCTCATTTCTTTCCAGGAAACTTTGAATTTCCTCTTTGATTTCTTTTTTGACTTGCTGGTTGTTCAGCAACCAGCTGTTATGTTTCCAGGTGCTTGGTATTAGTCACCGTTTTTGTGTATGATTAACTTCTATTTTCAGTGCATCATGGTCTGAAAAAATAGTTGGCACAATTTCAAACTCCTTTATGGAGGTATGATTTATGGCTCAGCACGCATTCTATTTTTGGAGCATGTTCCATGTGCGCTGGAGACGTGTATTCAGATTTCTTGGGATGAAATATCCTGTATATGTCTGCCAGCCCTCTTTATTCCATCTCTTCTTTTAGGGCCAGTATTTTCTGGGTAAGATTCAATCTTGTTGATCTACCCAGAGTTGATAGAGCAGTGTTGAAGTCTCCAACACAATTGTGGTGCTGTCTCTGTCTTCTTTGAAGTCTATTAGTAGTCGTTTTAGGTATTTTTCTGGCCCCTCGTTGGGTGCATATATGTTTAGCAGTGTAAATTCTTCCTGATATATGTATCTCTCGATTATTAAGTGACCTTCACTGTCCCTTCTGATGTCTTCAACCTGAAGTCTATGTTTTCAGATACCATTATGGCCACCCCGGCCTTCTTGGAGGCATTGTTTGAGTGAAGGATTGTTTTCTAGCCTTTTCCTTTGATCCTGTGTTTGCTCTGATTGTTCAGGTGTGTTTCTCAAAGGCAGCAGAATGTCAAGATTCAATGTTTTCATCATTTTTCCATTTTTGTCTCTTAACTGGTACATTTAGACCGTTGACATTGAGAGAGATTATTGTCATGGGATTTTCTACCATCTTTGTGTGTAGGTTTGTTTTTCTTTTTTGGTTTTGTCTCATCTTAGAGTAGCTACTTCAGACCTTCTTTGAGGTTGGTTTTGAGTTTACAAAGTTCCTAAGCTGCTACTTATCCAAGAAACTGTATATCCCTTCTTCAAATCTGAGTGAGAGTTTAGCTGGGTAAAGAATTTTCTGAGGCATTCATTCCATTTACTTTTTTTCACTATATCCCACCACTGCCTTCAGGCTTGAGGGGTCTGTTCTGAGAGGGTCTGCTGAAAGTCGAATGGATGCTAATTTGGATACAATTTCCTTCTTTGATCTTGCTTCTTGAATAATTATGTCTCTGTCTATGGCATCCAATATTTTGACTAGGATGTGTCTTGGAGTCTTTCTATTGGGGTCTCTCTTC
>JAJIBD010001172.1:0-31622 GCA_021461705.1 Cryptotis parvus | reverse complement strand
GTTTTGTCTATTGTCTAGTGTCTGGTCTATTGTCTGGTTATTAAACAAAAAATAATTAAAAAATGTAATTGTTTCAGCACAGCCTGGAGAAGGCTGGACTTCGTTGCGGCGAGCTCTCATAACTAAGGTCACATAAAGAACATCAAACACATCAAAACTTGAACTTTTTCCTTGGGCACCACTCAAGCAAATGAACTCTTCCGAGGTAGTTAAATTGATGGCCTGTGATGAACTTAGAGACCAAGTGGGTCATGTCTTCCCAGTCCATGCTACTGAGGAAGGACATGGCATTCACAAACATGTATTTCAGTGTGTACTCTCAGCTTTCTCTCTCCCTGCTCTCTCTCTCTCTCATCTCTTACTCATTCTCTCTGTCCCCTTCCCTCATATTTATAAGTAAAAAGCATTTATGAGTAAAAGCCATTTTTTTTCTAATGCTGATCTTCTACCCAATTTTTTCTCTGTGAGGCAAAGACCATGAACCAGAAAGACTGGGTAAGTCTAGATAGATTTTCCTTCCTATAAAGAACAAGTCCACACTTCAGCTCGTATCCAAGACTCCCCGAGAAATCATGGAGCAGATAGTATTTCCTACACTGCACAGCACAAGTAGAGTCTGGCATGGTTTGTGCTTGATGATCTGCCTGGTGGGACTCATGCATTCGGGGCCGACGTAGGGCTCTGCAAACAATGATTCTCCAGTTCTAGCCTTCCCGGCCACTCCTCTGATATAAGAGGCGCATAGAGCGACATCTACTCCTCATCCTACTTTCATAAAGCACCCAGGAACCCCCCACTGGCATCAGTTTTATTTCTAACCATTGCTTTTTACTAGGCTGCCACTGGTAAAATCTTAATAATTGTTCTAATCTTGTTGTAGATAGTATCATGTCCCTTCTAAAAGAGCCCTTTTTAACAACCAGCATCCAGGCTCAGGCTTGCTGACAAACATTTAATTGTTTTCTCTCCCAGCTCTATTTGTGTTACAGGTCAGGCTCTAGAAGAAAAGACTCTGAGAAGAAGGTGGCTTATAAGGAGATCCTTTGAGGCAACATTGGTAAGGAGTAGATATAGAAGAATGTATCTTTCTTTGAAAAAAGAAAAAGAAAACCTCTGTGCCTAAACTTCAGAACTTTTTTTCCTTAAAAGCTAAAAGCATTGGTTTTAAGGACAGAATGAATATTAGAAATACTTCATAAACTTTTTATAGAGTAGTTAATACTTAAGTCAGAGTACAGGGTCTAGACCTTGTCTCATGTGGTGAGTGATTTTGTGCTGCTGTGTTGGCACACGTGTCTTAACAGAGTCACAAAATCTGGTTGAACGTCAGAGTATTGGAATGCATAAGGGCGAGTTTCTACACTAGTGGTCTTGGAGGCTGGGATAAAGAAAAGGATTCGGTGTATTTGACAAGGGTCCAGAAGTCAGAGAGGATAAGTAAACCTAGGAAGTTTTTGGTGGAGCTGAAAGACAGGGGGAATATTAAAAAGTTTAATTACACTTTAGTAAGAATTTACAATTTGTCTTTTCTTATTTTCACATTTTTATACTTGTTCTTAATGCATTTCTCCCCACCCCAACACACACACACACACACACTCACACACACAGAGGCATATACACACACACGTGTACAAATTTTCATTATTATCTCCAATGCAGGTAAAAAGTAATCTCACTCATTTGTGTTGGATTATTGTTCCAAGCATTTTGGGTTCAACATGGGGCTGTCTTTTCTCCTGCTGCAGGGAGTTTAGGTTAATTGAATTACACTCATTTCGGTGCTGGGGTAGGGGGTGCACCCACTTCTTTCTTTATTTAACTTCTCCTTTTGTCCTTCTTCTCCCTACCTATTTAGTCACATATAACTCCTAATAATATACAGTAATTTATAAAGTTAAACCTTCTGATGGCTTTGGATTTTTTGTATATATAAGTGAAATACTGTTTTTGTCTTTCTTCTGTGTCCTTTGCATATTTTGATGTTAGAGCAATGTCTTTTTGTCTGAGTTGGTGAACTCAGACAATTGCTCCTAAACTGGGAAAAGAATATTGTAACCATGTCCCATCAAACACCTGCTAACTGCCTGCTTCCTTGTTCACTGCTCACTCGCTTCTCTTTACTTTGGTGACTTTGTTTTGGACAATTCTATTTAGCTCTGACCTAACTTTGTCTTCACTGCAAATGTTGAGTGTTCAGTGCACATCTTTGAGAGTCGCTCAACCTGCAGATCTTGCTAGATATTTTGATATTTTATTACTGTCCCTCAAACTACCCTCAGCTCTCTTCCACATCAATGGGAAAAATCTCCAGTCCCAACTGAGAGATCATGCAACATATTATATCTCCACAGATGTGGAGAGTTCAGTTGCAGGCACAAATTCTCTTTCAACCACTATTCAATAGTTACCAAGGAAGGAGTAAAGGTGTATTTTGTAGGTTAAGAGAACTTTTGTTATACAACTAATTTGAATATGTATAACACAAACATTTCATTTTGAGAATTAAGCTACGAAATGTGGGAGGGACAGATGATATGTAAGGTAGAGAAGGGACTAGTATGACAATAATAGTTGGAAATGGCAATGCTAGACTAGAACTGAGTATATGAAAAAGCAGGTCAACAGATATACATGGCAACCTCTGAGTGTCTGTATTGCAAAACAGAATGCACAAAAGGAAAGAGATGAGAGAGAGGAGAGAGAGAGCGTGAACTAGAAAGCAAGAGAGAGAGAGAGGGGGTAAAGGGAGAGAGAGAGAGGGAAAGAGAGCCAGAGCCTATCACCAGAGGAGGTTGTGTGGTTAGGAGATGAGAAAGAAACTGCACACTGGTGTTGGGGATATGTGCACTGGTGGATGAATGGGTGTCAGAGCACTGTATGACTGAAACTGTGTCACTGTCACTGTCTTCCCGTTCATCGTCGATGGTTCATCGTCATGCTCGGCGGGCACCAGCAACATCTCCATATGACCTGTCTCATGCAAGAATAGACCCAAGGGCACCTGCCTGCTCCAGGAACATAAAGAGCCCCAAAACCATTCCATCAGGTCATGGGAATGGGAGGTCTATAATTGTTACTGGTATCCGCATATCAAATACAACCACGGGTAGCTTGCCAGGCTCTGCCGTGGGTAGCATACTCTTGTAGTCATCTTTAAATGAACAGTTTTGTAATGGTCCTTTGCAATGTTATTCAATAAAATAATAATAATAAAGACCTAAATCTTAAATGTTAAGTAATATCTATGGAGTCATTACATGGTAGCTAAAATGAACTCTGCAAAGAAATTAAGGGACATAGAGTTTGTGGTTGAAGGTGCTGAGCATTTTGGTATGGTAGGGTGCAGGATTGTTGATATGGGCACAGTAGCCATAAACAGTACTAAACCACAAATCATCAAAGTAAAAGAACCTGTAAACATTAAATTTAAAAAATGTTAATGTATATTCCACATGCGACATTAGTATTTAGGACACAGAAATGATAATTACAATGTGAGATGCCAGAAAATTGTTTTTATTACTAGAACATTAATACATTATTTCATTGTGAGCACTATTGCAAATATCAAATGAAAGCGCTTTTATCTTAAAGTGTCTATCAAGAAAATGAATTTGCCATAGATACAGAAAGTAAATAAAAAATATCCAAGCAGTATTCTAACACTTGGTTGATACTATTTCTTTAAAAAAATGTTGCGGAGATTTATACCGTTGAGACAAGGAGGACAGGTTGGCAAGCCAGGATGGACTTAAAGCTGTCATCTGGTGGGATGTGGGACTTTAGTATGGCTAGGATGACACAAGGCAGTACTTCAATAAATAGACACATTAAGCAATAAAGGGAGGCATTTATACAACACGAAGCATCACTGCACATAAGCCAGCTTGTATAATACCCCCCATAACTGTGTATAACAGACCTGTGGAAATGAACCATCTCAAGAGTATTGTATTGAAACTGCAACAGAAGACCTTCTGCATTTTACCTTAGCAGAGCTGGCTTCTCCTGGCAGCATAGTAACCGTAAATCATTTGTGCATGTGTGTGAGTGTGTGTGCACATGCGACACACACATGCAAGCAGGTGTGTGCAAACAAAAGACTGAGATTGAGTCAAGGGAAGAAGAAAGGGTAAAATTTTGCCGCTGCAAAAGCCTACTAAAATACAGTTAGTAATTTACTCAGAAATGATCTTAGTAACATTATTGTGTGTTAAGGCTTTTAAATAATTGCAGAGGAGGGGGAACTGGTGACTCCCCCTTAGGGACTTCCCAAGCCCCAGGCTCAAGGCATCTCCTGTGGATTCCAAGCCGTAACTGTATTTTGGGATCGTGGGGGTTACATGGTAGCAGAAGCCAGGGGCCTGGCTGGGTCCCCTGCAGTACTCACTGTCCCTTAAGGTCCCTGGCGCTACATTGTGGACCTACGCTTTCCCCCTGACCTGTTGATGGACTAAAGCGCAAGGCAGAGGTTCTTCAAAGTTACTTTCGTTAGTTTCATCTGGCTGTTCTCTGCAGGAATCTCTCCGGTAGGTCTAGCTCTCTCCCAGAGGGTTCTCCTGCAGGCTTCTCTCTCTCTTTGGGGGTTTGTGCAGGCTCCTCTAGGCAGGGCCTTTCTCTGCTGGCTGTCTATGATCAAGGCTTCATGCTTTAGGTCCTCCCAGGAAATGTTCTTTCAGGTCCCTTTTCCTTAAGTCCTTTCTGCTGGAGGCTTTTCTCTTCAGGGCCTCTTTTCTCTGGACTTCTCTGCTTCACTATCTTTATTTCTCTATGTTACTTTGTTTCATCCTTTGCTACTATTTGCTGTTTCTCTAAATCCTTAACTATGAGTTGGCTTTGTTCCTTCTTAATGCAATGTTTTTCCATCATGGGTATTCCACGTGCTATCAAAACTGACAACGGTCCAGCATAAGCCAGTAAGAATTTTAAATCATTTTGTGACGAATGGCAAGTTAAGCATATCACTGGTATCCCCTATAATCCTCAGGGACAATGTATCATTGAACATGTTCATAGGACCCTCAAAACCCAATTGTTAAAACACAAGAAAGCTATCGTGCCTCCTCTTGACTCCTGGTCCATGACATTATTTTCCTAACATTTTAAAAATATTCTTCAAGGGGAACCCTACACAGCGGTTGAGCATCATTTTCACAAGCTCAGACATCAATTAATTCACCCATCTGGGTAAAAATTGCTGAAGCATGGGTAGCAGGTAACCTCTGCTTATGTCTCCATAGAAAACAGCCCCACCGAGAAACTCTGGCTTCGTTGAAGCTTCATTGCAACTTCATTGCAGGCTTTCTCTTTCTTTCTGTCCCCGATTTGGATTAATAACAAAGCCTTGATGCTCACTACTTCTAATAACTCACTAAATGTATTTTATTTCCTAAATATAGAGCTCCTGAAGGATCCGTGTGAAGGTGGCTCCAGTGGTCCTGATAATACATCAACTCCTGATTATTGCTCTCCTGATAATTGATTCATTGCCATGACTTCTACTACTGCAGTTGTAGAAGCAGTTCTTCAACCGTCGGTCCAGTCCCATGCTCCCATCAAGATTGAGCCAATAGACTTCACCACTTATAGACTTTGCAGGCTACAGTCAATTGTGACATTGTGTCACAATTGGACATTCTGTGACAGACTCTGTTCTGGGTTCAGGAACTGGTTGAAAGATGTATTGTAATTCCTCCATTGTGTCACCCAACAAACACTGTTCTGTGTCATGAATTGATTGACATATTGCATTATAATTCCTTCTTTGTATTACCCCCATAGATAGAATTAATATATTTCCTCCTTTGTATTGCCCCCATAGATAGAAGGAGTCCACTTGTATTTAGGACCAGAATTGGTATTGTTTGTTTACTTTATGTTAGCCTTTTGATTCCTAAGCATACATTATATTCCCTAATGCCTATTGCCTATAAAATTAACTTAAGTTTCTAAACCCCCCACCCCCAAAAGGGGTCCCATTGTGAGACTAAATGGACCAAGGACAAGCCAAAAGAAAGCTAGCCTGGCTTTGGCATCAGATGGATATTAATCACTTATTTCTTATCTCTCATCTTCCCATAGTTCATTGATTAGCTCGAGCAAACACCAGTAATGCCTCCATTTGTCCTTGTCACATGTAAGTCTTGCCCAATGGCATCTGCTTGCTCCAGGAATATGAAAAGCCTCAAACCGTTCATTCAGGTTTTTGATGAAGAAGTCTGACCATCTCATAGGTGGGTGGCCACGCTTTCTTTTGATGTCCTGTGGGATCCAGTCAGTAACGGCTCTAGTCCAGTGGTCGTCTCCAAGTTGCATTACATGTCCAGCCCATCTGATTTTCGACGCTTGGCAAATGAGACAACACCCTTCATTCTTGATCATCGACAGAGGTTGGAACTCCGATTCCTTCTCTCACTTGAGTGAAGCATGATACTCCAAGCAGGACTCTTTTCGATTTGTCTTTGGGCTGTATAATGAACAAGTTGGTACAGTGTTATAATAAATTATTTTTTAAAAAAGAGTCCGGCCATAGTGATAGTACAGCATGTATGGTGTTTGCTTACACACAGTCAACCTAGGTTCAATCCCTGGTACCACGAATAGCCTGCTGAGCCTTTCTAGAAAGTATCTCTGGGTGCAGAGTCAGGGAGTAAGCCCTGAACACCATGGGTATGGCTCCCAAATCAAAGCCAAAAATAAAAGTAAAAAGGTGTAAGAGAGAATGTATGGTATTGTCTCTTCTAAAAACGAAGCCAATAATACTATAGATTTAGCACCTATTTTCAGTGATGGCTGATCACATGGTGTGTGGGAGTATTACCTGGGCTAATTTAGTATCCACCTGTGGTTTTGTTTTCTTAAGGTTTGGAGAATTTTTATTATAAGTCTTAATTTGTTGCAACATGTGCAAGTACCTGCTTTGGGAACATCATGTTCTTACTCTTTAATTATTCTTAGCGCTTTTCCATTTGGACAGTTCTTCAAGCTGCTAGAAGACTTTGAAAACTATGCATCTTTGGAAGACACTGAAATACTGCACTTTTCTTGTTTTTTGTATGTTATGTTGTATGGAGGGAAAGATGGATTATTGAATGGAAACATCTTCCCTAATGCTATAAATGCAACTTCTATTCATGAAACATGACATTTTTTCTTTAAAAGTAACCAGATCTTCCCACCATCAATTTCATTATTGTGGTCATACTTGGCAAAAACAGACAAATAAACAAAGAAAACAACACACACAGCTTGCCACTTACTAATAGTTTCATAAGGTGTTGGTTCTTAATTTAAGATGCTGTATGCAATAATTTAAGGCGTATGCCGCCCACCTACAAGATGGTCAGACTTCTTCGTCAAGACCCTGAATGAACGGTTTGAAGCTCTTCATATTCCTGAAGCAACCAGATGCAATTGGACTACACTGGCATGTGATAGGGTCAAATGGAAATGTTACTGGCACCCACTCGAGCAAATGATGAATAACAGGATGTCAAGTGATTAAATGATCAAGTGATCAAGTATGCAATTAAAATTAATGTTGTCATATCAGTATATCAAATCCGAAGAGTAAAACTAGCTCAGAATTTTTAACCTTTTTAGACTATTTTTTAGGTTTCTAAATCCAAAATCTAATATACCATGCCTCTATAGTGATCTTTCAACTTCAGTTTCCTTGTTCTTAAAAATTAAATTAGCCCAAAATAAAATAACATCTGTGTCAGTACTGTGAAACTTTGAACTTTAAGCAAATGAAGTATAATGTCATAATTCTCAAACATTATAGATATGAGCAACAATATGACCAATAGTACAGGTGTAATTATCTTTCTTCTGTCTGCTACTGCCTACCTATTTCTAAACACCTGCTTTGCAAAAAATGTTAGTATTATGAGGAAAAAAGACATTCTGTGGGAATTCAGGACCAATAACTTAAATATTACTTATTTTATTGTGAACTTTGCTGATGAATTACAACTATGTGTAACAACTCAGACACACCTCAAAAATAAGTTGAGGTATTATGACTAATTTTGCTATGTTGCCATCTCTTACAAAGTTATACACACCATTGGAAGTCACCCTGATTTCTATAAAGTTTGTCTTCATTGCTGCAGTATCTATTACCAAGAAGGTAAAATTACCATGTTGCAAAGGAAAGAGCAATGCTGAGAAGCAGTAAGATTAATGTCTCCTGGAGCTACTAATGACTAGATGTGGGGAATCTGAGGATCATTGCAGTTATTTATCGTGTGTGGTAACGTGAGTGATTGTTATTACTTTATACACTAGGTAGCTAGGAATTCAGCCAGTTCAATAAAATCATTTTAACTTCCTTTTTCATGGTGATCAAATTTTTTTGCATCTCCGTTCCGTCTTTGGTGTTCTTCAAATGAGGAAGGAAAAAATTTCCTTTCATTCCCTGTAAGTGATCCATGATTGGGGGTGGGGGGATCACTGGGGAAGAAATATATTACCATGCTACTAAGAGTGTGCCTTATCCTGAGGCTGAGAGGGGTTTGTAAGATTGGTTGTAGAGAATGAAAATAATTGGGTAAGTTGATACCCCCTTAGCCTAACACTTCCCTTGAAGTCTATATATTGAGGAGTGGTAAAGAAATAAAAATTGGTCTATATTTTTTAAGCATATTCAGATATTTCAGTACATATTTTCTGTAAAGAAATTCCTCTGGAAATGAAAAAGAAAGAGAGAACTTCCAAAAGTGGAACAAGCCATATGGATTGTTATTTTAAAGTATCCCCATTTGAATTTTGCAGGAAATGTAGCACAGCTAATAAAATGTGACCTTATTTGTTGAATGTTCTGGGATGAAAATAATTTAAAGAGAGCTATGGCATGGAAGATTCTCCAGAATTTTGGACTGCTGGAAAAGCTATTAGGCCTTTTCTGAGTTCAGTGTTACCTTTTAGAACTCTCAAAAATACTCACATGACGGAAAAGGAGTGATAGTACAACAGGTTGGGTGTTTGCCCGGCATCTGGCACACATGGGATGGATCCCTGGCATCTTGAACAGTCCCTGAGTATTGCCAGTATTTTTCAAAATTTTTATATTATACCACCGTGAGACATAGAGTTACAAAAGTGTTCATATTTGGGTTTCAGTTGAACAGTGTTCCAGCACCCACCCCCTCCACCAGTGCCCGTTTCTACCACCAATGTTCCCTGATTCCCCCTCCCCAACCTGTGTCTATGGCAGGCAATTTTTACCTCTCTCTTTCTCTCTCTCTCTACCTCTCTCTCTCCCTCTCCCTCTCTCTCTCTCTATTTCTCTCTCTCTCTCTCTGTGTCTCTCCCTTGTCTTACACATTGCTGATTTCAATATGTACATTTAGAGGTTATCATGTATACTGGCTCTCCCTGTGACCAGCCACTCCACGAGGCGCCCAGGAGGGATGGTGGGTTCTAGCCCTGGCCCACCACCCCAGCAGAGCCTCGCAACAAGCTCAGACGACCCCCCCACTCCATGAGGGCCTCCATTTTCCACATCCGGACTTCTCTCTCGTCAGACCTCTACCCAGCAGACCAGCCTATCAGCGCCCGGCTCATCGAGTTCCACCCTGCAGCAGTCTTTCTTAAATCCGGCTCAGGGATGCCGATCCAGAGACTTCGCAGACATGGGGCAGAGCTGCTACTGGCTCTCCCTGTGACCAGCCACTCACGAGGCGCCCGGGAGGGATGGTGGGTTCTAGCCCTGGCCCACCAACCCAGCAGAGCCTCGCAACAAGCCAGATGACCCCCCCACTCCATGAGGGCCTCCATTTTCCACATCCGGACTTCTCTCTCGTCAGAACTCCACCCAGCAGACCAGCCTATCAGCTCCCGGCTCGCGGCCGCATAAGCAGCTGCGCGGTTCATCAATATATGCTGGACTTAGAGATCCCTGTAAGAGTATGCTACCTGCACGGCAGAGCCTGGCAAGCTACCCGTGTTGTATTTCATATATATGCCAAATACCAGTAACAATTATAGACCTCATTCCGAATGGATTGAGGCTCTTTATGTTCCTGGAGCAAGCAGATGGCCTTGGGCTCTACTAGCATGAGACAGGAATATGGAGATGTTACTGGGGCCCGCTCGAGCAAATCGATGATGAACGGGAAGACAGTGATATCATGTATATACTTTTGCCTACTTTGAATGCTCAGTTCTATGCTGGTGTTATTATTTACCATAATTATAAGTACACTGTTCCTTTCTCTGTACCTAACCTCTGACTCCCACACATTTGCAGTAGGTTCTACCCTCTAATGAGACCTCCTGATTCATGTTTTGTCTGGACTTAGATATTGGTATCATGTTATTTTTTTATATCCCGCAAATAAATGCAGTCATTCTATGTCTGTTCTTTTTCCTCTGGGTAATTTCATTCAGTGTGATCCTCTCCATGTCCATTCATTTATAGGCAAATTTTATAACTTCATTTTTCCTAACAGCTGCATAGTATTCCATTGTGTAGATATTCCATTGTGTAGGAGTATATTTTTTGAGTGCAGATCTAAGAGCAACCCTTGAGCACTGCTATGTATTCCTCCAAAAAATGAAAAAAAATTCAGGTAACAAATATTAGTTGATGTGGGGAAATAATACTAAAATTATTTCATCTATCATGTCTAATAATTAAGCATTGTAGATGTTATGTTCATTATATCTATGACCAGAATTTCTGAAGTATATATTTAACTTTTACACTAGAATTTCATTATATTTATGTGTATATATGCATGTATAGGTAAATGCACAAAAGCTTTGAAAACACCAAAAAATTGTAATATAAAAAGAATATGAATGAAATACCATAATGCTATGATTAAATTTAGACATATTTGGCCATTAATGTTAGGTTGAGTGACCTTCTCCCTCTTCCATAATTCAGTGTCGTTAATGTGGCATTTGAGTTACTTTATCTTAAAGGGAACTGTCAAGGGCTTGGAAAAGTGACACATTAGAATACAAGCCTCATACAAATTTAAACTGTGTAAAGATATTGTGCTGGTATAGCATCCATTATGCTCAATAAAATCATCAAGGAATAGATTTTGATAATGGGGTGACAATTATTAAAGCTCATATGGCAATTAACTAGATGGCGTCACTTCACAGTATTCCAAGTGGTCTGTATTTAAAAAATGCAAAATTTGAAGCCAGAAAGACCAATTCCTGGGTTGACACACATATTTTTCTTGTGAGGATCCAGGATTGATCCTGACACTGTGCCATGTTTTTTTTTCCCTGGGAGCTACCACTGAAGATTGAGCAAGGAAGAGTCCTTGAGAACCAAGAGATGCTCACTCTCAAGCAAACAGACAGAAAGGCATGGAACAATAAATGCGGTTGGATATGTGTTGAAGAAAGTATCTACATTTATCTTGGTGGGAATATTATTTGCTTGAGCCAGATTGGAAAATAGTATGAAAATTTATCTAAAATTTAATAATAAAAGCTCGTATGATTCAGCAAACACATTACTTGGCATCAATTCCATGAACATAAACATAAAAATTAATTTGTAAAGATAAATATACTCTATGGTCATTTCAATGCTATTTACCATAGTCAAGATTTGGAGACAATCTATGTGCCCAACAATATAGATGAATGGATAGGGAATTCAAGGTATATTTATCTGGTGCATTATTACTCTGCCTACAGCAGAAGAAAAAATTATCTTGTAATTCATTGCAATTTGAATGCAACTGGAAGGAATGAGGCTAAGGGAAGTGAGTTAAAAGGAGAATTACAAATACTGAATATTTCACTCATATGTGGAGAATAAAGAAACAAGCGTAAGGGAGCAGACAATGGCCATTGAAACACTTGAACAATTGACATCCCGTTATTGATTGATTTGCTTGATTACTTGACATTCCGTTATTCATCGATTTGCTCTAGTGGGCATCAGTAATGTTTTCATTTGTCCCTGTCACATGCCAGTGTACCACAATGGTATCTGCTTGCTACAGGAATATAGAGAGCCTCAAACTGTTCATTCAGTTTGAATGAACTAAATGAACTGAATGAATCACAAGGCCTTGTGATCTTTTGACATCCCGTGGGATCCAGTCAGTAATGGCTCTAGTCCAGTGATCATCTCCAAGTCACATTACATGTCCAGCCCATCTGATTTTTGATGCCTTGGCAAATGAGAAAGCATCCCTGACTCTCAATCACTTGAGTGAGGCATGATATTCCAAGTATAGCTCTTTCAATTCCTCTTTGGGAGACCTGAATAGCATTCTCATCCTGCTTTCATCATCGGCGAAGCGGAGGTGGTGTAGTTGCCAATGGTCTATCTTCACTCCCATTCCTTCCGATTCTAATTGTCACATTATGTTCTCGAGGGTGGCACTGAAGAGTTTCGGTGAAATGGTATCACCCTGCCAAGCACCTCTTTTGACATTAGTGATCACTTCCTTGTAGAATGGTGAGATCCTGGTGGTGAACCATAATACAACTCACAAAAGGATCTTGATGTATTGGGTTTGACTGCCCTGTTTGGCTAGGGCTTTGATGACTGCTTCAGTCTCAACAGAATCAAAGGCTTTCTTTAAATCAATGAATGTTAGACAGAGCAGCATACTGAACTCCCTACAAACTTCAATGAGCTTGGTTACTGTATGGATATGGTCAATTGTGCTGAATCCTTTCCGGAAGCCAGCTTGCTTGCATGGTTGTCCTTCATCCAATGTTCTGCCAATCCTGTTCAGAATGACTCAAGTGAACAGCTTGTAGATGATGGACAACAGGCAGAAGGGGTGATAGTTGCCGATGTCGTGAATGCCTCCCTTCTTATCCTGCTGGTTTTCCATTGGGAGGGCACCTTGCATTCAGACAGGTAGCGTGTGAAGAGGCGAGCCAGTGTATTGATGAGTACCGAAGGCAGATTCTTCAGGTGTTCGGATCTGACTTTGTCTGGGCCTGGTGCTGTGCTCTTCTTTACTGATGAAACGGCATATCAGATTTCAGAAGGGAGAACGCTGGGAATGACATATCCCTCCTGTGGAATTTGGTATGTGAGCAGGTGGACAAGCTATCAAAGAGATCTGAGTAGAGTCATGGATAATCTTCTCCATTGCCTTTCTGGAAGATATGATAGATCCATCAGGGTGTCAGAGGGCAGTCATCTTGGTCTTGTAGTTGGCGAAGGACAGGAAGGAGTTGCAAATGCTCTTCCCGGCTTCTGCTTCATCACCCAGTATTTCTGCTCTTCTCTCTTTGAGGTCTTCCTTTATCGCTTCTGTGCACTCCTTTGCAAGCTTGGGCTTCAGCTTATGGTTACCTGAGGCTTGCATCTTGCCATGTTGGCAAATGAGCTCAAGAGGTTTAGAAGACAGGTGTCCTTTTGCGGCTTTCTCAGCATTCTTCTCACAATCGTGGAGGTGCTGATCCAGTCAGTTGTATTTGGCCCTGAGATTTTATTAGTCTCTCCTTGTTCTTTCTTCTTATCACTGCCATATTTAGGGCTCTTTCAGGGTCAGGGGATGAGATCTGTTGTTTTTATTGGTTTTGGCATAACGGATACACGATGGACAGCTTGCCAGGCTCTGCCCTGTGGGCTGGATATTCTCAGTAGCTTGCTGGACTCTCTGAGAGGGGCAGGTAGAATACTGTATTCATTTACAGATGAATCATGCTGCTGTGAAGTGGCCATGTGCAACGAGGAGAGCTGGTAGCCGCTCTACTTGGTGTACCTGTGTCTGCTGCCAGTATGGTGTGGAGGTTCCTCTGGATTCTTCCAAGGCCCTATTGGGTTGGTTGCTCAGGCCCAAAGTTGCTCTCTCTCCAGGACCCCTCATGGTCAGTAGAGCAAAGGGAGTGCAACGGGTCGAGCTTGTGGCACCTCTGCCCCATATATCTGTGTCTCTGGTTCAAGCATTCCTGGACTCAAAATAGGTTTCTCTGTAGGGTGGTTCTCTGATAAGCCAGGCTTAAGATTGGCTTTCTTTCTTGGGTGGAGCTCTGGCAAGCTGTGGAGCTCAGATGATAAACAATGCTGCCAGAAATTCTGAAAAACTGCCAATATGGCTAAAAGATAACAGGCAGGAGAAGGGGCAGAAAATGATCTAAGTAGACTAGTAGAGGAAAAACAACACTTTGATGAACATTATGGTATAGTATCAATACAAGCTTAAGTCTTGGTACCTCAATACAAATTTATCAGAAAGAAATAAAATATGTATTACAAGAAATGAATAGGCATAGTCTAAAATGAGGGGTAATAAAAACAAATATTGAAAAGATGTGATGGAAAAACTGAATGCATTACTGGTTTCTTATTTCACAAACTTAGAAGCAAGTATGTTCCTTTTTAATTTTTAAAAATTGAAACAAGTTTGATAAAATTTCTCAAATCTAGAAGCTATTCTTTGATATAATTTTAGAAACAATTCACTAAATAAGTTGCAAAATGTTAAGAGCTAGCAAAAAAGAAATGCTGTTCAAATCATAAATAAACTGATTTTTTCTTCTTTTTATTTTACTACCATGAGATCTACAATTACAAAGATGTTAATGACTGGGTTTCAGTCATACATTTTTCCAGCATCTATCCCTCCTACATGCAGTGCCTCCTATCTGTGTTTTTATTTGATATACCAAAAAATTAGTAACAATTATGGACCTCCATTCCATGACCTGAAGAATGGTTTGAGCCTCTTCCTGTTCCTGGTGCTAGCAGATGCCATTGGGCTACACTTGCTTGCGACAGGACGAATGGAGATGTTACTAGTGCCTCAAGCAAGTCGATGAACAACAGGAAGACAGTAAATACAGTGATTAATATTATCATTATATTTGCAGGATGTGACCAACGACTCCTGGAAATATTCAGAGTTGAACAGACTATCACAAACTAGAGGCAAATGCCTTTTCTGACTCTATGAAGGCAGCAACGATTTCCTCTACAAAATTCTTTAATTTTGTCATTTTTGCTTGTAGTTTTTCATTTCTGCTCTCGTATCATTGTGTTTTATTGGCCACCTATTCAACTATTTCTTTGAACTCCTTAAACATCCTTAACATTTTCTCTCTAAAGTTATTATTAGAAATATTATACAGCTGATCATTAATGGATGAGTCTTCAGGACAACGATCTTCACTCACTAAGTATGATGGGGTTCTGTGTTGTTTTCACATTGTGACTTTTGCACTATGGAGATATTCTTTTATTGTGTTCTGTGGATAGGTGACTGTAGTTAAGACTTTTTGTGAGAAATGAAGAAGTGAAGTAACATCTTCAGACAGGATGATCAGTTTCTTGGGACTGGGGGTGAGGTGAGGCCAAGCCAAGGGGCAAGCACTTGACCTGGAGGTCAAAATCAACAACGGCAGCTTCGGTGCTGGGGCTTTTTGTCTTTGCTCATAAACAGCTGTGCAAGTCTTGGTCTCCCAATTCTCCTCCGAGTTGGAAAGTACAGTTTTCTCCCAGCTATTTTATCTTTTCTTACGCAATTGTAAATGGGATCATTTTTATTAACTTCCCTTTCCTCTAATACACTGTTTATATATAGAGATTGAACAGATAGTGCATGTTGACATGTTCTGCTATTTTACCACACTCATTAAATATTGCTAGGAATTTTAAATTTGTAAAAAAAAATCTAGTGTGCTCTAAGATTTAGAAATACATAGCAAAGAAACAAGATCCATGACAAGTTTGGTCTGTGTGGGAAGTCATTGTAATTGCGCTTAATATTCTTTTAAGAAGAGTTTTACAGAATTTAGTCTCTATCAAGTTATTCCCTGGATGGGGAATTTTCTTTTCTTCTATAAGTGTTTCTCTTCTTTTCAAAAACTGTTCTACATATAAAAAAAGACAAAGAATTGTCTTAGAGAAAAAATTTCTCCATATTTTCTTTGCTGGCTTCTATTGTATTTTACATCTCTATGTTTTCACAGTGTATATTATTTAAATTTTGTTTTCCAAGCACAATTCCCACAGTTCTGCTTTTGGATGGCGCTATAATTAAGTGCACTTAGGAATTCAGACTCTGTTTGTAAGACTTTGAGCAATTATCTCATGTTCATTTGAAGATTGTCTTCCACATTTTTAAAAGAAAAGATAATAGGAATTATATTCTCTGACTTTGTGGTAATAAAGTTAAAACAACAACATTTGAATATAAATAACCTGAGATTTATTTGATATGTGTATGAGGTGAGACTACAAATTAAATTGCAAAGTGCAGTAAGTATGCTATCTAGTAAAACGGTTTATTCCTGATTTAATCTTTAGTAATGAAAATATCCAAGAGACAAATTAAGAATCAAGATACGGATTCCACTGAGGAAGCAGACATTTCAAATGCCAAAAAAAAAAAAAGAAGTATTCATAAATTTGGAGATTTAGGGAAGAATATTGTTTGATAAATTAGGTTAGGGAGAAATTGAAATTGCAGGTAGGAGGGGTTATTCAAGTTATAAGAAATAGGAGAAATTTCAGAAATAGTGCTCTTATATTAAAGTCACTGGATATGTTTTTATTTTCTGGATGTGAGAGAAAACTGAGTGTTTAATAAGTATGTTGAGAGTGGAAGGATGAGAAATATAGAAAATTAAACTCTGGTCATGTAGTTTGATATGCCAGTGACATGAAAACAAAGCTCAAGATATGATCTACAAAGTGGTTGATCAAATTCATTAATTACGAAGATAAATGGTGTGAGAAGAAAAAATCTACCTGATAACCTCCAATTGAATTGGTTGTATATTGGATTTGAAATATCTAATGGTAATGGAATGATAATGGGTAAGAAGATTAGAATTTATCCAAATAATTTCCCATACAATTAGTGAATGTGGGTGAAAGTCACTATGAAGGAGGTTCAATAATTTCTATTTTTTCTCCTCAGGAAATGAATCAAATGAGGTTGCATAATTCACCTAAATCTACACAATTAATTGCTATAATCCACATTGCCATCCAGGCAATCTGTCTCTCAAACCTGTGATCTAAACAACTACAGTCCTACCTCTGTTTGTATGTGTGTGTGTGTGTGTGTGTGTGTGTGTGTGTGTGTGTGTGTGTGTGGGGTTAGATGACTATTGTTACCTTTATGTTACTATAACCTTAGGGAAATGTCTAGAAACTGAGCAGCAAGCACTCATAGGTTTTTCCTTCACAAGCTTTCTTCTGTTTTGTATGTAGAGCTTTGGGGAGATTTTCCTTTTCAAAGTTACCCACATTGCTCCAAGAACAAGATATATCAGCAGGGGAAGGGGACTGACATTTAAAAGAAAATAGTAAGCATTTAAAAAGGATATTTCTTTAAAATGTACCGAACAAGAAAGCAATTCTTTTGATTTTACAATCTGCACAAAGCTTAGTAAGGGATATTCAAGATAAGATTCCTCCTTGTAAGTAATTTAAAATGTAGTTGGGGACATAAGTTAAGACAAATTAAATTTAATTATGTCCATCTCATTGCACTTTTTTCTCTCAGGTTACAAAGTTATGGGTGAGTTGAGGGAATATTAAATCTTTCCCAATTAATAAGATGTCTCTACCCACAATATATCAGCAGGCAATTTACTGCTATGTTCTTGGTCTGTACAGAGATAGACAATTCAGAGGAAGACTGTATTAAATAGGTAAATAAATTATAAATATTTTTCCTCTACTCTTTTATAGTCATATGATGATTTATAACAATGTTCCCTATAATTCACCCTAATATTTGGATCTATGATACTTTATGATCAAACAAGAGAGCTTTTTCATGCTCCTACTCAATCTTCTAATCTTGGTTCATTTTGGTTCTGGTGTTTGTTTTGTTGTTTATTAAAGTACAAAGCCCTGTGGAGTAAAGCAGGACTTACTCCCACCTCTGTGCTTAGGAATCACTCCTGGCATTGCTCAGGGAACACTATTTGGTGCTGGAGATCAAACTGGGGCCAGTCACATGGCAGACAATTACATCTGTACTCTGCACGCTAGCATTTGTTTAAATAACATTTCCTCCACCAAGGATTTTTGGAATTTTCAACTCTTGCACACCTGAATTGGGTTCCCAACATTTTTTTTCTTTTTGGATTACACCAAGCAATGGTCAGGGGTTACTCCTGGCTCTGCACTCAGGTATTACTCCTGATGGTGCTAGGGAGACTATCTGGGATGCCAGGGAATAGAACCCACATCAGCTGTGTGCAGGGCAAATGCCCTACCCTCTGGACTATCGCTCTGGCTAGGCTGATCAACATTTACTCCCACTCCCAGCATTCTCTCCTAGCAGAAATCTCATAGGAGGAAAATGAAAGACAATTTAATGAGTATCTCTGTAGAAATATTTTTGTAGAATCAGGTTTCTTGATTCTTTCATTGTTTATCCATTCTCCACATTGTAATGGCAGTTCCATGATCCTCCTTTCTCTGTCAGAAAACAGTAGGTGAAAAGAAATATCAACAATTATACGCACTCCTAACCATTTGGGACATCATCTTCTTCAGAAATAATCATAGTGGTTGTGGTTACTATGTTTTATGTTGTTTCTCCTCCTGCTTTATACAAGATGGCGCTGCCAGCTTCAAATGAAGATGAAATGTCACCTTGACAAAATAGGACTGTAAGGAATGATGAAATCATGCAATTCACTGCAACATGGTTGGAACTGAGAGATATCACGCTGAATGAAATAAGCCAGAAGAATGATAAATACACTTATATGTGGTATTTAGAATAATTAGGTGAGGGAATGGAATGTTCTAAAGGGAGGATGCCAGATCTACTTTGGCCCCAGAGTACAGGGAGGAAAAGGTGAGAAAGAGTGAAGGGGAGAGGGATGAGAGGATGAGAAGCAACATGGGTAAAGTCAGGGCATTAAGTTACAAAGGCAGTGTTAAAAATGATAGAGACAAGTATCCAAACCCAGAGACAAAAACAGTAAAATCAAGAGACCCAAACTTGAACTACCAAGTTTAGAAAGATGTCTTAGTTTGGAGGCAGTGGGATAAGCGAGGGAATTAGTGGAGAATATTTCACACTGGTGGTGGGATCGGTGCTGCAATATTGTATGTGCTGAAAGAAAACTAATTTTTGAAAGGGTCATTTTATTTCATTTATCAGGAAATTTCTTTTTCCTTTTTTTTTGAATCAAGTTTATGTCTTTAAAAGCAAAAGTTGGGGGTATATTTAAAGCTAAAAATTAAAAAGTAGAATAAGATATATTGAGGGGAAATGAGATTTTAAAGCAGGAAGAGAGGAAAGAAAAGGTAGATTATAGAAAAGAAGTGTAGAGAAGAATAAAGATGTGGGAGGGAGGGGGAAGAAAGAGAGAAATAAAGAATAAAAAGAGAGGAGGGAGAAGTAAAGGGAGATATCATTATCACTATCACTATCTTCCCATACATCATCAATTTGCTCTAAGCGGGTTCCAGTAACATTTCCATATGTCCTGTGTCATGCTAGTAGAACCCAAGGGCATCTGCTTGCTCCAGGAACATTTAGAGCCTCAAACCATTCCATCAGGTCATGGGAATGAGGTCTAAAATTGTTACCGGTATTTGGCTTATCAAATATGACATGGGCAGCTTGCCAGGCTTGCTATGCAGGTGGCATACTCTTGTAGTCACCTCTAAATACAGCATTTATTGATGAACCGTGCGGCCGCTTGTGGCACTGTGAGCTGGGCTGTGATAGCTCGTCTGCTGGATGGAGTTCTGACGAGAGGGAGGTCGGATGTGGAAAATGGCGGCCCTTATGGAGTGGGGGGGGGGTCGTCTGGCTTGTTGCGAGGCTCTGCTGGGGTGGTGGGCAAGGGCTAGAACCCGCCATCCCTCGCGGGCACCTAGTGAGTGGCTGGGCACAGGGAGAGCTGGTAGCAGCTCTGTCCCATGTCTTGAGTCTCTGGATCAGCATATCTGGGCGGATTGAAAAAAGGAAGAGATAAGACAGAAAAAAGCGAAAAGAGAAAGAATAAATTTTTGTGATTTAGTTGCCAAGATTCTGAAGATTTAGACAATCCAAATCTGCAGAATTGAATGTTCAACTTCGTGAACAAGGGAAACATTTGGTTCTAGTTCACAGGCAATCTTCCTGGAGAATTTTCATGTATGAGAAAGATGGGCCTTTACTAATAAGGTCTGCCTCCATAATTAAGGAAAATGCATTTTAATAAAGGAATATACTATTTTCAGTGTGAATGTTCAGGAAAAAATATCTAGAATAATGTTTGTCCAATTAGCACTTCCAAAAACCAAGTGCTAGGCAAGTTGACACATAAAATTAACTGTCAAAGTAAGTGTTTACCCATTTAATAAATCAAACTTATGTTTAACATATAAGAATTGTAGTATAAAACACGGAACTAGGAGATAGTCCTGTAAGTACATGCAAAGCTTAGGCAAGCTTAGGCAAGTTATGTCAACCACAACAAAAATTGTTTAACAAGCGAAAATGTAAACATGGTCAAAAACTGTCACCCATGAAAACCTTACATGATCCTAGTCTGGTGGTTAAATGATATCCTCCACCCAATTTGCATGTTCAAAATTGTATTTGTAATGACACCCGGACTCTTGACATCTTGGCGCAGACAATCACTCAGGTGAGCCCAACATCACGAGGTTCTTATGAGAGAGGGCAGGAAAGTTTGTGCTAGAGCAGCCTCATAAAGGTCCAACTAAGGGATGCTCTGCAATTGAACTGTTTTGCTTGGTGGAGGGAAGGGACTGCCAAGAGAGCTAGAAGTCTTCAAATTCAGACAATACAAAGCCAGACATGGGGCAGAGCTGCTATTGGCTCTCTCTGTGCCCAGCCACTCATGAGGCGCTAGCGAGGGATGGCAGGTTCTAGCCCTGGCCTGCCACCCCAGCAGAGCCTCACAACAAGCCAGACGACCCCCCCACTCCATGAAGGCCTCCATTTTCCACACCTGGACTTCCCCTTGTCATAACTCCACCCAGCAGACCAGGCTATCACAGCCTGGCTCACCTGGTTCATCAATAAATGCTGGATTTTGAGATAACTACAAGAGTATGCCACCCGCACGGCAGAGCCTGGCAAGCTACCCGTGTCATATGTGATATGCCAGATACCAGTAACAATTATAGACCTCATTCCCATGACCTGATGGAATGGTTTGAGGCTCTTTATGTTCCTGGAGCAAGCAGGTGCCCTTTGCCTCTACTTGCATGAGACAGGACATATGGAGATGTTACTGGTGCCCGCTCGAGCAAATCGATGATGAACGGGAAGACTGTGACAATGACAGTGACAAAGCCACAGTTTTCTTTTATTTTCCTTTTTTTTTTAGAATGTCAGGAAGAATCCAGTCTAGAAAGGAACCTTGATTTTAACCCGAAAAGACTGATTTTGACTTCTACCTGCTGAATAAAAGGTAATGAATTCATTTTAACTTAAGGTTCTGCTTTGGGACTGCCCCTTCACATCCATGTTCTCCCTTGAACAAGGATCTTCCTATGTCTCTTTGCTTAATCTTTCAAGCTCATGTTCTCTTGAAATTGTGTTCCTCTCTTTTGCCCGGCCCACAACTTTTTAGCTAAGTTTTGTTCAATAAAACTATTTTGTGTCACAAAATAGTACTAGTTTATGGTAATATGAAAACAATAAGAAACAATGTATCTAGTAATATAAAAACCTGAATAGCTAAATTATAAAATGATTTTTGATGGGTTAAAAGAGCAGAAAATTTTATTTGTATTTTATGGGTGGGGAGAAGGACAAAAGACATGCTTTTTTTCCTAAATAGCAAACTAATGGCTAATATAAAACAAGAATCTACTAGTGGGTGTGACCAGAATTCATTGAGGATGAAGGTGTACCAATTCCTCTAATACAAGTAAGAACAGCATACTGTTAATCTGTGTATATGGCATAAATTAGGACTTTTGTGACACAAAATAGTTTTTATGTATCATTATACTGAAAATTAAGGCTAAATATAAAAGATACCAATGGTTTTTTCCTCTCTATGTGTCTTATCTTTTGAACATGTATTCTTCTCTTTCTCTCTCCCCTCACATCTCTCTCTAAATTTCTTTCAATAGAATAATTTTACTTCACCAAAATAAAATAAAAGATCATCAAGATCATAACGAATAACTGGTTGAGATACTCCACATAGAAAAAAAAATAGAATTAGTAGATAAGGACAAACTAAAGAAATCTAATCTGATTTGTAAAATGTCTTACTACAACTAATTGTAGCCCAAGCCCAATGGGCTACACTAGCATGTGACAGGACATATGGAGATACTACTGGTGCCCGCTCCAGCAAATCTATGACAAATGGGAAGACAAAGAGATACAAGTGAAGTGATACAACTAATTGTGTTTAGCAAAGTGTTGTGTAGATAGTTCTTACTGGAGAAAAGGTGGATTCAATTATATTAAGTTCTAAGAGGAAATCCAAATTACTAATATTTGATTTTTTTTTTTGCAAAGATGCATTGTGGTAAAATTGTTTCTCTAAAAGTTGTAATTTAGCTCTAGGAGACTTTCATGATTGCCAAATGTATTTTAGAAATAGTTATATGATTGGGAAAAGTGTGGTTTAGTTTTGACTTCCTAGGTAAGTGCAAGAGAGAAACAGATACATGAAATGTTCTGGTGTGGATAATGTTTGCTTTCAAGTTTTCAAACTGGAATGTTTGAGAAATTCAGAAACTATATTTAATCTTAATAGACCTATCTAATAATTTGAAGTTCAAAAGTTTTTTGTTTTTGAATGATTTATTAATCATTGGTCCATGTAGCAAAAAGATATCTTGATTATCTTATAAATTTTTAACTACCTTTTAAAATAAATTTCTCAGTATAGTAACAGCAACTTGTCAAATCTAATATTTGAATGTGAGTTCCCATAATTTGAACTTGAAATGGTATTGCGGTTCTGTATATTATGTTAGAAATTAAGGAATGGAGCCTGAAAACATTTGTTGAGTGTTAATCATTAAAATCAGTGCCTCACAGTTTTTTGTAAACTATGAACACTGATTATGTGTTTAACACTGGTATTAATAACTAAATGGAAAAGGTGTGTCTAATACTCTGACCTCTTCCAGAAACCTGGCCGTGTTCTGACACCCGCCAGGATCATTATAACTTTGAAAGCATTAAGAGCTACAGTTGCTGCAGGCTACATGACCTTGAATTAGACAAAAGCCACAGAAGATTCTCCTTCAAGTGCATTTGCAGACTGCCCAGCAAAGAACAAAGCAGAAAGGGAAGAAGAGGCAAATGGGGTTAGTTGTTTCCCAGGTGCACATAAGTACCCCCTCATCTCCCTCCCTCCTTTAGGGATGATCAGAAACAGCTTGGAGGGTTTTATTTGGCACACGAAGAATTGTGACACTGTTGCTGGTGCCCTTTTTATTTTATTTTATTTTATTTTATTTTATTTTATTTTATTTTATTTTATTATTATTATTATTATTATTATTATTATTATTATTTTGCTTTTTGGGTCACACCCGGCGATGCTCAGGGGTTACTCCTGGCTCTGCACTCAGGAATTACTCCTGGCGGTGCTCGGGGGACCATATGGGATGCCGGAGATCGAACCCGGGCCGGCATAGGCCGGCCGCGTGCAAGGCAAACACCCTACCCGCTGGGCTATCGCTCCGGCCCCTGGTGCCCTTTTTATTACTAAGATGGAGAGTGGATAGTGAGTTTCTTCATTGCACTTGTCCTAGCAACATTTGGCTTTCAAAGTTTTTTTGCGTGGCAAAGTAGTGGAAGAATACAAAAGCTGACTGTGACTACATAGTAACGGTTTCTGCATGATTGCTTTGGACTTTGTTAGTTTCTAGAGAGGGATGCTTTTAGGAAGACTAGGCTCCCGTCTTTGCTTACTTCAGGCTGCTAAACCCTAATGTTTGAATGTTACACTCAGTTGTTAGGCATCACATTTGTGTTGTCATGACTTCCCATTCAAGTGTTTTTTAGCAACATGACCAAGGCTTTGAGATCAAGTTATGAAGGGTTAACAGTGCCCCTTAGTCTTAGTTGTCTAAGCTCTGCAGGAATCGCAGAATATTATTTTTTACATTTCTTCCTTAGTTTTGTGTTTTGGTTCAGGAAAGGAGAGTAGAGTGAAGCACTGCAGAGGAAAACATCAAAATATAGCCATCCAATAGTGTAACTCGTCACTGCTTTATCATTTATTTCTGCTTCAGCAGAAAATTAGTATTTGCAATAATTTTGGAAAATTATATAACCAAATGAGATAAATTGCTCCTGAAAATGCTAAAATAGTTATATACTAAGACAGATTTTTTGTTAAAATAATTGTTTTATTAAAGGTTCTACATATAGGAATTGTTACTGTCAGGTAACAATATCTCCAAAACAACTTAAGAAATATGAGAAGCATAAAACTTTAATTGGTATATGATATTCTGTCTTTCAAATGTTAACGTTATTATCTCAGGTCTGATTTTCATTGTATTTTTTCTTTCGGAAATTTTTACTTAGAAAGCCAACTCAGGAAGACTTTCCAGAAATAATTTGAAATTTCATTTCTGAAACTTTTAGGTGTTCCGTCATAAGTTTTGCTAAATTATGCCACACTTAGGTCTTTGACATATAGTCATTTGTGAAGTAAATAATATTTGCATATTTATGTGATTTTTATTTTAACCACAAAACTTTGAAAATTGCTTAAATCAAAGCTTGTGGGGTTGCCAAAGAGATAATAGAGTGAGTAGGGCATTTGATTTGCATGCCACAGACTGGGATTTGATAACCAACACCTTATATGACTCTCAAGTTTGCCAGGAGTTACCCCTGAGCACAAGACAGCCTGGTATGGCTCCAAAACAAAGCAAAAAAGAAATAAAATGGCATGAATCTCAAGTTAAGTTTCTCAAATATAACTGGCGAGCCTTCGTGCCAGGAAGAGAATCACCACACAAGCAAGGATTTCTTCTTCACACAGTTTTATTAGGGTGCAGCTTTTAGTGATAGATGTCAGGCAGAGAGGGCAAAAGCGGAACCAAATGCATACACTTATATACCCTTAGGAATCAACGGTTATACCAAATACGGTAACATTTTTTTTTTTTTTTTTCGGGGTGTCACTTACTGATAGGGACACGGCAGTTGCTGGCTGGTAGGGCAGATCCATCCGTTACATAACCTGTTATGCAACAATGAATCAGCGGCTTATTTTACCACTTCAACGGCTCGGATATGGGCGCCATCTTGTAATGGCGGCAGCTCTCAACAATTCCCCTTTTTTTTGTTAACAAAAGCAATGGAAAGCTTTAGGTGCTGCAAGCATTCCACTCCCAGTGCAATGTTGGCATCGCCACTCTTGGGGTGCGATGGCAATGCTAGCTAAGGCTATCGAAAGTGTCTCCCTCTCGCGTGCAATGAGCTTAGGCTCTGCGAGGTGCAAGGGCAGGCCACTACGTCTCTCGAAGCACAGCAATCCAAGCTTCTGGGAAGCTCCCGTCTCCAGAGCTGCGAGGGCCTGAACAAGCGCCACTTTCTCTCGTAGGTAAAGCTTTACGCATTTTGCATAACAGGAAAAAAGACAGAAAAAATACCTGCCACGAGGATCATGCCAAACAGCCCAACGCCCACCCACTCCTTGAAATAAGTGAGCGTTCGCACCATCCAATCCGAAAGTTCACCCAACGTAGTCATTTCAGCCCTAGTATTATTCAATTTTACAATAAACTTGGTAAAATTATTCATCATTATTTCGAAATCCCTACTCCAGTTTCCAGCAAGAAACTGACTTATATTATACGAAGCATTAACATTAGCTAAATAAGGGGTAATACACATTGCTGGGGTTCTTTGAACACAACTTAAACTCACTACATCAAACAAACTACTTATATCAGCTTGCAATAAATCAACTCTCTTATTAAGCAATAAAATTCCAGAAGCCAAATGCTTATTTATTCCTTCTTGCACAGATAAGGCCTGTGAGGTTTGCTCAACCACCTGATTAATGGTATTTACTGTTTGTACCTGATTGGCCATGGCAACCGCAGCTGTAACAGCGGCTGCGGCTGATACGGCCACTGCAGCCACAATGGCCGCTGTAATTCCAAAATCCCTTTTAAACCTAAACAGATTAACCATTGGAAATTCATTGGGATCTGCTACTACTGGAATTGGAACAAACATAGGTAAACGCACTATCAAAGCATTATCATGAACCCTTTTCCAACACTGGGAAAGCAAACAACTAACATTTTTATTATTACAATTACTAGAACTATTAAACAATAAAAACATATAAAGGGGATTGCAAGCACACCATACCAGCAGAAAATCTGCTATCATTATGCCACATGGAGTGAAATGTGTCCTATACCTATTTTTAGTACTATTATGAAGTGGCAGACACATTCCACAATGAATAATTAGAAGACCTCATTGCTACAAAAGGTGATAAATCCATATAACCTCCGGCCGAGTTCCACAATAACCATGCAGTCAATGGTGAACCATTCTTTAGGTTGGTGCCATTCCAACCTTTTCATTTTTAGGAGAGAGGCACCACCCATTGGAACAATCTACAGATCCTCCCATGCAATCTGAAAAGGTTGGGGATAAGGATAACCTAGCCACTGGCATTTGGGAATGGGTTTATAATTTCTAGTATCATTAGAAACACCTTGCAACTGATTGGAAATTGGTAAACTTGGAGTAAGTAAAGTAATTCTGTTAGCATATGTAGATAGAGAAGCCGAATCTACCGACCCTGTTGCCTCTTGTGGAAGTGATTGTTGAGAGCTGGAATCTGAACTTAAATCTGGAGACAAACTCTCGGACATAGATGGATCAATACCATACCTTAAATAAGACAATGTTTGTTTTGAAAAATTAATACAAGACTGCGACTTATTTAAGGAAAAACATAAACTACCTTCCAAATTATATGATGTTTCATTAAAGGGAACTTCCAAATTTGGATTATTACCAGGTTTACATAACACACCATAAGCACAATCAGTTGCAACAACTTGTGGCAAAACTCCAGATTGATTATGTACTGGTACAGAAATGGGCCAGGACTTCACAAATGCCCAAAAGGTTTGATTACGGGCACACACTTGCACTGTCCAAAGGCTGATTATCAGTCCGAGGATTAGGCAAAGCGATTCTTCATCTTGGGAGCCATCAGTTTCAAATGCACGGAGGGCAGTTTCCTGAGATATTCGTCTGGTCAGTCGCTCCGGAACCCAAATAGGGTCATCCGCATTCTGTGGAAAAACACAAACAGCTCCCCTGGATCTAGTAATAACTGGATCCGGGCCTCTCCATACATTTTTCCAATATGTCTTTCCACATGACCGAATGTTGCGCAGAAGCAACTGGGCATGCATGCCTATCGGCAGGAGATAAGTTCATGGAATTTTTTGTTTAAAAATTTAAGGTAAAAAGGGCATATGATATGCGTTCCTTGGGTGTTGCACCCAACGCTATTCCCCTTTTTGCTTTTGCAACATTTCCTTTAGGGGAGCGATTGGCGCTCAACTATGCCTTGTCCTTGAGGGTTGTGCGGGAGGCCTGTCTTATGAGCGACCTCCATTTGGTGGCAAAACTGTTGAAAACCTTTTGAAGTATAAGCAGGACCATTGTCTGTTTTTAAAATGGAGGGTTTTCCCCAAGCTGCCCACGCCTCAAGACAGTGTATTTTAACATGTAAAACTTTTTCACCTGCCAATGGAGTGGCATGAATAATACCAGAATTGGTATCAACTGAAACATGAACATATTTCAACTTACCAAATTCGGTGAGATGGGTAACGTCCATTTGCCAAAGTGAAAGGGGCTTAAGACCACGCGGGTTAATTCCCACATGAGGAGAATGTAAAAAAGGAGCACAAACTGTGCAATTACGAACAATCATGCGAGCGCAATCTCTTTGAAATATTAAACTTGAGCTTAAGCACCTGCATGGGAACATGAAACTTGGCATGAAATTGAGTAGCTTGCTCTTCAGGCATGGAGAGAGCCATAAATATTTGTTTACAGTGGCTGTATCAGCTAAAGAATTTAACAGGGACATAGGCCCAGGTAAAAAGGAATGGGCACGAATATGTTCAATAAAAAGGGATCATGGCGGGCTAAAATAAGATTCTGTAATCCACGAAACAAAAAGAAACTGTGGCACTAGGCTTTAACCACAAGTGAAGCTTCTAACAACTTAACAGCATTAACCACATAATGTGAATCAGAGTAAATATTTAAAGGTGCGGAAGCAAAATCCTTAAAAACCTGCAAAACCACTCTGGCACTCTACAACTTTGAGGATTACACCTGGTGCATAGGAAAAGATTTTGGTTCCTGGCCCAGAAGAGCATAGGCTGCTTGGCCCGAGCTGGATCCATCCGTAAAGACGGTCACAGCTGAGGCCAGCGGTGTGGGGGGGAGGTAAGTATTGGAGAAATAAATTGGGGTTTTTTTTCAAAAGGTCAATAATTTGTTAGAGGGGAGATGATTATCTATTAAACCTGAGAAGGATGTTAAAAGAATAGGCCAAGAATCAGTAGTAGCAGCTAATACTTCTATTTGAGCACGAGTATAAGGAACTACAATCTTTTCTGGCTGTATACCAAAATGCTGAACAGCCAATTTAAGACCCAACAAGGCTTGTTGTGCTACCATTTCTGGATAATAGGAAAGAGAACGTAAGCCTGGGGATTTGCCGGGAATCCACAATAATGGTGAGGCACCTTGCCATAAAACACCTAAAGGAACCCCCTGATGTTTGGAGAATACATAAAACTAAAACCATATTTGGATCATATCTGGCCAATTGGGCTTCTGTCATGGCCTTCTCTACCAGTTTAAGAGCTTCACTGGCTTCAGGAGAAAGAGTTCTAGGAGAAGTAACATCGGGATCACCTTCTAATATAGAAAACAAAGGTTGTAAGGCTTGTCTAGGAAGACCCAAATAGGGTCTAATCCATTAATGTCTCCTAATAGCTTTTGAAAATCATTAAGGGTATTAAATTGATTTATAGCAATATGTAATTTCTGTGGAGAAACTGTACCAGGAGAGATTTTTGACCCCAAAAAATGAATAATATCACCTGATTGAATCTTTTCCGGGGGCTATATGCAAATGGTGTAGTTGTAATTCTTTAATCAAGGCAGAAAATGCAGTGTCAAGCATCATTTTACTAGGCACAGTAAGTAACAAATCATCCATATAATGAAGCAACCGCAAATGTGGAAACTGTTCTCTAATAGGCTCAACTATTTTGGCCACAAAATTTGACAGAGTGTTGGGCTATTAGCCATGCCTTGGGGCAGTACCTTCCATTGGAATCGTGAATCTGGGGGATTCATGATTAATAGAGGGCAAAGTAAAAGCAAATCGTGGAGCGATCCTCCAAATGCAAAGGAATGGAAAAAAAGCAATCTTGAATATCTAAAGCATAAATCGGCCAATTTTTGGCAAAGCTGTTAAAAGGGGAAGCCCGCGCTGTACGGGGCCTAAAAGGGTCATTTGAGCGTTAACGGCCCTAAGATCATGTAAAGCGCCACTTCCCTGACTTCTTTTTAATAATAAAAATTAGGCGTATTCAGGGAGAAGTAGATGGTTCTAAATGACCAAGTAATAATTGTTCCTGGACCAGGGGCGGAGGGCTGCTTGCAATTTTTCTTTGGACAGGGGCCACTGAGCCACCCAAACAGGGTCACTCGTGGTCCAAGGAATTTTAATTACATCTTCAGTGACCCCCTGCGAAAAAACCCAGACCTGATCTTCCCTTATTGCCCTTACTTTGTATTGGTTCAGGGCTTCCCTGCAGTTGAGCCCCCAGACCCTTTCGGGGCGTAGCCTTGACTTCTCATCATATTTTTTGCAGAGGGAGGAATAATCATTGTCATTGTCAGTGGTAAGCGAGACCCATTTGGCTTTGAACATCTCGTCCCCAAAGATTAATAGGCACAGGGATAACAAATGGCTTAAATTCTCCCTGATGCTCTTCTGTTGTCCACTTTAGTAATTTAGAAACTTATAGTTGGTGTGTCATGGTATCCCAGTCCTTGTAAGGCTTGGTAGCCTGCTGGACCGGCCACCCCTGGGCCACCCCATAGTCGACATGGCGCTGCGGTCAGCGCCCGTGTCCAGAAGGCCTGCCGAAAATCTTACCTTCAATGACAAGTTTCAACATGGGTCTATCACTTAGTTCCATGGAGAAAATGCCTGAGGATCCGAACCTGTAGAAGAGGGGCACTAAAGTCCCCCTTTTGACTGTGCAAGAGATAAATGTGAGAGAGATGGGTAATACCAATAATTGAGCAATTTTATCTCCCTGGATTGATGGGGACGGGGCCCATGACAGATTGACAAAGGACTTTTGGATTAGCCTCCAAAGTAGAGTCAATCACTCCAGGAATAATGAAAAGGCCTCGGGTGGTAAAGGGCGAGCTACCTATTATCAGTCCTATCATTCCCTCTTCTAGAGGTCCCGGATTAAGGACCTCAACAATTTGGACACCGGATTCTGGTGTAATTACCGGAGGCGGAGCGGGCTCCAGTCCGGCAGATTTCTTTGCTGTGTTTTTTGAGGGAGCTGCAGCGGGGCTGCAGGAGTCAGGGCCCCATATATTTTTGGGCCCTGGGGTCCAGGCCCTCTGCTCGTTTTTGAAGGCTGGTCATCATCCCACGTTTCTAATAATGGGACACCATTAATATCTTTAACTGATTTACACTCATTTGCCCAATGTTTGCCCTTTTGCAAACAGGGGCAAAGCCAAGGTGCGTTGAGTTGTACGATTATTGGGTGCTGAACCTTTTGGCACTCCCAGCGAAAAATGAACCAGGTTGCCCACATTTGAAACAAGTCCTATCCTGGGATTGGACGCGTCTGCGTCACCCGCTGCCAGGACTGCGGCTGCCAGACCTGCATTAGTTAATGGCCTCCTACTTCTCTACATGCCCTTAACCATGTCTCCAATCCTTTATTTCTAACAGGGTTAATAGCTCTTTGACATTCCTTGGTGCTTTGTTCATATGCTAATTGTTGCACCAGAGGGTGTCAATCGGTTGACCCTCCCCAAATATTCGGACAGCCCTCTCCATAAGGCGTGCAACTAAATCTGAAAAGGGCCTCGTTCGGGCCCTGAACAATAATTTTGTTAAATTCCCGAAACTTCACCTTTTTGGGAGAGATTTTAAGCCTTAAGGCGGATACTGCCAACTTGGTATTAGACAGGCGTAGGATATGCGATCTGATTAGTAGCCAAGGATCTCTTCCCATCAACATATCCCTCGTCCCAATGTGCCTGATTTGGTTGTTGTGCATTAAGTTTAGCTTGTGCTGGAGCATATTCTGCAACCAAAGACTTAAAGTTCAAATACTGTCCTGTGGACAGAGCAAGCTTTAACAACCTCCATCCAATCCAAGGAGTCATTGGCTGTTGTGTGGTCAGACGGCTTACCAGGGCAAGAGTATAACTAGCATCATGACCATACTCTTAGCGGCCCGCACCATATCTTTTAATAATTTATATGGTACCGGTTCATGATAGCGATTATTAGAGGCAGGATCCACAAAAACGGAAAAACAGAGGCTAATCTGGTCCATGTTTTGGAAGGGATCAGGTGGCTGCGTGGTCCTCCTGGGAGGCACGAGGAGGAATAGGCAGGCGGCCAATCTGGAG